>BPTQ01000001.1:318737675-319166970 GCA_019973895.1 Chrysanthemum seticuspe | reverse complement strand
GGGATGATGGAATACTAGATGTTTTTAAGGAAATGGACAGAGAAGATTGTATATTGGTGCGTAATGAAGCTCAAGCCCCAGCATTGTTATGCCTCTAGGAGCACATTAACCATTGGAGGAATGCGACTCTTTCTCTAACGTCCATGAACAACATTTTAAATTCGTTTAGTTAAATGGACAAAAGTGTCGTCCGTTCATTTATGTTCGTGAACCTCTGATTATGTGTTCATTATTTATCTTCATTCGTTTCTTTATGTTTGTATACCATTATATATTTTAAAATTGGTTTGTTTAAACAAATAACACTTATAACATAATATTTTGCATAATTCAATAAATTTTATGTTTGTTTTTCTATGTTTAATCGCTTATTTATTTATTTATTTATTATTATCTATTTTTTTTAGCAACGAACGAACATAAACAACTAATTTTGTCAATAAGAACATGAACAAGAAAATTCGCCCGTTTAACTTTAAGCGTTCGTATCTGTTTATCTATCCTGTTAGAATTAAACAAACGAACATTAACAAAACTACGTTCGTATTCGTCCGGTTCATTTACGGCCCTAATTTTATACAATAAAAATTGTAAATTGTTTAGATATAGAATTAGTCACTCACTCACGATAAAAAAACGTAACACAAAATATTACTGTAACATTCTTAATCATGAAAAACGTTACTGTAACATTCGTAATCATGAATAAAAAAAGTAACACAAAATATTGACTCAACATGAGTCGATATGTTATGATTTCTTTTGGAAGACAAAATTTTATAAAAACAAAATGTAAGTACAAATAAAGGGTAATTCATTTCTCGCCTCCTGCAAGAATATGCTATGATTAATGATGGATGATTGGTGGGATTATGGAGTAAACCGGGGTAGTAATAAACTTTATCTCGATGTTCATCCTATGGAAATATTTTTGTCACCTTTGTAGTACGTAGTTCTTAAAAGCACAAGTGTTCAGCAAATGTCTTTCTTAAAACGATTTCTTATCATCAGGTTTACTTTCGGGTATATATGATTGCTTACGTCTTAACTCTTTATATCCCACTCTCACATGATTGTGTATTAGATGTTGTTGTTTAGATTCGACAATATAAAAGAACCAGAATCTTGCTATATAATAGAAATATACTTTAGTTAATAACATGGAGAAAACATAATAATAAATAAAAAGGAAAAGGGAAAAATCAAAAGAAAGAAAAGAAGCCTATTAAGTATCAACTTTTGCTTGTACTTTGTTTTACATGTCCTCTTTATATTACTTTAGCAATTTTTAGCTTTACTTTATTTTGCTTTTACTTTAGCAGTATTAAGTATTAACTTTAGTAGTATTAAGTATAAAAATAAAATGTAAGTACAAATAATAGGTAAATCCCACATCATCTCCAAGAATATGCTATGATTAATGATGAATGATTGACGGGATTAAGGAGTAAGCCTTTCGACCAAGCACTTTCTTCTTGTCGCCAACAATGCAGCTGCCACCGGGTGGGCTTTGAAAATTGTAACAATTGTTTTTTCAAGGATAATTAAAGAGTGCTAGTGCCTTTATATGATAGTATTTTGATCTTAAAACACATTATCATATTATCACTGTGACTAAACTAAGAAGCTAGTGCAAATGGAGTTGTATAAGTTAATGAAAAGCAGTTGCAAGGGTTTTGTTGAAGATACCATGGTGTATAGATTAGTTTAAGGCTAGTTGGTACTGATAGTACTGCTGATTACGGCTCCAAAACTGGACCGGACTGATGAAACCGGACTAGATCATATCAAAAACCGAATTGCTCAAAACACTCGACCGAAGACCGGACATGAATGTGTTCGGTCTGGTGCGTCGACTCGGTCCGGTTTGTAAATCATAGTGACCGGTTTTTACGTAAAGGCGGGCCAGACCGAGAAACGAATATGAGGAAAAGGTGGACCAAGGATCAAACCGAATTATGTTTGGTCCGGTTGGGTCGGTCTGCTTTGGGCCAGTTTATCGGTTTGCTTTGTGGTCTATTATGCTCGGCCTTAACTAACAACACTTGCTCAAATCAACTTAAATACATCACCAATCAATGACTAAATATAGAATATAACAACTATTATATCCGATCTCGTTTAAGTGGAGCTGTTTCCGTGAAAAGAAAAATGTATATATAAAAAGAGCAAATATATATACTCCTTATAATGTATTTAAAAACATCTATTTTTGAAAATTGAGATTCATGAACTTAAATACCACCCTTATTATTGAGCTCATTTGATCATAACTTTGTTTATATATTGTGAGATTAAATTATTCTTCTGAACGTAATCAAAATTTTCGCTTAACTTGAAAGTAAAACTAAACCAACTAAAATGGAGTTTAGTTAATCTCAACAAAACCAAAAATATAATCGTTAAAATTAGCTATTTACTTTTTATTTTTTATTTATTAAAACACTAAAAAGACAAACTGAAAGAAATTAAAAAAAGGAGGATGGTAATCAGGATGACTCGAACACGGGATCTACCATTTATGAGAGATAATGCTTAGCCATCAAGACAACCATACGTCCATACCCACGAAACATATTTCTCAAATACAATTCTTTATTAAGGAAAATTTTATAGAAAATACAAAAAGACAAAATGGGCTTTGAATGTACATGTTGTTTGTTGAAGCATTTGGTTTCAGTTAGTAGAACGTTGTTTTTGTAGCCACTTGTATATTATTTTATTTGTTACGAGTGAATGGAAATTCTGTAAAGATATGCATTCTGAGACTCGTAAACTAGTGAGGAAATTGATGCAAACTAGCATTATTGTTTGCACGCGCATTGGGTCAAATTTCATCATCCACGTTTTCTCGTTTTTTTTCCATGTTCATTTGTGTTGATATTTGTTGTATCAGTTAAAAGTATTCATCATTGTTGGGTCACATTATTCTATTCTTGTGAACGCATTTATAAGTTTCGCCAACTTGAAAGTAAAACCGAAACAATAGAAGTGGTGTCGCTTAATCTTGTATCAACTAAAATGTAATGTTTTAAATTCTTTATTTTTGCATTAATAAACATGAGTACACGTACTGTTTAATTCGTGCTATATGTGGTTAAAGTTCAAACTGGAATATATCAATAATTGTCATTAAATAAAATCTGACATAACAGTAAGCCGAATGAATATTGAAAAACAAAAAAAAAATGTTTAGCCATCAGGACAACCAAACTTTACATTGTCAAATGCATTTATCTATTAGAAAACTCATTTTGGAAAAAAGACAAAAACATAGTACGGTATGTAACTTTGGATAGTACAAGCTTACACATTGTTAAAAGAGAAAATGCAAAAAATGCCCACTTTTGCTCCCATGGTTCACATTGTAGTAAAAATAAATGATTTCCAATTTTAATCTTGTGCTACCTTAAAGAGAAATACACACTTTAGCATTAGCTTTAAATTTATATTTTGGGAGAGATAAACATTTGGAAATGCTTTTTTCATTCAAATTCAAATCTCTCTCAAAAGAAAATAACTACAAACACAAAGTCCATCGAGGAAACAAATATTATAAAAGAACTGTAAAATATGGATGACTGGAAAGTGAAAAACAAAAAAAAGAGTTACAAGCTTAGACCAAGCCATCAAATTCAAGACATTACTTAAAAAATACATTACAATCTCTAACAACACTGGTAATGCATTGCGAGGTTGCAACTCCGACACTTTATGATTATATACCCCCCTATCATGTCATAACTACATATTGGGCATTTCCCATCTGCTTCAGACCTTGGAGCAAGTGACACAGACTGCTCGTGACCTTTGATGTTACGAAAAAATATACGCACAAATGACATGTCCTCTAATTTATGATATTCTCTCATTTATTTTAAAATTTTTTCACTTATACACATCTAAACATTTCATGTTATCGTGTGAATATAATTTTGTGGTTTTAGCTTCTCTTTTATTTTAATGTGTGTGATGTTTAAATACTAACTTTACTAATAAATTTAACAGTAACATCAGGGTCGTCCCATGAATCGGCAAAATTTTTTAGGGTTCTATAGGAAATTATATAATGAGGCCTTTCGTTTAAGCAATGTTATATATATATAGCGTCACCGTGTATAAGATACAAAGCAATTAGTTATCTAAACGTGATACAATCTGTTAGGTGGTATCGATAATTCACACTACTTTAAGCGAGTGCTAGCTCCTTAAGAATTAGGGTTGAGAAGAGTGAATTGATTTTAACTGAAAGCTGTAATTCATTCATCATAATGGGTCGGTATATATATACCGAATGGGATAACCCTTACAATGATAATACTTATCTAACAATGACATAATACCATTCCTATAATGACTCAACACCAGATAACAACCTAATTGACAGATAACAACCTAATTGACACTTATCTCACTATGACTCAAACACGACCTAGACACAAACACAGAAGATAGACACTGAACTGATAGATAGCTAGCCAATGAAATAATCTTTATGCCAACCTGGAACATACGTGACCCTCTTGGGTCAACCTGCCAAGCCATTGAACCAGAATCTGACGAGTTGGCTTTCCATTTCGTAAGACATCACGAGTTGCATATATCGTTAATGGTTGCTCCATTGGTCGACCCTCATGTTCTTCCTCAGGCAATCCGGCCACACTCTCATTACTGGTCATGTAAATAGCTTAAGTAGTGACACATGAAAAACCGGGTGTATCTTACTAGTAGTTGGAAGACCCAAACGATAGGCCACCTTACCCACACGTTCCAATATTTCAAACGTGCCATAATATCGCTTAGCCAATTTGTGGGAAAGCTGCCTTGCTAACGTGACTTGCCGATACGGCTATAATCTAACAAGCACCTCGTCGCCCACATTAAACTCCACTTCATGCCGGCTACGGTTTGCTTGCATTTCCATTCGATTCCGCACTGTAAATAAATTTTGCCTAAGTTGTCGCAGCAACACATCCCTTTCTACCAATACCTCATCAACCGCAGTGACCTTGGAGGATCCTGGTGGATATGGAATAAGGGCAGGGGGTGCACGCCCATATAAGGCTTGAAAAGGAGTCATCTTGATACTGCTATGAAAGCTTGTATTATAACTGTATTCCGCCCATTGTAATAAACGTACCCAATGGTGAGGTCGGTCCGATACCATAGCCCGAAGGTACTGCTCAAGCCCTCGATTAACCACCTTCGTCTGGCCATCCGTTTACGGATGGTACGCCATGCTATGATTCAGCTGGGTTCCACTTTCCGCAAACAATTGTTACCAAAATTTACTAAGAAAAATAGGATCTCGATCAGAAACCATAGTTCTAGGAAACCCATGAAGCTTAATGATCCGCTCCAAACGGTCTATCTTTTATTAGTCAACCACTTGTGAATGGTCAACCATAAAAGTCAAACAGCTCAGAACAAAATGCAATTAAGTCCAGAGGAGTTTAGTGTATCCCCGGGTCGTTAAGTCCCAACGAGATGTGTAAACTGTAATACAACGAATCTGTGATCGGGTGAATATTGAACAGGAAAAGGTTATGATTGATTACATTAAGGAAATTAAATTTAATAAAGACTTTGAAGTCATTTTAATTCTATATTTAAAATCGATTAACGTTTAAAACCTAAAACGTACGTTTAAATAAAATTACGTGAACGTACGAAATAAAACGTGAAAATAAAGAAGTAAAATACCTACGGATATGGAAAATACATTTTTACAATCCTAATGATGCAAGAAAATTATTGGAAAAATAAAATTATTTTTATGACTATTTATTTAATTATTATTAATTAAAAACTATTTTTAACTATTTAATAATACCCTAAAATATAAGAAAATATGAAATAAAGCTAGAAAAGTGAAATTATGACTTAGAAAAATCTAAAATATTATAAAACTTATTTTAAAACTGAAAATATATTTATTACACTTTTTATCTATTTATTATTAATTAATTACTATTTAATGATTTTTTAAACTATTTTAAATTATAATAAATACTAAGTGAACTCTAATAAATATGAAACTTTTTCTATAAATACTATATGATAGCAGAATACTAGGAAAAATATAAAAAGTTAGATAAGCTCACTAATAAGCTGAATTGGGCAAATAAGCAGTTTAAATAAGCACTTCAAATAAGCAAATAAGCACTAGAATGCACCGAAAGCTCAGGTATAGTGTAATAGACCTAAAAAAACCTAATTCAACTCAAAAAACTAAAATAAGCCTAGGCCGTCAGCTAGAAAGCTCAGCCGCAAGTCCTACAGCAAAACAGCTTTGGGACTGATAAGATGGCTCAAATAAGCTGTCTAAATAAGCTTTATAGTGAAAACTAAAGGTGGAATCTTAGAAAAAGCTAGGTTTCCTATCTTTTGCCCCAAATATCTCACCTAAAGCTCTACTAGATAGCTAGAAATTTGCTTGCAAAGATGGGCTTATTCTGTGTAGCAGGGGAGGTTTGCAGCAAAAGGGCTAAAAGAAGCAAGTACATGAGCAATTTAAAAAGCTAACTAAAAATTACAAAAAATACTATCAACAAGACAAGCAACCAAATATTAATCACCTAAAAGCACAAGTCTTCACTCCTAATATTAAGTCCTACATGAAATTCACAAGTTTATTAAAAAATGACTTAAGCCGAAATTTGACTTTTTATATAAACATAAAAAGTTGACTAAGTTGAGGTTTAATCCTAATCTAGTGACTGAATATGATGTATTAAGCTATGAAAATACTAGAATAAGCTATATCTACTACTATTGAAAAGATTCAAATGGAAATGCAAACTAAAAAACTCCACTGTGATGGCAGTTTTGGATTTGGAATAAATTTTTGACTTTTTTGCAAATGACTTATAAATTTTATGTCTAAACTATACTAAACTAACCTAATGCATGCTACCTAGGCCAATTTTAACCCAAATTGCAGACTTGAACATAGTTTTAGGCTTAAATCCAAACACCTCTTTATGGACTGAAAATGCAGTATAGGGTTGTTCTGGCTAATTTAAACCACTAATCTTATTTCCTACTTATTAATTAACTTATATTACCACTAAATAAGCATTTTCTAAAACAAAATAAGCACTTAATAAGCTAAACTGATTTATGGCTATTTTTATGGTTTTTTATGAGTTTTTCTAGAAAATAAAGCAAAGGTTAATTAAAACTGATAACACATTTAAGAAACACTTATAAACTACAAATAAGCATATTAGTACTAAAATAAGCTCAAGTAGTGAAACAGTAACTTAGAAAGTAATGCAAAAACTTAAAAAATGCTCACAACTGTATTGGAATATGAAACAAAGGAATATGATCAAAGACAAGCCTAGCTTGTCATAATCAAGCTATCAACCCAATCAACTTATTCCAGAACTGCTTATCCACCCAGAACAGCTTATTATGAGATACTTTGACTTTTTGTTGACTTTTTCTATTTTCTTGAAATTAAACAGCACTAAGCAATAATAAGCTAACAATAAGTTGTCACTAGCTTGTGTTAGCTTATTAAAACTGAAAAGAGAAGCTTTTAATCTTTAAGTAACAACTAATTCGAATCACCAAATTAGCGTGAAACTTGAACTTGAATTAAAACTGGATTGGTACAAGGTTTTGAAACTGAAATTGAGACTTAAACTAAAATTACAAACCTTGAAACAAGTAACTTACAGAATTTAAAGAACATTAAGCTTAAAAACAGAGATTCTACACTACGAATGGTCTAAAACTGGGACAGCTTGTTCTTTGTGTCTTCTTTCTTCTTTATAGCTATCACTAGTTGCTCTCAATCCTTTTCTGGCTATTGGATGGGTCGAAGTTGATCTCAGCAGTTGATTCTACTTTTTGGCGCCAAAAATATCTCAAGCCAGGTGTAGGTTGAGTGTTGAGGATAAGAAGCAATAAATGCTTCTTGGTTTGTTGTGTTGGTGGAGGGGATGAGCTGGTGAGACAGGTGGAAGGGGAGAGGTGGAATACCAGGGTGGTTTGGCAGTGAGGGAGGGGAAAGGGAAAAGGGTGAAGGCGGTTTTTATTTAAACATGTGGGGCGGTTTGGGCTTTTGGCTTTTGGGCTTGGATTAATAAGGATCCGGTTTGGTTTGTAGAAATTTAAGCCCAAGGACCAAAATTGTATTTTCTGAATTCTTGAAGGGTTGAAACTGTAAATTCCCAAAAGTTATCAAAAGGGTTTAAATTGTAACATGTGAATATTACAAGGGTATAATTTGATAAGTTTCCATTTTTAAATACCCAAGGACTATTTTTGCCAATTTTGAAACTTGAGGGGTAAAAGTTGCCAATTTGTGAAAACTTTTATCCAGGGATTATTTGTGAACATGTTTGATATCCCAAGGACTGAAGTTGACTTTTCATCCATTTTAAACCTTCAGGGACTAGTTTTGCCAATTTGTGAAACTCCCGGGGACTGAAAATAACAGTTTTGTGAACTTTGCATGCTTTTCACTTGTTTTCAATCTTTTTGTACCTGAATCACATAAAAACACATTTCAATGATATTTGTAACATTTATATGGTCATTTGTGTGTTTTTGGTTATTTTTGTGGGTTTAAATAATATAAAATATATGTGTATTTAGACACATATCACTTAACAACCATGTCCATAAATAGCTCTACCACCTTTGATGCAGTAAAGCTGGTAGGAAAGGCGCCGAAGTGTGCATATTTAGTAAAACGGTCTACCACCACACAAATGACCGTTAATCCCTTGGACATAGGTAACCCGGTAATAAAGTCCATGGAAACATCCTCCTACACCGCAAATGGGGTTGGCAAGGGTTGTAACAACCCCCCGTCGCCTGTGTCGAATACTTAGTTTGTTGACAAACCAAACACTTTTTGATGTAGTCCTCAACCGATTTACGCATGCCTTTCCAGTAAAACAATGACGCCAATCCCACTAGCATATTTTTCGAACCCCCATGGCCTGCACTAGGCGTATTGTGAAACTCGGACAGCAAAAGTTCCTTTAATCTTGACTCAAGTCCAAGAAAATATCGCCCACGAAATAGGAGCAGCCCCTGCGCTCGTTGAAACCCATCCAAGACTTCACCCTTGTCTAACCGTTGATGAATCTGAGAAAGCTCATCTAAAGTCTCGTTCTCCCGCTTCAAGTCCGCAAGCAGCCCTACCATAGGTTGGCTTATAGCCATAAAAGCAGCTGTAACCTCCTCGCCTTCCTCAAACGCACGAGACAGCGCATCTGCTGCTAAATTTGTCACCCCGGACTTATACTAGATACTGAAATCAAATCCCAAAAGCTTTCAAACATACTTTTGTTGAAGGGGCGTTTGTATCACTTGTTGCATGAGCTCCTTGATACTCTTATGATCGGTACGAATGGTAAACCGATGCCCAACCAAGTATTAACGCCACTTATACACGGCTTCGTAGATAGCAAAAAGTTCCTTTTGATAAGTTGCGGCAACCCGCATTCGAGGTCATAATTTATGACTGAAGTAACTAAGTGGTCGATCCTTCTGAATCAATATTGCTCCAATACCCACATCAGAAGCGTCGGTTTCAATTACGAAGTTGTCTTCGAAATCCAGGAGACCTAATACCAGGGCATAAGTCAACTTCCCTTTTAGTTCTGTAAAAGCATTGCCCTTCGATTCGCCCCACTTAAACCCATCTTTTTGAAGAAGATTAGACAAAGGAGCGGCCACAGTAGCATAATCCTTGATATACCGCCTATAGTACCCCGCGAGCCCGAGGAACCCTCGCACCTACCACTGACGTTGGAATGGGCCAATCCATTATGGCCAAAACTTTCTTTGGGACAACTTCAATACCCTGACCCGAAATAATATTCCCCAAATATTCAAGTGATGAAGCTCCGAACTCAGATTTAGCCTTTTTAACATAAAATTGGTGAGTCTGCAAACACTGAAAAACACATCGAAGATGTTCTAGGTGCGCCGTGAGAGAATTTCTATAAATCAATATATCATAAAAAAAAAACAATCACAAATTAACATAGGTAAGAAGAAAATAACCGATTCATAGTTGCTTGAAAGGTGGATGGCGCATTGGTAAGGCCAAACGGCATCACCAAAAACTCATAGTGTCCATCATGTGTACAAAAGGCCGTTTTGTACACATCCTGATCATGTACCCGAATCTGATGGTACCCTGCCCGTATGTCGAGTTTGGTATCAGAACCACCTAATTCGTCAAACATCTCATCCGCAGTTGGAATCGGAAACCTATCTTTGACATTGGCTTCATTAAGTGCTCGATAATCCACACAAAAACGGTAGCTACCATCTTTATTTTTCACCAATAAGACCGGTGACGAGAAAGGGCTTTGACTTACACGAATGATTCCTTGACTTAACATCTCACGAACTAACTTCTCCATTTCTCCCTTTTGATAGTGTGGATAATGATAGGGTCGCACATTTACCGGTTTGGTATTAGGCAATAAATGTATACGGTGATCAACACTTCGATGCGGTGGGAGAGTGGTAGGTACCTGGAAAAGGGGCTCAAAATCTGCTAAAAGTTTTTTGATGCCTTTATGTATGACAATATCAGTATTGACCGGACTTCCGTTCTCTTCCATACCTTGGTCCAAATTATACAACTCATAGACGCCATAAATGACCTCCGAATCAAACAGGGCACGCATGTGATGTAAACTTATACACTTCATGCGCAGGGCTTCCTCGTCACGCAATGTATATGCCTGACCCAACCACTTAAACTCCATTGTTTGATGAGAATAGTCGTGAGTTACCTTGCCAAGCTGTTGCAACCATTGAATACCAAATACGATATCCGGCCCTTTCATAGGAAGTACGTACAAGTCCACCTCCATACGTAAACCTTGGATATCAACGGTCACCTGGGCACACATATTCTCACACAAGAGAGTTGCCCCACTGCCAATGTAGACCTTAAAGGCCTTCGTACATGTGATGGGTAACCGCATACGTTCGACAACTTCTGGCTGCACAAAGTTGTGAGTACTACCATTGTCGATAAGAATGTGCACCTTATCCACCCCTAACGTGCCCTATAACTGTAGTGAATGCGGGCTGCCATGTCCCACCAATGAATTCAAAATAGATATGTCACCACTTTCCATAGCATCTTCTTGCCCAACATCCTCGTCTGCCATAACCTCCTCCTCGTTGGCCATAAGCAACAAAAATGTACCCGGACATTTATGTCCGCGTACCCACTTATTATCACAATTAAAGCACAAGCCTTTACTCAGAATCTCTTGTCTTTCTGCCGGCGAGATCCACTTAATAGGAAGTGGCGAGGCCCCAGAATTAGCACCCACCTTAGTAGGTGTTGGCAACAAAGGTGGTTTTATATTTTCCAGTCTTGGCGCATTTAAACGAGCTGCCGACTTTTTTTAGGGTGTGAGGAGCACTAGTAGTTGCCGACCTGCTGGTTGTTGTCGCTTCCTCCTGATCATCCAAACGAGCTTCCGTAATCCTAGCCAAAGAAAATGCATCGCCAAGGGATGTGGGTTTAGTCACCAACAGCTCCCGTTGCAATGATGGTTTAAGACCCGATATATAGAACGAAATCAGCAACCCTTCGGATATATTAGAGACCCGATTCATCAACTTTTCAAACTCACTTTGGTATTGCGCAACCGTCCCTGTTTGCAATAACTTTGATAGCTCCCCTTGCGGGTCCTCGTATTTACATAGTCCAAAACGGTTTCGAACACTCTCCAAAAAACCGTCCCAAGTCGTGATTAAACCGTTACGCATAGAAAAATACAACTTGGAAATACCAGCACATGCATGGAGTAACAACAACTCGCATTGAGGGTCATTAAGTTTGGCAACAGCATCCATAAGTTCAATAGTTTTGGCAACCCTTTTCAGAACAAGCTTACTACCGAACTCAAAATCCACACTAACGGGCCCAACCAATAATTTAACACCGTGTAAGGGACGGGAAATATTGGGGGAAAAACACCTACATACCTGCTTCTGGGATCCTCCTTTGGCCAAAATTCTTCAGTTTTATCAACATTGAGATGTAAGCCCCGACAAGGTCCATCCATCATAATCAACTCTAAAACCTTACCCACAACCAAAGTATCGCCAATAATAGTGCCATCATCCAGATACCATGCTTGAAAGGAAAGGTCAAAAAAGTCTCTAATCTTACATGCCAGGGGATGTAACACCAAAGCAAAGAGAAGAGGCCCAAGCGGATCACCTTGTTGCACACTTTGATGAAACCAAAGAGTATGCTCACCATAATATAATCTGGCAGGACTGGAGTAACAGAATTCCACCCACCGTGAAATAGCCGGGAAATGAAGCCGAACCTCACGCAACATAACAACCCGATCCACCATGTTGAAGGCGTTTTTAAAGTCAACCAACAACATAGACAGACCAACATCACCCCCACGATCCTCAATCAAATGATTCACAGCATGGAGAATAGCCTCCCCTCCACCCGATACCCCAACACCAAATTGTAAATCATCTAAATAATAATAATTATTATTATTATTATTATTATTATTATTATTATTATTATTATTATTATTATTATTATTATTATTATTTTATAAACATCACTTTATTAGAAACTCGAGAGATTACAAGAAATTGGTGTGGAGCCGCGAAACAATCTGGGCCCCACACCTCTAGCTATAGCAAAACAATCTGGGCCCCCACACCTAAACCCTTGTTGTTGTTGTTGTTGTTGTTAAATAACTCGAAGCATATTATATTCTTCTTTTCTTTATCATATGGTAAGTTAAATAACATCGAGGCGAGTTTTATTTTTTTTATGAGGTTGAATTTCGATACACTTAAAAAAAAGGCTTAATTAATTTAAAAGTAAATATTCTCTATGATTATATCAAGAAAGGAATACAACTCCATGAGGCTTTCTTTGAATGCTATCATATCGAATTATAACACAAATGTTAAACTTTATCTGGACGTTCATCCTATGGAAATTTTTTTGTTACCATTGTAGTACGTAGTTCTTAAAAGCACAATTCAGCAAATGTATTTCTTAAAACGATTTCTTATCATCAGGTTTACTTTTGGGTATATATGATTAACTAAATTTACTTTTCATCAGTTAAGTACATTGAATTATGTGAAAACTAAATTTACTTTTCACTTAGTGATGGACTAACTAAGCACACAATAACAAGAAACACAATGCGTTGGACCGGATTTTAAAAAATTCAGTGTCTTTTACGAATATTAGCAATACCTGCTCAGTGGTGTTTTAAAAAAGAAAGAGTTTTGTGTTGGTGTCGAATGCCTCAAGCTGTTGCCCCATCCATATGAATGCAGCAGGTAAAAAAGAAAGAGATTTGTATTGCTTTTAGTTATTTATATATATAGTACATATTATGGGTGACAATTTGGACTAACAGGTAATTTCCTTTGTATTTATGAAATGCGATTAAAGTCCTGTTATAAAGCACTTTAATCATTTATACATTATGACAAATAACGTTAATTTTAGTAAAAAAATCATAAATTTTGTAGGTTAGAAAGTGATAAGGTTGATGATGATGAATAATCACGCCTGTTGAATCTTCCACATCATGTGTTGTGATGGTGTCGACTACCTGAACTTCCGTTCTACATGAAAACGTTGTCATTTAGCTGCACCTTTGATGTCATGGAACGACGGAAAAGCATCAAGGATAATGCAAAAGTATTCATTCCCTTCACCGTAGCTGATAGTGTTCAACAAACATAATGGCATTATCACTTTGACTGATCCCATGTTTGGTAACGAGCATTATATGAAAACACCTCAAGAGCTGATATGCGATTTCCAAATAAAGTGTTCAGGTTTGGGTGGTTGCTAATTTTAAAAACATGATGGATCATTGATGTTCTTTAACCCTTTCACAAGCGATATCATTGAGCTTCCACAGTTACCTAATACAGATATCATTAGTTTCTCTGCACCACCTACTTCTCCCGATTGCATGGTTACTACATATGCAGTGTCATGTTTGGATCCACATAGTAGGCGGCGAACCATCCTGGCGTAGACTGCGAATAAATATTAGTGGTGGTAAGCTATTATATTTCACACTGTAACATTCTATGGCCAGGATCCTTAAGCCTTGAGGGATGATGGAATACTTGATGTTTTTAAGGAAATGGACAGAGACGATTGTATATTGGTGCGTAATGAAGCTCAAGCCCCAGCATTGTTACGCCTCTAGGAGCACATTAACCATTGGAGGAATGCGACTCTTTCTCTAACGACCATGAACAACATTTTAAATTCGTTTAGTTAAATGGACAAAAATGTCGTCCGTTCATTTATGTTCGTGAACCTCCGATTATGTGTTCATTATTTATCTTCATTCGTTTCTTTATGTTCGTATACCATTATATATTTTAAAATTGGTTTGTTTGAACAAACAACACTTATAACATAATATTATGCATAGTTCAATAAATTTTATGTTTTTTTTTTATTTATGTTTAATCGCTTTTTTATTTATTTATTTATTTATTATTATCTGTTTTTTTATTTTAGCAACGAACGAACATAAACAACTAATTTTGTTAATAAGAACATGAACAAGAAAATTCGTCCGTTTAACTTTAAGCGTTCGTATCCGTTTATCTATCATGTTAAAATTAAACAAACGAACATTAACAAAACTCCGTTCGTATTCGTCCGGTTCATTTACGGCCCTGAATTTATACAATAAAAATTGTAAATTGTTTAGATATATAATATTAGTCACTCACTCACGATAAAAAAACGTAACACAAAATATTACTGTAACATTCTTAATCATGAAAAACGTTACTGTAAAATTCGTAATCATGAATAAAAAACGTAACACAAAATATTGACTCAACATGAGTCGATATGTTATGATTTCTTTTGGAAGACAAAATTTTATAAAAACAAAATGTAAGTACAAATAAAGGGTAATTCATTTCTCGCCTCCTGCAAGAATATGCTATGATTAATGATGGATGATTAGTGGGATTATGGAGTAAACCGGGGTAGTAATAAACTTTATCTGGATGTTCATCCTATGGAAATAGTTTTGTCACCTTTGTAGTACATAGTTCTTAAAAGCACAAGTGTTCAACAAATGTCTTTCTTAAAACGATTTCTTATCATCAGGTTTACTTTCGGGTATATATGATTGCTTACATCTTAACTCTTTATATCCCACTCTCACATGATTGTGTATTAGTTGTTGTTGTTTAGATTCGACAATATAAAAGAACCAGAATCTTGCTATATAATAGAAATATACTTTAGTTAATAACATGGAGAAAACATAGTAATAAATAAAAAGGAAAAGGGAAAAATCAAAAGAAAGAAAAGAAGCGTATTAAGTATCAACTTTTGCTTGTACTTTGTTTTACATGTCCTCTTTATATTACTTTAGCAATTTTTAGCTTTACTTTATTTTGCTTTTACTTTAGCAGGATTAAGTATTAACTTTAGTAGTATTAAGTATAAAAACAAAATGTAAGTACAAGTAATAGGTAATTCCCATATCCTCTCCAAGAATATGCTATGATTAATGATGAATGATTGACGGGATTATGGAGTAAGCCTTTCGACCAAGCACTTTCTTCTTGTCGCCAACAATGCAGCTGCCACCGGGTGGCCTTTGAAAATTGTAACAATTGTTTTTTCAAGGATAATTAAAGAGTGCTAGTGCCTTTATATGATAGTATTTTGATCTTAAAACACATTATCATATTATCACGGGTGACTAAACCAAGAAGCTAGTGCAAATTGAGTTATATAAGTTAATGAAAAGTAGTTGCAAGGGTTTTGTTGAAGATACCATGGTGCATAAATTAGTTTAAGGCTAGTTGGTACTGATAGTACTGCTGATTACGGCTCCAAAACTGGACCAGACTGATGAAACCGGACTAGATCATATCAAAAACCGAATTGCTCAAAACAATGGACTGAAGACCGGACATGAATGTGTTCGGTCTGGTGCGTCGACTCAGTCCAGTTTGTAAATCATAGTGACCGGTTTTTGCGTAAAGGCGGGCCGGACCGAGACACGAATATGAGGAAAAGGTGGACCGAGGATCAAACCGAATTATGTTTGGTCCGGTTGGGTCGGTCCGCTTTGGGCCAGTTTATCGGTTTGCTTTGTGGTCTATTATGCTCGGCCATAACTAACAACACTTTCTCAAATCAACTTAAAAACATCACCAATCAATGACTAAATATAGAATATAACAACTATTATATCCGATCTCGTTTAAGTGGAGCCGTTTCCGTGAAAAGAAAAATGTATATATAAAAAGAGCAAATATATATACCCCTTATAATGTATTTGAAAACTTCTATTTTTGAAAATTGAGATTCATGAACTTAAATACCACCCTTATTATTGTTCTCATTTGATCATAACTTTGTTTATATATTGTGAGATTAAATTATTCTTTTGAACGTAATCAAAATTTTCGCTTAACTCGAAAGTAAAACTAAACCAACTAAAATGGAGTTTAGTTAATCTCAACAAAACCAAAAATATAATCGTTAAAATTAGCTATTTACTTTTTATTTTTTATTTATTAAAACACTAAAAAGACAAACTGAAAGAAATTAAAAAAAGGAGGATGGTAATCAGGATGACTCGAACACGGGATCTACCATTTATGAGAGATGATGCTTAGCCATCAAGATCCATACCCACCAAACATATTTCTCAAATACAATTCTTTATTAAGGAGAATTTTATAGAAAAGACAAAAAGACAAAATGGGCTTTGAATGGACATGTTGTTTGTTGAAGCCATTTGGTTTCAGTTAGTAGAACGCTGTTTTTGTAGCCACTTGTATATTATTTTATTTGTTACGAGTGAATGGAAATTCTGTAAAGATATGCATTCTGAGACTCGTAAACTGGTGAGGAAATTGATGTAAACTAGCATTATTGTTTGCACGCGCATTGGGTCAAATTTCATCATCCACGTTTTCTCGTTTTTTTTCCATGTTCATTTGTGTTGATATTTGTTGTATCAGTTAACAGTATTCATCATTGTTGGGTCACATTATTCTATTCTTGTGAACGCATTTATAAGTTTCGCCAACTTGAAAGCAAAACCGAAACAATAGAAGTGGTGTCGCTTAATCTGGTATCAATTAAATGTAATGGTTTAAATTCTTTATTTTTGCATTAATAAACATGAGTACACGTACTATTTAATTCGTGCTATATGTGGTTAAAGTTCAAACTAGAATATATCAATAATTGTCATTAAATGAAATTTGACATAACACTAAGCCGAATGAATATTGAAAAACAAAAAAAAAAATGTTTAGCCATCAGAACAACCAAACTTTACATTATCAAATGCATTTATCTATTAGAAAACTCATTTTGGAAAAAAGACAAAAACATAGTACGGTATGTAACTTAGGATAGTACAAGCTTACACATTGTTAAAAGAGAAAATGCAAAAAAATGCCCACTTTTGCTCCCATGGTTCACATTGTAGTAAAAATAAATGATTTCCAATTTTAATCTTGTGCTACCCTAAACAAAAATACACACTTTAGCATTAGCTTTAACTTTATATTTTGGGAGAGATAAACATTTGGAAATGCTTTTTTCATTCAAATTCAAATCTCTCTCAAAAGAAAATAACTACAAACACAAAGTCCATTGAGGAAACAAATATTATAAAAGAACTGTAAAATATGGATGACTGGAAAGTGAACAACAAACAAAAGAGTTACAAGCTTAGACCAAGCCATCAAATTCAAGACATTACTTAAAAAATACATTACAATCTCTAACAACACTGGTAATGCATTGCGAGGTTGCAACTCCGACACTTTATGATTATATACCCCCTATCATGTCATAACTACATATTGGGCATTTCCCATCTGCTTCAGGACTTGGAGCAAGTGACACAGACTGCTCGTGACCTTTGATGTTACGAAAAAATATACGCACAAATGACATGTCCTCTAATTTATGATATTCTCTCACTTATTTTAAAAAATTTTCACTTATACACATCTAAACATTTCATGTTATCGTGTGAATATATTTTTGTGGTTTTAGCTCCTCTTTTATTTTTATGTGTGTGATGTTTAAATATTAACTTTACTAATAAATTTAACAGTAACATCAGGACCGTCCCATGAATCGGCAAAATTTTTTAGGGTTCTATACGAAATTATATAATGAGGCCTTTCGTTTAAGCAATGTTATATATATAAAGCGTCACCATGTATAAGATACAAAGCAATTAGTTATCTAAACGTGATACAACCTGTTAGGTGGTATCTTTAATTCGCACTACTTTAAGCGAGTGCTAGTTCCTTAAGAATTAGGGTTGAGAAGAGTGAATTGATTTTAACTGAAAGCCGTAATTCATTCATCATAATTGGTCGGTTTATATATACCGAATGGGATAACCCTTACACTGATAATACTTATCTAACAATGACATAATACCATTCCTATAATGACTCAACACCAGATAACAACCTAATTGACAGATAACAACCTAATTGACACTTATCCCACTTTGACTCAAACACGACCTAGACATAAACACAAAAGATAGACACTGAACTGATAGATAGCTAGCCAATGACATAATCTTTATGCCAACCTGGAACAGACGTGACCCTCTTGGGTCGACATGCCAAGCCATTGAACCAGAATCTGACGAGTTGGTTTTCCATTTCGTAAGACATCACACGTTGCACATATCGTTAATGGTTGTTCCATTGGTCGACCATCATGTTCTTCCTCAGGCAGTCTCTCATTACTGGTTCCTGTAAATATCTTAAGTAGTGACACATGAAAAACCGGGTGTATCTTACTAGTAGTTGGAAGACCCAAACGATAGGCCACCTTACCTACGCGTTCCAATATTTCAAACGGACCATAATATCGCTTAGCCAATTTGTGGGAAAGCCGCCTTGCTAACGTGACTTGCCGATACGGCTGTAATCTAACAAGCACCTGGTCGCCCACATTAAACTCCACTTCATGCCTGCTACGGTTTGCTTGCATTTCCATTCGATTCCGCGCTGCAAATAAAGTTGCCTAAGTTGTCGCAGCAACACATCCCTTTCTACCATTACCTCATCAACCGCAACGACCTTGGAGGATCCTGGTGGATATGGAATAAGGGCAGGGGGTGCACGCCCATATAAGGCTTGAAAAGGAGTCATCTTGATACTGCTATGAAAGCTTGTTTTGTAACTGTATTCCGCCCATTGTAACAAACGTACCCAATGGTGAGGTCGGTCCGATACCATAGCCCGAAGGTACTGCTCAAGCCCTCGATTAACCACCTCCGTCTGGCCATCCGTTTGCAGATGGTACGCCGTGCTATGATTCAGCTGGGTTCCACTTGCCGCAAACAATTGTTTCCAAAATTTACTAACAAAAATAGAATCTCAATCAGAAACCAGAGTTCTAGGAAACCCATGAAGCTTAACAACCATGTCCATAAATAGCTCTGCCACCTTTGATGCAGTAAAGCTGGTAGGAAAGGCGCCGAAGTGTGCATATTTAGTAAAACGGTCTACCACCACACAAATGACCGTTAATCCCTTGGACATAGGTAACCCGGTAATAAAGTCCATGGAAACATCCTCCCACACCGCAGATGGGGTTGGCAAGGGTTGTAACAACCCCCATAGCCTGTGTCGAATACTAAGTTTGTTGACAAACCAAACACTTTTTGATGTAGTCTTCAACCGATTTACGCATTCCTTTCCAGTAAAACAATGACGCCAATCCCACTAGCATCTTTTTCGAACCCCCGTGGCCTGCACTAGGCGTATTGTGAAACTCAAACAGCAAAAGTTCCTTTAATCTTGACTCAAGTCCAAGAAAATATCGCCCACGAAATAGGAGCAGCCCCTGCGCTCGTTGAAACCCATCCAAGACTTCACCCTTGTCTAACCGTTGATGAATCTGAGAAAGCTCATCTAAAGTCTCGTTCTCCCGCTTCAAGTCCGCAAGCAGCCCTACCATAGGTTGGCTTATAGCCATAAAAGCAGCTATAACCTCCTCGCCTTCCTCAAACGAACGATACAGCGCATCTGCTGCTAAATTTGTCGCCCCGGACTTATACTAGATACTGAAATCAAATCCCAAAAGCTTTCGAACATACTTTTGTTGAAGGGGCGTTTGTATCACTTGTTGCATGAGCTCCTTGATACTCTTATGATCGGTACGAATGGTAAACCGACGCCTAACCAAGTATTGACGCCACTTATACACGGCTTCGTAGATAGCAAAAAGTTCCTTTTGATAAGTTGCGGCAAGCCGCATTCGAGGTCCTAATTTACGACTGGAGTAACTAAGTGGTCGACCCTTCTGAATCAATACTGCTCCAATACCCACATCAGAAGCGTCGGTTTCAATTACAAAGGTGTCTTCGAAATCCGGGAGACCTAATACTAGGGCATGAGTCAACTTCTCTTTAGGTTCTGTAAAAGCATTGCCCTCCGATTCGCCCCACTTAAACCCATCTTTCTGAAGAAGATTAGACAAAGGAGCGGCCACAGTAGCGTAATCCTTGATATACCGCCTATAGTACCCCGCGAGCCCGAGGAACCCTCGCACCTGCCGCTGTGACGTTGGAATGGGCCAATCCATTATGGCCGAAACTTTCTTTGGGACAACTTCAATACCATGAACCGAAATAATATGCCCTAAATATTCAAGTGATGATGCTCCGAACTCAGATTTAGCCTTTTTAACATAAAATTGGTGAGTCTGCAAACACTGAAAAACACATCGAAGATGTTCTAGGTGCGCCGTGAGAGAATTGCTATAAATCAATATATCATCAAAAAAAACAATCACAAATTAACATAGGTAAGAAGAAAATAACCGATTCATAGTTGCTTGAAAGGTGGATGGCGCATTGGTAAGGCCAAACGGCATCACCAAAAACTCATAGTGTCCATCATGTGTACGAAAGGCCATTTTGTACACATCCCGATCATGTACCCGAATCTGATGTTACCCTGCCCGTAAGTCGAGTTTGGTAAAGATCTCAGAACCACCTAATTCATCAAACATCTCATCCGTGGTTGGAATCGGAAACCTATCTTTGATAGTGGCTTCATTAAGTGCTCGATAATCCACACAAAAACGGTAACTACCATCTTTCTTTTTCACCAATAAGACCGGTGACGAGAAATGGCTTTGACTTACACGAATGATTCCTTGACTTAACATCTCACGAACCAACTTCTCCATTTCTCCCTTTTGATAGTGTGGATAATGATAGGGTCGCACATTTTCCGGTTTGGTATTAGGCAATAAATGTATACGGTGATCAACACTTCGATGCGGTGGGAGAGTGGTAGGTACCTAGAAAAGTGGCTCGAAATCTTCTAAAAGTTTTTTGATGCCTTTATGTATGACAATATCAGTATTGACCGGACTTCCGTTCTCTTCCATACCTTGGTCCAAATTATACAACTCATAGACGCCATAAATGTCCTCCGAATCAAACAGGGCACGCATGTGATGTAAACTTATACACTTCATGCGCAGGGCTTCCTCGCCACGCAATGTATATGCCTGACCCAACCACTTAAACTCCATTGTTTGTTGAGAATAGTCGTGAGTCACCTTGCCAAGCTGTTGCAACCATTGAATACCCAATACGATATCCGGCCCTTTCATAGGAAGTACGTACAAGTCCACCTCCATACGTAAACCTTGGATATCAACCGTCACCTGGGCACACATATTCTCACACAAGAGAGTTGCCCCACTGCCAATGTAGACCTTAAAGGCCTTCGTACCTGTGATGGGTAACCGCATACATTCGACAACTTCTGGCTGCACAAAGTTGTGAGTACTACCATTGTCGATAAGAATGTGCACCTTATCCGCCCCTAACGTGCCCCATAACTGTAGTGAATGCGGGCTGCCATGTCCTACCAATGAATTCAAAATAGATATGTCACCACTTTCCATAGCATCTTCTTGCCCAACGTCCTCGTCTGCCATAACCTCCTCCTCGTTGGCCATAAGCAACAAAAATGTACCTAGACATTTATGTCCACGTACCCACTTATTATCACAATTAAAGCACAAGCCTTTACTCAGACGCTCTTGTCTTTCTGTCGGCGAGATCCACTTAATAGGAAGTGGCGAGGCCCCAGAATTAGCACCCACCTTAGCAGGTGTTGGCAACAAAGGTGGTTTTGTATTTTCCAGTCTTGGCGCATTTAAATGAGCTGCCGACTTTTTTTAGGGTGTGAGGAGCACTAGTAGTTGCCGACCTGCTGGTTATTGTCGCTTCCTCCTGATCATCCAAATGAGCTTCCGTAATCCTAGCCAAAGAAAATGCATCGCCAAGGGATGTGGGTTTAGTCACCAACAGCTCCCGTTGCAATGATGGTTTAAGACCCAATATATAGAACGAAATCAGCAACCCTTCGGATATATTAGTGACCCGATTCATCAACTTTTCAAACTCACTTTGGTATTGCGCAACCGTCCCTGTTTGCAATAACTTTGATAGCGCCCCTTACGGGTCCTCGTATTTACATGGTCCAAAACAGTTTCGAACACTCTCCAAAAAACCGTCCCAAGTCGTGATTAAACCGTTACGCGTCATCCAGCGGAACCACTCCGCTGCGTCTCCTTCGAGATTAAAACCCACCACACGTAGTCGTTGCTCGACCGGTGTGTTTAAAAGAGAAAAGTACTCAGTGATAGAAAAAATCCAACTTTCAGGTTCAGACCCTGAAAAATTCGGCACGTCCAGCCGCATGGAGCGTGGTAATGTTGAAGTGCTGGATTCACCACCGGGGCGTGTGACCTGAATCAACTCCCAAGTAGCCTGTAACTCCAATTGCATTGCTGCTAATTGCTCTTGTAGCACCTCGGCCTCACGCTGGTTAGCTGTGGCATGGTCTTCGAGCAATAAACGTACTTCGTCTGCGTTCATGATGAAAGCACCAGTTGATACAACCCGTTAGGTGGTATCTATAACTCGCACTACTTTAAGCTAGTGCTAGCTCCTTAAGAATTAGGGTTGAGAAGAGTGAATTGATTTTAACTGAAAGCTGTAATTCATTCATCATAATGGGTCGGTATATATATATACCGACTGAGATAACCCTTACAATGATAATACTTATCAACAATGACATAATACCATTCCTATAACGACTCAACACCAGATAACAACCTAATTGACAGATAACAACCTAATTGACACTTATCCCACTTTGACTCAAACATGACCTAAACACAAACACAGAAGATAGACACTGAACTGATAGATAGCTAGCCAATGACATAATCTTTATGCCAACCTGGAACAGACGTAACCCTCTTGGGTCGACCTTCATCTTGGGTCGTAACAAAACCTTCTAACATATTACTCAATATTTCCACATCTAAATATTTTTTTCTTTGTGAAAAATATGTCTGCATATAATTATTAGCGAGACAAATTTTGAGGCTTCAAAAATTCCTTAAGCGGTCGCTCACCTTGCACAACCTTAAAGACGGCTCTGAGTAACACTAATATTAATAAAATGAAAAAAAAAAAAAAAAAAAAAAAAAAAAAAAAACTACATTTGGTAATAAAAAAGAGGGGAGTATGCGAGATGACTCGAACAAGTGACGAAGAATTCATAAGAAATCAGAACTAACCATCACGCCACTCACTCTCTCATGTTTCATTCTTAAATCTAATTATTTATTGTTTGATTTTTGGTAATGCCATTGATGGACTTTGAACTTACATGTTCTTTTGTGACTGTGTATTATTTTTATTTTCTGTCTTAATAAGGGTTTATATTTGCTACTTATTAAGTATTCATGTACTTTTTTTTCCTTACATTAAGTAATTATGCATTGTTTCTTACTTTAAGTATTTTGTGTACTTCTAATTATATCATACATATAATACATTTGCAAACGGGTTTATAAATATATTGTGGTATATGTGTAACACTTTCATCTCGTATAACTAATTAACTTAAACTATAAAAGCATATTTAGTGGTTCAACATATTTTTGTTTTTATGCATGATCCGCGAGAACATCATTTTCATGCTCTAAAGCGTATCTTAAGGTATATTCGTGGCAACGTTGATTTTGAACTATAGTTTCATGCTTCATCTAATACTCAGCTTTCTAGTTATTCTGATGCCGATTGGCCGGGTAGGTTGCCCATCAACACGTATGTCCACAATTCGACTATTGTGTATTTTTAGGTGAAACCTTATGTAAGCGACTAGAAACACTTTCTTGTTCAAGTTTTGAGGCTGAATTCAAAGGGGTGGCTAATGCAGTTGCAGAAACATTGGCTCATAACCTTTTACACGAGTTGTATATTCCCCTTTTTATTGCTACGCATGAATATTGTGATAACATGAGTGTTGTTTATTTATCTATCAATTATGTTCAACATCAACGTACTAAACATATCGAGTTGAGATTGATATTCATTTTGCATGTGATTTGACATGTTCGCGTTCTTCATGTCCCTTAGCATTTCCAGCATGCGGACATTTTTACCAAGTGACTTCATTGGACATTGGTTCTTGATTTTTTAATCTGAGTTGGACATTTGAAGACCTCCCGCTCGATGTATTAGTCGATGGCTTATGTAGGCATGTAGCTCACTAAAGGCCTTGTCCACTACGGTTATGTTAGCTTACTTACCAAGTCACTTGTACAATATATGTTGTAAGTTATGCTTATTAATAACACATGAAAGTGTACTATTATTTATCGGCTAGTATTATCTCCGATCTTAAGAATTATAAACGGATGAAGTTATTAACAGGAGGTGAGTCTTTTACTAAGATTTTTATTAAGATGTGCGTTGTATAATCAAAGTATTTGAGTGACCGTTTTTGACTCTTTTAATAAGGTATCATGATTTTTATGGGCCCGTTAGAGAGGTGAGTTCTGTGGGTGCCATAGGGCATGTTATTCTTTGCCACCTCAACACACAACCTATAACACCATTATTACACAAACATCCTCCCGAGCTAAGACATATTATATTTCAATTTTAGTTCGTTTGAAAAGCTGAGTTTTTCGAGCCAAACAAAATAATGTCGAGTAGAGTTATGCCCTACCAAAGTTCGACTTGATTAGAATTGTTTATATACCCATTTTGAATTTACTCGACTTATGGCGGGATGCAATTGTCTCTATTTTGTACGTAGTAAATTAAAAACACAAGTTGTTGCAAACTATCGATTTGGCAAACACTAATAAAGTTTTCTTTGTATACAATAGACATAAAGCATTCCACTGCTGGAATTCAAGCCAATAATGGTGGATGCATAGAGTTGTAACTGCGACGAATGTACAAGAGTTTAAATGGGAAAACATATCAACTTATAGTGTCAAAGTGTGAGTGTTTGATTACGACAAGGGTTTGTCTGATGGGTGCCCCCTTAGGGCAAGGTTTAAAACGTTTATAAAAGGAAAGTTTGAGTTTATTAAATTGAAAATCAGAATTAATTATGATAATTTTTAAGCTTAATGAATATGTATTAAATACAATTTGTAATATAAAAAGAATGTTAGTGTTTAATAAATGTACTTTGACCAATGCCCTCAGGGCACTGATTAGACAATCCCTTATGATAAAACATACAAAACTTTCTTCGCTCCATAAACCATAACCAAATTATTAATATGAAAAACATCGCTGTAGCACTCGAATATGAGACCTAACATTTATAAGATATCATTTAAAATACTTACTAATAAATAGACAACAAAAGAAAGAAAATGAAAGAAGAATAAAAAACATAAAAAGGTGTTAGGAAACATTTATAAGATATCATTAATAATACTTACTAGAAAAAAGAAAAAGAAAAAGAAAAACAAAAAGTTGAAGCAGTTGTTGCGATGACTCGAACATGAGACCTAACGTACATAAGATCTCATGTTTACCCATCACACCAACAGCACCCACATGTTTATTTTTCCTGATTTAGTTATTTATATTTGTGTAAAATACAATGTTTATTGGTTTTTCCATTTATTCATATTTGTATTTTACTTGGAAGCTAGCTTAGAGCATTAGGTGTGCTCGTGCCATCCCGTTGGTGTCGTAGAAATATTTTTTGCCACATCAGCACATTTTCTAATAACACCAGAATTCACTACAACACCAAAACCCCCTCCCTCCTATAACATCAGTTTTTGGTAGGGGTGCAAACAAGCCGAGCTTTTATCAAGCAACTCGAGCTCGAGCTCGAGCTTGGCTCGGTCGAGTTGAGCTTTTATCTTGCTCAAGCTGAGCTCAAGCCCAATATATTGGCTCGAAACATATAATGAGTCGAGCTCGAGCTTTTGATGGCTCGGCTCGAGCTTTAAGTAAATAAGGGTTAATTTGAATATTAACCTAATTATAAATAAGTATTCAGGTTATGGAAATCATTTTGCTCAAGTATTCAAGATCTATGAAGCTTATGACGTCTCGTGAATATATTTTGTTGAACTATTTTAGACATTCGAACCTTAACTAGTATTTACTGATTAGGTTTCATTTTAATGTTAGACTTGTTTCATCTTCTTGACTCGTGATTCTTGAATGTGTGGCATCAGTTGACAATTTAGTCACATTTTTTCCAAGTTAGATACGATTCATTAGTTCAGGTGTATGTCCCTTTTTGTAGGGTTTTTATATGATTTTATTCATTAGGTAATGTATTGTATTTGTTCTTCTTTTCGAGTCTCAAGTCTCAACTCCTTAATCAACTTGTTTAGGAGTTTTTTTTTTTTTTTTTTTTTTTTTTTTTTTTTGGGTAAAGGGTTTCCCCGGTAAATGTATTACACCAAAAATCGTTGAAGTACAAAAGTTGTAGGTGAAGTCCTACAACCGAGCCCGTTACATGGGCAATAAGAACGCACCGTAGTGCAACAAACCAAACGGCATGAGAATGGAAAACCAAACTCATGCACAAGCTTACAACAAGCTACTAACCAAACCACTAATAAAGAATGACACAACCATTCTTATTACTAACGAAGAAAGAAGCAGTAACCAACTTTCTATACATCCAATAGCAGGCCAGGAACTCACCAACCAAATAGCCACTCCATCCCCATAGCTGGTATGAATAGGCCAAACAATTTCTCCGGTTCACTTGAGTCTTAAATCTGACATTGAAGCCAATTCCAAATAGCCTCCGCGGCTAACTTCCATAAAGACGAACAAAAAGTCAATACCTGTAGGAGATTTGTAATATGCATTCCATACACATGCACAAGACCAAGCAGGGCCTAGAGTATGCATGATCGGGTCTCACCCCTCCAGCAACTCACGAACCAATCCCTAACACCCATGAAACCCTAACAGCAGTAAGGGTCTTGATAGTAACAGCGGCTGAAACAAGCCGCGCCTCCAATCGAATCCATAAGACAAGATTCGAAAACATGATTGGATAAATTAATCAAACAAATCAATCAGTCCAAATCCCTAAAACAAAAAGTGATAGGGTTCCAATAGCAGCAAGACGTGCCGTCCCACCACACAAATCAGCCACGAGATAAAGAGGGTGTCAATAGACAAAGCATTCCGACCGTAAACCCATAAAATCCTTAAGAAAACTCAAAAAGCAATTGTTTAAGCCCCTAAGAACGATCATAGATGATAGATTTAGGAGTAATGAACAAGAGGAATTGAGTTATATGGAATGAACGGTTCGGGATTTGATGGCGGCCGGAATCTCCTTTTTCTCTCCCAAGGGGAGAGAAAAAACCCTTTGTTTAGGAGTTGGAATAGGGGTGTAAATGTGTAATCATGTATTCATATACATATATTAGAGCTTTTCAAGCAAAACTCGAGCTTTGCTCGAAACTGAATCGAGCCGAGCTCAAGCCTAGATGGTTAAAGCTTGACGAGCTATCGAGCCGAGCTTGAGCATTTTTTTTCTCCGAGCCGAGTTCGTGCCTTGTCAAACTCGGGCTTGGCTCGGCTCGGTTACACCCCTAGTTTTTGGTGCCGTCATGCACCCTTGAACCCCACATATATATTTTCTTTTTTCAATTATTTAAACACATTTAAATAAACCAATTCATTTAACTAAAATTAAAATTTTCATTATTATTTATTAAAGATAATACTTTAAATAAATTAAAAAAACACGTCAAAAATAAAATAAAAAACATATAATGCCTCTTTATAATATGGATTTAAAAGAAAGAAAGAGATAAACACTTCTTATCAATCACTTTTTCCACCGTCACTTTTCTCAACTACTAAACCTCAGTCAACTTTCCTCCTTCACTTCCCTAAACGCTTGTCAATAAGCAGACATCACACATTTGCATAACACGAAAGTAAATTTAACCAATTTATCTTTAGGTTTCTATTTAACTTTATAAAGTTAGAACCACTTGACAAAAGAATTATAAAATAAGTTTCTACTACATTTGTTTGAGGCATTACATCCAACCCTGAAGACCTCGTTGAGACAACATATAGCACCCAGAAAACACAAATATGAAAAAGCAAAAAGATAAATATGGATAGATTTACTAAAAATATAAATCTTCAAATCATAGACTTATTGAAAACACAAATATGAAAAAGCAAAAAGTCCATTGAGGAAGCAAATATTACAAGCTTAGACCAAGCCATCAAATTCGATACATTACTTAAAACAATTGTAATGCATTGCAAGCTTGCAACTCTGACACTTAATGATTATACCTTTTATCACGCTACTATCACATATTGAGCATTTCCCATCTGCGTCAAATCCTACAGCAAGTGATACAGAGTGCTCGTGACCTTTGATATTATAAATTCCCCCAAACTTAATATTCAAAAACTCATAAAGGCCCCTGTCACTGTTACAGGCTGCTTCAAAGTTAAGTATCACCGGAGCACAACAAGTATGTAAAGAATAGGCACACACATGGCAATGATAAAACCACTTATTTGGGTCAAGCTCTTCCTCACAAACTTCACAAAAGTATTCACTCTTATGGTTCTCTACCGGACCGTATGTCAATCTCATGGGGTGCTTGTCCAACTTGTGATGTATAATACGAGGCAAGAATAAAGCACATTCAGAATGGAGGTAAAAGTCACAAGATCGACAACTAAAATAAATATTAGCTCCATACGCGGACCCGTCTGCAACGCATGCTTCCTTCATTCTTCCCTTGCACCGTGAAAGAATGTGATCGGGGTGAGCTTCATGTGTAATTTCATCGGGGATGAATCCACAGTTAACATCAATGTAGTACTCACATTTGGAGCACCCATAAGCGAACCCGTTGCATTCTAATTTGCAAATTTCACAACGGAAAATGCCGAATATATTTTCCAAAACTTTTGGAAGGAAAGTGAGAGTGTGTGTGTGACCTGGGTGATTTGGCAATTCAGCAGGTAAACGAGTGCACCACTCATGAAGTACAAAGTCGCAACATTGGTCTTCACTGGAGCATTTGTAAAAGGGCACATCCATGATTGGTCTCACGCACCCGTTACATAATAGCTCAATCCTCTTCATTGGGTCGTGACAAGATAATGAACTAATGCCACTTGAAGTGGTTGCACCTTTACTGTCGTCGGATTGTGTGCCTACCAGACTTAGCACATGCTGATGACTGATGTGGTTCAGGTTCCTTTCACTTGTAGATCCCAATTCTTCAGAAAACCGATGTTTTAGTATGCTGTATGTGTGATCGGGGAATGGGAGATTGACAAGATTAGGATGATCAGCATCTTTGAAATTTTTGATCGTTTTGCCCGTATCTGCAGATGAATTGAAAATGGGTTGAATATTAAGATGTTGGTACATATCAAACAAAATTACACTAAGCCTGAGATATTTAGTAAATTTATATGTATTTTTATTACCTGGAGGAGATGTTGCACAATCTAAATGCACATAGTACCTGCAACTTTCACATTGATAACTCCAAAGATATTTAGGTTTGAAATGCTTACCACATATCCTGCATTTAGAACCAGATGTAATATCTTGGGAGGAATAAGAAATGATGAGTGGGTGAGTATGTTGAATGTGTAACTTTCTGGGGAGGAATGCACAATTAATATGGATGGTGTGGTGAAAACATGTGGTACAATGATAGAAGATACCCCTATGCTCTTTCCCACAAGCATCACAAGTATAAAGACCTGGTTCTGATGTAACAGATTGTAGTGGGTGCGGGTGACTTGGATGATATATGATATGATTTTCTCTTCCAATCATGGCGCATTTTACATGTATCATACTATAAACCATTGAAAGATTAAAAATATTTGACTGGACACAAATTGAACAACCATAATACAAGTTATCAGGCTCCTCATATTTATCACATACACTACAATAGAAATACCAATGCTGAGTACCCCACGTCTCAAGGGTAAGCGTATGACTTGGATCATGGGATTTTACTACTAGCGCAGCAGGAAGCTTTGCACACAGTGTGTGGAGCGCATAATCACATGAATCAGTACACTTGTAGTAATACCTATGGTACACATTGATATCTTTGTGACACTGATTACATGTATGATTGAAATCCCATCTTATAACCCTATCCTCCTCCTCGTCATCACTAAATTCTACATAGTCTGGATAACGAGGCTGCAAATCTACGAGTTGAAGCGGATGCTTATGTTGCCTTGCTTTAATTATTTTTTCATGGTTTGGAAATTTGGAATGGGAGTCCATATATGAAACTTGGGGGGAGATTAAGAAAAAAGAAATGTATGGACGGATAGTAGAGGGCAAACAAAGAAGATGGAATCAGAATTGGGTACAACAGATTGAATGATATGAGCTAGATTGAATGATATGAGCTAGCTTTTATAGGAATTTCATCCCCATTAAGTTAGCATAAAGCTAAAAATTCTAAGTTTGGTCTACAAGTATACTTTTTCTTTTGTCATTTATTCCACATACAGTTGTGTAAAGAAGGTAAGGAATGTTTAGTACTTTAGTAGTATCAAGTATTAGCTTCTCCTTTTACTTTAGTTTACTTTTCCTTTTGGAAAACACAAATTACTATTTGGTAAGATGACGGACCAAGAGCCACAGGTGAATGTGTTATGATGACTTTAACACCATTATCATCCTGATCATCGAGACTAGGAGGGATGGTACAAAAAGTGAAACCGGGGTAGCAATAAACTTTATCTGGACGTTCATCCTATGGAAATGGTTTTGTCACCATTGTAGTACGGTGTTCTTAAAAGCACAAGTGTTCAGCAAATTAAATGTGTTTCTTAAAACGATTTCTTATCATTATGGTTTACTTTCGGGTATATATGATTACTTACATCTTAACTCTTCATATCCTGCTCCCACATGATTATGTATTAGTTGATGTTGTTTAGATTCAACAATATAAAAAATCCAGAATCTTACTATATGACAGAAATATACTTTAGTTGATAAGTTGGAGAAGACATAGTAATAAATAAAAAGGAAAAGGGAAAAATCAAAAGAAAGAAAAGAAATCGAACAATCTTTAGCTTTTACTTTAGCAATTTTTAGCTTTTACTTTAGGAATTCTGGACTCATTTCAAGAATATGCTATGATTATGGAGTAAGCCTTTTGACCAAGAACTTTCTTCCTGTCAACAACAATGGGGCCTGGAGCAGGCATCGGACGCATGGCCATTGGTGGCAGACCGGATTCATAGCAACACAGTACCGATGCAACATGCAACGCCTTCGACATCCACCGTGATCGTGCCCATAAAGAAAATCATCAAACTGATCACAACCATCTTCATTTGCTTATTAGCACCTCCCATAATAATTATTTTTTTCTTAAATTTTATAGGTAACTAGTGAACATTTATATATATAGAATACATTCATATATGTATGGATCAATATTATAGGCCACCAAACAAAAGTTGTAAGATTGTTGCATACTTGCATACTATGTTCACTGAATAGCTAAAGTGATCGGGTGCACAACTTTTTTTAACTGTAGTATAAGAACATAATTAAAATGATATACAATTTTCTGTTAAATATATTGAATTATGTGAAAACTAAATTTACTTTTCACTTAGTGATGGACTAACTAACACGCAATAACAAGAAACACAATGCATTGGACAGGATTTTAAAAAATTCAGTGTCTTTTACGAAAATTAGCAATGCCTGCTCAGTGGTGTTTTAAAAAAGAAAGAGTTTTGTGTTGGCGTCGACTGCCTCTAGTTGTTGCCCCTTCCATATGAATGCAGCAGGTAAAAAAGAAAGAGTTTTGTATTGCTTTTAGTTATCTATAGTACATATTATGGGTGACAATTTGGACTAATTGAAATTAAGAATAGGTAATTTCCTTTGTATTTATGAAATGCGATTCAATTTCTGTTATAAAGCAGTTTAATCATTTATACATTATGACCAATAATATTACGTTTAGTAAAAAAATCATAAATTTTGTAGGTTAGAAAGTGATAAGGTTAATGATGATGAAGAATCACGCCTGTTCAATCTTCCATCTGATGTTTTGGAGATGTTAATAATGGAGTTTTGTGCTGGTGTCGACTACCTGAACTTCCGTTCTACATGCAGACGTTGTCATTTAGCTGCACCTTTGATGTCATGGAACGACGGAAAAGCATCAAGGATAATGCAAAAGTATTCATTCCCTTCACCGTTGCTGATAGTGTTCAACAAACATAAAGGCATTATCACTTTGACTGATCCCATGTTTGGTAACGAGTATTATATGAAAACACCTCAAGAGCTGATATGCAATTTCCAAATAAAGTGTTCTAGGTTTGGTTGGTTGCTAATTTTAAAACCTGATGGATCATTGATGTTCTTTAACCCTTTCACAAGCGATATCATTGAGCTTCCACAGTTACCTAATACAGATATCATTAGTTTCTCTGCACCACCTACTTCTCCCGATTGCATGGTTGTTGGAATTACACTACATATGCAGTGTCATGTTTGGATCCACATAGTAGGCGGCGAACCATCCTGGCGTAGACTGCTAGTAAATATTAGAGGTCGTAAGCTATTTCACTCTGTAACATTATATGGCCGGGATACTTATGCCTTGAGGGATGATGGAATACTAGATATTTTTAAGGAAATGGACAGAGAAGATTGTATATTGGTGCAATGAAGCTCAAGCCCCAGCAAGCTGCTGCACATCTTTCCAAGAGTATTTCCATTTGAGATGTGATCAGCATACTTTACGAGTCATCGTGGGCAAGTTTGGAGAATCGGTTGAGGTATTCGAATTAACCGTTTCACAAGAACGAGTGAAAATAGATAGTCTAGGTAAACATATGATATTTATAATTGGCTGCGTGTCAAAAACACCACAGATGGCGAACAAGATCTACTTTCCAAGTTTTCCTATAATGTACTATTCACTCGAAACATGCAGGTTTCACACTTCTAATAACGGAGACGTCAAAGGCAGTTTTGGGGATTTATGTGGAACGAAACGTCATCTCACCCCTCATGGCTGGATTGAACTGAGGTTGTCCTGATTTTCTGACTATTCAGTCTCTTTCATTTGTTTAAGTATGGATAATGGACGATGTGGTAGTTTTCCACATTCTTGCGCCTCTAGGAGCACATTAACCATTGAGGAATGCAACCCTTTCTCTAGGAGCACATTAACCATTTTCTGACTATTAAGTCGTTTTTTAGCATAAAATTTACCTTAATATGTATGGCACTTAGGTTGTTAGGTTATGCTTTGATACTATGAACTGCTGCATCAATGTGATGCTTGTCGCATGAGTGGTCTTCTAATTCTGAATTCAAATCTTCTTGTGCCAAAAGAACGACTTGGTAAGACTAACACTCGATCGCGTATAGTATCCTTATCTTTTCAAGAAATACTAACACTATCAAGTAAAGGTTTGCCACTTCCCATATCACTATCCCCTGAGAAGGACTTGTGAGGCAGAGTTGCATCTTAAATCGCAACATAAATGTGAGATTCGATTTATGCCAACCGTTTTTTATTATGCTATTGTATTTGATTTTGTTTCAGGTGCTGAGTGCGCCTTATCTTCAGAGAGACCCAACAGATCAGTATCAGGTGAGAGAACCAATAGCCTATGAACCAAGTAAATAGTTTTACTTTCTCTATCTGACCCGTTAAAGGTGGCACATTAACCCATTTGCGTTAAAAAAGATCAGTTATGATTACTTTGAGTTGATTAAACGCCAAACACATGAAACATAATAATTAGCCATTTAAAAAAAAAAGTAAACTAGGGTGAACGACTCGTAAGTTGCATTAACCCGAACACTCAGATGACTTGTTGTGACCTGAACCCATATGACGCATTATGCAAGCTTTTCTCTTATTATTCATATCGTTATTAGGAATCACGTTAATAGTAGGTGCCAAAACCATCGACTTATTTGTTATCGTTTTGCAGGACTTAGACTCATATAGCTTGAGAAGCAAAGGCTTGTGTCTGGTTCCGACTTCATATACAATGGGAGTAGCTAGCAGCAATGGAGCAGATATCTGGTCCCCAATCAAGACGTATTCGCCAACATGATGATGTATATCTATTTTCGGATTAGGGGGAGAGTTGGTGGTAGAAATAAATTATATAAATATATGCATAGCAACTAAATCATCTAGGATAATAAGTCTTTCGGGTTATAGGGAATATATTCGTGTTCTTGGAGGTTTATATTATATGAATGAATGATGAGGTCGTCTATTTTGTAATGATCTCAAATGGAGCTCGATATATGTGGTAACGGTACGAGGGGCGTATATTTCAGCTGTTATCTGGCTGGACGCTTTTTTGATTAGAGCGAATTTCTGGCTCTATTGATATGTTCAAATGGTCAAGCAACTTTTCAAACATGTTATAGCATGCCACTGTCTGTTTTGCCATATACTGTCATAGATGCGAAAGTTTGCATTTGAAAATGTAATATGTTGCTGAATTAGACCGAAACCAATCACGCAATGGACTGAATTATTCAAAAGAGGAAACATAACACAATGTTACAAGCTATAAGTCACGTAGCAAATAGCAAACGATATATTAGTTCTTTGTGGAGGCATATATATAGAACATTGTCATGTGAGCTTTTTGACCCTTTCGACCAAGTACCTCGAGCTTTGGTGGGGGAAAAGCCATAGGAGCCCTAGCAGCGAGGCTGGATGCCTTGGATACCTCCTTGCTGCATGAAGCGAGACTCTGTTGAGAGTGTGGACATCTAGTTCCTTCAGTCGCAACAAATAAAAGCACCAAAACCATCATTATCGCCCCAATTTGCTTAATACCATTACGACCCATTATACTTATCGTATCTTTTCTTTTCTCTACTAATAGTATAGACATGCCAACGTCTATACACACACATATGTGATTCATATAAACCATCGAAAATGGGGGCATGGGTTTAAAACTATTGTAAAGTACGAAATTCTTTGAATTGTCCATCCTAAATCACTTATCGTTCGTCATTTTTATCTTTTTGTTAATGTACTTCTTTAATACAAGCAGTTTACTAGAAGTTAAGGTGACTTGAGACCATCTGATGATACATTTCCCATTAAGTCGTTCTTCTAGCATAAAATTTACCTTAATATGTTCTAATAGCCAAGTAGGCAACAAAAGCTTTAATATGTTTGGTAGTTAGGTTATGCTTCGATACTATGAACTGCTAACAGAAGAACGACTTGGTAAGACTAACACTCGATCGCGTATAGTATCCTTATATTTTCAAGAAATACTAATACAGCAGTGTACCCGATCGGGTATTGTATAAATATACGGCACTTACATTATCACAATAAACAATAGTAGCAGTAGACAAAGAGGCATGCAACTCTCGCAGCAGATTTCAAACCCAAGCAGTTTCCGCCACCACATTAGTAACATCGCGATACTCGGCTTCAACACTCGACCGAGACAACGTCACCTGACGTTTAGTAGACCTAGATAAGAGATTGTCACCAAGAAAAACACAATAACCATAAGTGGACCGGCGAGTGACCGGGCAACCCGCCCAATCTGCATCTGTGTAAGCGATAAGCTGAGCAGTAAAAGAAACATGTAGCTCAAAAGCATGATCAAGTGTACAACTTAACGAACATAGCGTCGCTTCAAAGCAGTGAAATGTGGTTCACGAGGGTCATGCATATAAAGACAAACTTGCTAAACTGCATATGAAATATCTGGGCGAGTGAAGGTAAGATACTGAAGTGCACTAGCTAGACTGCGATATAAAGTGGGATCACCAAAAGGCTTACCATCAGGTCCAAGCTTGGACTCATTATCAACAAGAGTTCGGCACGGATTACAGTGCTGCATATGAGCTCTCTCGAGAATTATCGAGTTGACAAATGCATAATTAAGCTTAAGCCTTTTGTTTTGTGTAGTTGCTGGTCTATTCTTTGGGAAAAATGTATTTCTCTTTAATAACGACAGGGTAGATAACTTGTCCCCGAATACTACTCCACCAGCTTTTATATCGCCATATGTCCAATCTGACTTTAACTACCCCACCTTATATCTGCCTGAAACCCGACCCCTACCCACCTTTTTTTATTTATCACATTGTATAAAAGGTAGCCAATATGTGTTTTTGTGCAATTTGTGCTTAGTTTTTTTCTGCATATTTGTCGGTATACTGAAGACTATTATAGCCTGCATATTGCTTATTATGTTTACAATGCTTTACAGTTAATGCTTGCGGTAATTGAGACGAAAAGAGTTGAACCAGCGACTAAGATGATGGACCATAAGCGAAGTCCGGTATCTATTGAGCAGGGGAGTCTTGCTTCTTTGACACCAAAAAGACAGAAGGCCGGTTTATCCATGTCCTCCAAGGTCTCTTCTTGTTCCTTGTTCTGCCCCCTTGTCATGTCATATCTTATCACCGAAGGTTCATAACACATTATAACTTTGTTAACAGGAAAGAAAAGAGAAGGTTGGTGAAAGAGTAGCAGCACTTCAGCAGCTCGTCTCACCATACGGCAAGGTACACTGAAATCTTGATATTCAAAGGGCTCAGCGATATAACATAAATCACTTATAACCCATTCCATGTTAGTTTAAGGCCGTATCATTGGTTTAACAAACTTTTGGTACCGTTCTGCGTCGTAAACACGTTAGTAAATGTGGAATCCAGTAGTTTCTAATATAAGATTTTTGACCGCAGACAGATACTGCTTCGGTACTTCTTGAGGCAATGGAGTACATACACTTTCTTCACGAACAAGTAAAGGTGCTGAGTGCGCCTTATCTTCAGAGCGACCCAACAGATCAGTATCAGGTGAGAGAACCAATAGCCTATGAACCAAGTAAATAATTTTACTTTCTCTATCTGACCCGTTAAAGGTGGCACATGTAACCCATTTACGTTAAAAAAAAATCAATTATGATTACATTGAGTTGATAAAACGGAAAACACATGAAACATAATAATTAGCCATTTAAAAAAAAAGTAAAATAGGGTAAACGAATCGTAAGTTGCATTAACCTGAACACAAAGATGACTAGTTGTGACCTGAACCCATATGACCCATTATACAAGCTTTTCGACGTGCTTGTTTGTTATCGTTTTGTAGAACTTAGACTTATTTATTATCGTTCAAGTGAACAGTTGGTGCCAAAACCATTGACTTATTTGTTATCGTTTTGCAGGACTTAGACTCATATAACTTGAGAAGCAAAGGCTTGTGTCTGGTTCCGACTTCATATACAATGGGAGTTGCTAGCAGCAATGGAGCAGATATCTGGGCCCCAATCAAGACGCAGTCGCCAACATGATGATGTATCTATTTTCGGATTAGGGGGAGAGTTGGTGGTAGAAATAAATTATATAAATATATGCATAGCAAGTAAAGCATCTAGGATAATAAGTCTTTTCGGCTATAGGGAATATATTCGTGTTCTTGGAGGTTTATATTATATGAATGAATGATGAGGTCTTGTATTTTGTAATGATCTCAAATGGAGATCGATATATGTGGTAACGGTATGAGGGGCATATATTTCCGCTGTTATCTGCCTGTACGCTTTTTTGATATAGAGCGAATTTCCGGCCCTATTGATATGTTCAGATGGTCTTGCATAAAATTTTACATTTACGCTTACATACGATTATAAGTAACTTGTTTTGACTCAGAGAGGCAAAACTAGCTTTATTCAAAAGAGGAAACATATATAACACGATGCTACAAGCCATAAGCCACGTAGCAAGCGATACATTAGTTCTTGTTGGAGGCATAGAACATTGTCATATCAGCTTTTTGATCCTTTTGGTCAAGTATCTCGTGCTTGGTTGGTTGAAAAGCCATAGGAGCCATAGCAGCGAGGCTGGATGCCTTGGAATCCTCCTTGCTGCATGAAGCGAGACTCTGTTGAGAGTGTGGACATCTAGTTCCTTCAGTCGCAACAATTAAAACCATCAAAACCATCATTATCGCCCCAATTTGCTTAATACCACTACGACCCATTATACTTCTCGTATCTTTTCTTTTCTCTACTAATAGTATAGATGTGTCAATGTCTATATATACACATATATGATTCATACAAACCATCGAAATTGTAAAGTACGAGGCTCATTGAATTGTTCATCCTAAATCACTCTTCGTTCGTCATTTTTATCCTTTTGTTAATGTACCTCTGTGATACAAACAATTTACTAGAAGTTAAGGTGACATGAGAGTATGAGACCATAATGTGGTGTCGAGTTACATGGACCGGATACTATAAACTGCTACGTCAATGTGATGCTTGTCGCGTGAGTGGCCTTCGACATTCAAGTTGATTAGCAATCACAGAGATTTACGAGTAATGTAAGATGTCTACTTGATGTGTTCTCACTGAAATGAAATGTAGTTTTTTAAAGTAAAAAATGTGAAATCAAGAAACTAAACTACATGAAAGCTAAGTTTTGGAAGTGTTAGGAAAATAATTATTGTTAATGATGATTTATCATTATTCATTGAAACGTGTAATTAATATTGTAGTCTCGTGATACTGACATCGTGTGGGAAGTTCATCAATCATAGTTGTGAGTTGAACACCAGTAGTGAGCAGTAGTTGTGCAGCTCATCGCTCACAACTTCTTAAAGAAGCATTGAAAAATTGAGCATTCTTAAAAAATAGGAAAGCTCACCGCTCATTTGCCAAACGAGTACTAAAAATCAAAATGCTCATTGCTCACCGCTTCAAAAAGCTTCACACCGCTCCGTGCCAAACATACCCTAAATCAGATTAATTTGTAATGTATATATTGCAAGATATTTATATCATCTAAAAAAGCAAAAGTAGTTTTAAACTCTCTAACCGTGTAGCTCAGTAGCTCTAAAACATTTTATATAAGCTTGTTTGAAAATGCGATTTGATTTTGTTAATAGTAACCGAATAAAAGTATAAAGGCCTAGTTGTAAATGGGCTTTTTGGCCCATTCTAGTATCCACAAGCAAAGTCTTCTTTTTGGAGATAGAAAAAACATATTGTCCAGAAGCCATAGAAAAAACAAAGAATTTTGAATTCATTTGAAATATTTCTAGCATATTATTAAGGCTCGATTAAGTTTGACAACCAAGTCGGAGTTGAGCTTGAACTAAAATAACTCGATAATTAAGCTCGACTGCTTGTTTGCATTCATATATGATAGTACTTGCATTCATACTTGAAGCTAGCTTAAGTTGAGTTTGAGCTCGAATTACTAGATGTCTAGATAAAAAGTCAATTTGTTTGTAGCCATAAAAACAACACATATGTTGTGTTAAGCACTCACAACTAACAGTATACTCACGCAATGCAACACCATCAAAGATAAGACAATACTATTTGGTGAGAGATAGATGGTAACAATAATGACATGTAGATATATATGGTTGAAACTTGAAAGCGAGAAAAAAAAATCATTACTTATCGGTGATACAAAGTAGACAATTTACACTATAAACTGATAAATTATCATATTTGAACATAATTTACACTTACTGAACGAAAAAATTCATTTTATTAACCCGTTAAGACGTGCTCACTGGTCGTATGTTAGCAAAACCCTTTATTGTGCATTAACAAGTTTTGTAACTGGAAATAATCAAGGCTATATGTCTTTAAAAAACTTAATGTGAAATGTTCATATTTATAACCTCAATTTATTAGTCAAACTAACATATAGTTGCATTATGATGCTAACACAATTATTATTGTAACATCTTTATAAAAGAAGCTTAAGTTAACTGTGTAACATTAGCATCACAACTTGCACTACTTAATTTCTTAAGGAAAAAATTACACGTTTGGTCCCTATGGTTTGCCCAATATAACAACTTTAGTCCCTAAGTCACTTTTATTACACCAGCAGTATCTAATTTTGAAACTATGCACACTTTTGGTCCCTAAAATAGACGGACGTTTATTTGGCTCGTTATCTCATTAAAATACAAGGGTAAACTTGTCTTTTCAACTCATCCTTTATAATAATAGACACCCACCCTCGTTGACTTATTATTTCCCTCCCATTTCTCAACACTGCTACCCAAATAAACCCAAATCCCAAATCCGATCAATTATAAACCCTAGAAATCAAACCCCCAAATTGATCAGCTGAAATTAAATAAATGGTTGGTAATCACTGGAGAATACGAGAGAAGCATGAAGGAAATGGACCCCTGAAAGCATACGGTAAATAAACCATGAAAACTAATGTGTTAAATAATGTATTTCATTGACATTACCTTGGAAACATGATATTAATTGTGGTTTTGTTATTGCATTTTCAGAAGGACACCCTACTATGTTTTCTATGAAAATACATCATGCTGGAAAGTTTAAAGACCATGATGAAAGGAGGTATGTTAATGGTTTGGTTTTGTATGTTGATGGGTTTGATATGGATGAGTTTTCTATACATGAGTTGAATGATGTAATGGCTGAATTAGGTTATGTCAATGAGGAAGAAGTTATTTACTATCATTATCTGATTCCTGGTACTGATTTAGAATTTGGACTAAGAGCTTTAGGAAATGATGTTGATGTACAAGGTTTAGCTAGGTATACAAAGGACAATAAGTTGATTAAGGTTTATTGTGAACATGATTTATCAAAACTGCTCATTCATTTGATCCCCACAGTTAGAAGCACTGTTGTTATTGAAGAGCTACCCTCTGAAACTCCCATTCCCTCCCCAGCCAAAAAAAAGTCCCCATAAAAAAAATCATGTTGTTAGAATACCATAAACCCTCTACCCCTGCTACTACTAATGCCATTCCCACTCCCACCCCCACCATTGCTACAACCACTGCCATTCCAACTCCCACCCCCACTCCCACTCCCACCAATGCCACTACCAGTCACAGTATTCCTACTCCCAATGATAGTGTACATGAAACTGTGGACTCTATTGTTGAAGAACTTTTGAACATAAATGATTATGATTTTGATCCCTTTGATGATAATTTAACTGAAAGGTATAATGAAAGGGTGAATGAAGGGTCAAGTGTTCATGTGAATGAAAGGGTGAATGAAGGGTCAAGTGTTCATGTGAATGAAAGGGTGAATGAAGGGTCAAGTGTTCATGTGAATGAAAGGGTGAATTATAATGAGAGTTTTGAACCTTTAGAAACATTGGTAGAGCATGATGAACCTTGTGAAACACTGGATGTGGAAGACTCAGATCATGATGATGATAGTAGTACAGATGACAGAGATCACTTTGATGATGAAGAGAACAATGTAGAAGAAGTTAATGTTGATATGCATGATTACCATTTTGATATAGATGAAGATGTTGAGTGGGTGAGACATACATGCAGTGTAGAAGAAGATGATTCTACACCAATAGCAGAAGATGTTGAGGTGGTAGATAATGAAATTCTTGAAAGTGCTTCAGATGAGGAACAAAATGATATTGAAAAGATTAGGAGAAGGAAGCTTAAAGAAATCCAAAAGGCAAATAAAAATGCAGATAACATTGTGTATAAGCATTACTTTTATCATGGTCAAACTTTTTCTAGTGCTGCTGAAGTGAAAGAGAGAGTGAGACCAATGTTTTGAAAGGCTCAAGGCGCACTAAGGTGCGAAGGGGACCAAAGAGCCTCGAGGCGAGGCGCATACCAAGGCGCGGGATTCATAAATACGAGGCGCACTAAATACATTAAGTTTTTTTTATAATATATGTGGCCATTTATGTAGCTTAAATAACACAAAATAACATTAAATACTTAATACATGACACATATAGCCATTATAAAGATTAAAATGGATCAGTTGTCACTTCTCAAATGGATCAACTCTTTGGCTCGATGAACTACATATAGATTAAAATCCATATCAGACTAAATATGCTTGTGTCCTACACTTGCAGACTTACATCTAACGAAGTTCACAATTTAACCCAAATATCAAGCAAGCAACATATTAATATTCAAGGCATAATGCATATCATACAAATACTCACCCTATGATGTGATGCTTGAAGATAAAATAAACTTATGACGTTATTTACAAATCAATAAAATAAAAAATCAATAAAAATTAGTTCCAGATATAAACTTATGACGTGAGACTGTGAGAGAGATTACATATTTGTAAAATGATCAGAATCTATAGTTACCCACTTGATTGTGTGTTTTAGTTCTTTTCCAAATTAGGGCTATTAGATATAACTTAAAAGGCTCATATATATAACTTATAAGGCCCATGTATCTTTTCTTAATATTTAGAAAACAACCCCAAAACCTGTTACATCTCTGAGGCGCAAAAAGCCCCAAGGCGCAAAGGCGCAAAAAGCCCCAAGGCGCTGCGCTTTTTATGGGATTCATGCATGTCGTGAGCCTCGATCCGAAAAAATCCCTAGAGCTTGAGCCTTGAGCGAGACGCACCTAGGCGCGCCTCAAGGCGCGCTTTTTAAAACTATGAGTGAGACTGCATTCTATTGAAACTAGGAGAAAGTTGCAGTTGATAAGGAATGATAAAGCTAGGGTTAGGGCAAAGTGTATGGGCAAAATTCCAGTGTTCACACTAGAAGGTGATGGGCCTAATGAGACTGTAGTAAAAAAGAAAGCAGCAAAGCCCAAAGGCAAAACAAGAGTTGGGCCTAGTAAGCCCAGTAAGAAAGGTATTACTTTAGGAGGTAGAGGCACGCCCAAACCACTAGCAAAACATGAATGTCTATGGGTCTTATTAGTGTCTAGGGTTAAGAATACTGAGACTTGGGAAGTTAGAACATATGTAGACAACCACAAGTGCCTTCAATTAAGAGAAATAAAGGCTTGCACTGCCCAATTCTTGTCTAAGGGTATCATTGACCAAATTGAGAAAAACCCAGATGTTCCAACAAGAGCTCTTCAAGACCAGTTGCAGAAGCAATATGAGGTTGGTGTGTCAAGGATGAAAGCTTTTAGGGCTAAAACCACTGCACTCAATCAAGTTAAGGGAGATTACAGTGTACAATATACAATGTTGAGGGATTACTGTTTAGAGTTGAAAAGGGCAAATCCTGATACAACTGTTAAGATTGAAGTTGAAAGAGCCACATATCTTGAACTAGAAACAAGAGTTTTCAAGAGGATCTACATATGTTTAGGTCCATTAAAGAAAGGTTTCAAAGAATGTGTAAGGGATCTATTAGGCCTTGTTGGTGCATTCATGAAGGGACCATATCCTGGACAGCTTCTGACTGCTGTGGGATTGGATGCCAACAATGGCATATATCCAGTAGCATATGCAATTGTGGAGAAAGAAACAACCAGTTCTTGGACTTGGTTTTTGGAGTGTCTAGGTGATGATCTAGATCTGAGAAGGGAATCTAACTACACTTTTATAAGTGATAGGCAAAAGGTAAACATTTGACTTTTTATTTCAATTATGGTCCCTATTCAGGGAATCTAAATACACATTTAATATTCTAACATTCATGTATTTCCTATAGGGCCTCATACCTGCAATGGCTAAGGTATTTCCTAGTGCAGAGCACAGGTTTTGCCTTAGGCATATACATGAAAATATGAAGCTCAAGTGGAATGGACAAGCATATAAAGATCTGCTTTGGAAATGTGCAACTGCAACAACAGTATTTCATTTTGATCATGCAATGGAGGAGCTGAAGAAGTTTAATAAGGATGCATTTGAATGGTTAGCAAAAATTCCTGCTGATTCTTGGTCCAGATCCCATTTTTCAGGTAATATTTGTTGCATTTTAATTAAGTAGCTCATAATTATAGTTAAATAGTTGTTGTTGTTTACTTAAGTAGTTTAAATATACTGATTACATGTAGAGCCAAATCTGATGTATTGTTGAACAATATGTGTGAGGTTTTGAATGGAAAAATATTAGATGCTAGGGATGCACCTATAATCAGTGCCTTAGAATACATTAGACAGTACTTGAGAAGGAGGATTGTGAATGTTCTAGGTGTTATAGCAAAAACAGATGGCCCTCTCACCCCTACTGCAGCTAGAATATTGAAAGGTGCTATGGACCAAGCAAACAATTACTCAGTGGGTTGGAATGGGGGGGGAAGAATATGAGGTAAAGGGACCACATGGTGATCAATGTGTGGTGAATGTGGCTAGAAGGGTTTGTAGTTGTAGGAGATGGGAATTAACAGGCATCCCCTGTGTACATGCTGTAGCAACCAATTACAACATGGCACTTAATGGGATTGAAGTGGGTATACCAGAAGAGTGGGTCCATAGGTGTTATTGGTTAGCTACTTGGAAAAAGGCATACAGTCATACTATTGGATGTATAAATGGTAAGATAATGTGGAAGAAATCCCAAATTCCTACAAAACTGATTCCACCTAAGCATCATTCACAAGTGGGTAGGCCAAAGAAGAACAGAAGGAAAACAAAAGAAGAGAAGGCAATGGTGAGTGGTGGAAAACTGTCCAGGGCATATAAAACTGTTACATGTTTGAAGTGTGGAAACCTTGGCCACAACAGAAGATCTTGTAAAGGCCAAAAAATGAAAGAAAGGGGCACCATCTACTGATGCTGATACAGGTTCATCAAATGCTAGGAAAAGGTCTGCATCAACACAACCTACTGATGCAAGTGCCCCAAAGAAAAAGAAACCTTCTGTTGGAAGTGGGACCTCAAAAAAGAAAGCTGCAGGTGGTGGTAAAGGACCACAAAAGAAGAAAAAGAATGTAAAAGAGGTGTTAGTCTGATGTATGTTTAGTACTGGTGTGGCTATGTGTCTTTTAGTGTCTGTTTATGTACTAAACTTTTGGTTTTTGCTATGTAAATTTTGGTATCTGTTTGTGTACTCAACTACTTATGTACTGATTAAGTTTGACTTGCATTAGTCAAACTTGTTTAAGTTAATGCTATGTAAGACTTTTCTTGACATATCACTTTATGCTATGTAAGACTTTTCATGATATCAATTCTTTCTTGACATATCACTTTTCAGTACAACAAAGTTAATGTTGACTTTTTAAGTCAAACAAAAGGCAAAACATAACAAAAGTGCACCATTGTAGAAAAATTATACCAAATAGATGTCACAAAACATATCTTACATTAACCCAAAAGACAATACAAAGAAAACCTAACCAACAACCATCTTACAACAACCATACTTACCCAAAACATATCTTAGAAATCTAATCTAAAACATTCATTAACCCAATAGGTAAATGACCACAACACAGAGAAAACCTAGCCAACTAAACATCAAATACATCTTGGTCTTTCTAAGTTCCCTTGTCAATTCTTCAATGGCAGTTTCATGCCTATTCCTAGCCCTTAACAATCCAGGTATAATTTGTACAGCACGATCACACATTGGTGGATCAACCCAATCAATCCACCCACATCGTGATCCCTGTTTGGGGAAACTGTAGAAACGCCGACCTGGGTGAGACACTGTCCAAGAAGTCTTGACTATGCAAACTCGTCCACATCTGCAGAATACCATGATTGACGAAGACTTTAGGTGTTCTATGATTTTTAATTTGATTATGTGAGATCTAGGGTTTTTTAATTGGGAATGTCACTTTGGGAGGGTTTTTAATTTGGGTGTTCTTGGTTAACTGGGTTTCGTTTTGGGCGGGGAAGTTTATGATAATAAATAGGGTGGGAGGGAAAGTGGGTGAGAGATGGAAAAAGACAAGTTTACCCTTGTATTTTAATGAGATAACGAGCCAAATAAACGTCCGTCTATTTTAGGGACCAAAAGTGTGCATAGTTTCAAAATTAGATACTGCTGGTGTAATAAAAGTGACTTAGGGACTAAAGTTGTTATATTGGGCAAACCATAGGGACCAAACGTGTATTTTTTTCTTTTTTAAGACATCTTTTTCCATACTTTATAAAGGAAGTAAGATAATAATATGACATACCTCACTTTTCTTGTATTAATCATTTATAAAACCAAACATTCTTGATCGTGAATCAAGTTATTTAAAAGCATGAAAACCAAACATAAGTCTTGATCCAAATTGAGTCGATACGCTCAATGAGGGGTGATAGATGGGACAACGGAGTAAGCCTTTCGACCAAGCACCTTTTTGTTACCATTAAAGCTGGCAGACATCAGTGTCATGGCGGTTGGCACGTTCCCTTCCAAGCAACAACTATATACACTACCACTGCAGCATGCTATGCCTTCCACCACCACCGTTGTCGTCCCCAAAAATAAAAGCATCAAACCGAGCACAAGTAACCCCATGTTCTTATTACCGCCAGCCATTGTTCTTATTTTTAAGCTCTATGATTGTATATACACAACAATGAACATGAACATCTATTTTTTTTTTGGTAAAAGGGATACACCCCGGTAAAATATATTAACCAAAAAATCAATGAAGTACAATGGAATGTGACTGAGTGCCACATTAACCTCAAGCAAACGCTTGAATATCCAAGAGAAATTTAGTGACAGGCCACTAGACGTTACATCAACTAAAACATACAGTAACTAAAACTCCAACAGGAAAAAACCATCTGATGGAACAAGAAACTCCAAAAAGATCCGCCCACCTGTTCGAAGGAGATTGATGAACCAAATGAGACTGCCTCCTTAAAAACCCTTTCCAAGTAAAAAACCAGTGGGAAAATCTTGGAGTAGGGAAAAAGAGTACATCTCTCACCCGGATCTCCAGCGAACCCACACATCGACCAAGAAGACTATCCATCAGCAAACAACTCCATGACTGGCCATCACGAACCAAATAAGCAAGCTGACTGTTGGAATCCGAATCCAACCAATGTAAACCCCAAACAACTCTCATCATAGCAGAACAAATCATGAGCGAGAAATACAGATGAGAGACTTCGGGAGCTTCCATAAATCCAAAAGCATATCCATATTCGCCGTCTTCTTAAAAGAGCGCGAAAGAAGCTTAAGGCGAACCGTCGACATAATCACATCAATAACTTGAGCTTCTGATCTTTGCTGATTCTTGAAAAGCCTGTTGTTGCGTTCTTGCCAAATGAAGTAACAAGCAGCCGCAAAAACCAATTTAGTGATAACACAACGAATAGACCTCTTGTGCGCCATCGGAACCAAATAATCCACAATAGGGTCCAGCAAACAGGGAATAGCAGAATCACCAGTAAACCGCTTGAGGTGAGACCAAACCTGCATCGAAAAAACACACTGGAAAAAAAGGTGATCATGAGAATCCGGTTGCGTCTTGCAGAACGGACACTGAAACAGGTTCAAATCAACATCACTGCTAACATCCCATTGTCTTAGGTTATCTTGAGTCTTGAGCCACCTGTTAATAATCAGCCACAACATAATGGCGTGCCTAGGGATACGATGCGAGAACCAGACCAGATTGTACCATAAAACAACATTCCCACGCGGCCGTATAGACTCCCAAGCAGTAGAAACCGAGAGTCACGAAAAACATCATCCTTGTTGGTCCAAATAATTGAGTAAATCTTGATAAAATAAAGAAGAATTTCATTAAAAATGAAGAACAATTATTACAAGATTTATCAATACCAACTAGACTACATGATAACATCCTCAACTTTTTACGGGGATAATCTTGGTATATTAACCCCATTGAATGACAAATAAACTCTCATTGATCCAAGCTATGCTTGTGTTTCAATGAGAGGATGATCCTATCAACTAATATTATGTATTATGTTTGTTTAGAAATCCATACCTATCTCTATTACAATACAAACATTATATAGGAGAAGAATACAAAGACATGTGATGATGGTGACATGTGGTCCATCTTCATTATACAGGAAACAAAGACTTGTATTGGTCCTTCATGTGATCCATCTTTCTCTTTTGTGTCATACAATATTCTCACTTCTTTTGATAAAGTCTTGTACTTGTTTGACTTCTTCTCTTGGAAGTTCCACCCATATTTTCTGTCTGTATGTAGAGATAGGTCTCAGGATCACTGAGACATTTGTCAAAATCTCAGTGTCACTGGTATTGTTTGTAGCTCATATATTTTACTCACTGACACCGTATCAGTAAGTAAAGAGCAACAAACAACACTCACTGATTTCTTTATCAGTGAGTCACTCACTATTTATTCAGTGAGTTAGGCTATTTTATTTTCAAATCTTGTTCAGGGTGACTGGGTCAATTTATTGGACCCAACAGTCTCCCCCTATTTGAATATACAAATAGCCTAATGTGATAGGTAAAAGGTGTAAGACTGAGGGTTCATGTTGTTCAGTGACCGGGGTTTAGAACCTAGGTTCAGGCTGTATGATCCTTTAAGTCTCAGTGACCAGGTTCAGTGACAGGAGGTTCAATAACCAAGTTTAGTGGTCAGGTTCAGTGACCTTGGGTTCAGTGACCTGAGTTCACTACTCAGGTTCAACTTGAAGGGTTTAGTGTGTAAGGGTTCAGTGACCTGGTTCAATTATGATTCATCAGTGTCTACTCTTACCCTTTTTTGACTTTGATCATTACACACTTATACATGCTTTTGACACTCACTGATACAATATTCAATGACAAAGCTAATTAAGGACCTGGTTCAATTTGATACATCAGTGTCCACACTATTGTCATAATATTATAACCCATTCAGTGACTAAGATTCCAAAACAAGAACCTTAGCACTTTCAACACACTTTGACACATTCAGGGACTCTTCTTTCAGTCACTTCGAGTTCAGTGGAACTGTCTTCGGTTCCTGAGCAAGTTTTAACCTGGACGACCCATTCTTCATACACACCTTGAGACTCGGGTTCAGTCTCATTTGTCTTCAGGTGGTAGGGTTCACATTCACCTTCAGGTTTTTAAGGTTATGGTTTAAGGGACTCGGGTTTTCAAGTTTTCAGGTTGCGGGTTTTGGTTTCAGGACATCATACCTGTTTGGTTTTTTCAGGTTCAGGGCCTCAATTCAGTAACTATAGTTTCAGTTACCTTTAGATTCACACGAGCTCAGGGACTCGCTTGGTTTTCAGACTCCAGATCCGTGTTACTCCTTTTTGGTTCAGGTTCAGTACGAACAACTCATAAACACTCGCTGAGTCACAACATTCATATAACGGTTCAGGCTCATCCTGAAAATACCAGCACACCCTGAAGACAAGCTTAATAAGCACAACCTGCCTATCCCTTGATAACGCTACACGCGTCGTTCGGGGTCAAGGAAACTTCCTTTTCTTCGAGCAAGTTTTATAACACCCTAGGCAGTGAACCTAATCGTTGTAGTGTAGTAATTAGGGTAAGCCACGGGTATTGATATCGTTCTCTAGGGGAATAGGAATGCTAGTGAGAAGTTACTACGCTAAGGTTGAGGTTGAGGAAGATTATTTTTGTATTTTTATATTTTTTTAGAAATTGAAAAGGTGCGAATCTCGGGTATTGGATTTGGGGGGTTGGTATTGCTACCGATTACTCTACTATTATCTAATTATCTAAGCTAAGGTTGTGATAGTCTATGTCTAATTGATGTGTACTCGTATGATAGTTTAAAGATGTGTTTACTTAGGTTTTACTACTCCTTAATTATCTCCTATTGATGGTTGATTTGTCACGTCCTTATTCCTAGTTGCGTTGTGATTCTAAGGCTATAGGGCGTGCTTATTTCCCTAACTCTTTGAAATTACCAAAGGGTCTTGTTTACAAATCCTCTAGTGATTTATAGACGCCTACTCTACGGTTGTCCTTGAATACTTTATCCTACAATTACCTAGATAATTATATTCTAAAGTTCACAAAGAAATGTCAAGCATTAAGTACACAACGAATAATCTAGCGCACTCTAGATCATTAGTCAACTAAGATAAGTATCAACCAATCAATATTCAATAATTAAGTTTCATATTCCCTAAGCAAACACACAAATAAATTAGCCGGACATGGAGAACATGCAAGCATACACACAAATAATCAAAGACATAATTAAATTAATGAAGTAAATACTTATCTTGATGTATAATAGGGTTTAGAACCCTAAAATACTGCACAAGAAAGCCTTGGTTCGGTTTTAGGTTTTTACTCCAAAAGACTACACTCAAAACTGAAAAATTCGGATTCTATATATAAGATTACATCTGCGACGGCGTCACCTTATGTTTTGTGACGCCGTCGTGTCGCCGTCATTAGGGTTTCGTCTTGGCCACGTAAACCTTTCGACGGCGTCACCTTATGACTGTGACGCCGTCCCCTTCAGCTCTGACGCCGTCTTGGCTGCATCTAGGCCGTCTGAGTAACGACGGCCTACTCCTTTAGAACCTGACGTCGTCCCTTGAAAACATGCAATTTCGCTTCTGACCCGTCGCAAAATTCCTTCCCGACGGCGTCGCAGATATGCAGTGACGCCGTCGCCTTATGTTTCAGCAGCTTTGAGTGTCTCGATTCTGACTTTGGCCATTTTCTTCGTATATTCGCGCCTTTTCGTCCAAATAAGCATCATTCCAGCATTTTGCCTTCAAGAGACCTAAAAAGTGAAAAGGAACGATATTAAGCAATAACGGATACAAAAGTGATCGAATAAAGGCTTAAATGACCCCTCAAAAAGGTACCTTTTAAAACCTTATCATCCCTTCATTCAAATACCACACCCTGAGTGGCTGAGTTACAATTCATCTACACATCACTTCTCCTTGATCCTTTTTACACCCTGAGTTAATGACTCAATCAGATTTTCTTAACTCATTTATTCCTCAGGTTCACTAAAGGAGTCTTCAGGCACATAACTGAAATCACACCGTGATCTTTCAACCAACACACTCCCTGATGCACTCCTCGTTTACCCGTATGATTCAACACGCCCTGACACAAATTTCATGCCCAAGACTCCAATCTTTCCTGATGTTGCAATACCAGGACTCAGTGACCAGGTTGGGGTTTCAGTGACCCATTTTACTCTCCACCTGATCACACCCTCAGTAAACTATTAACCGACCCCAATCATCATACCCACCCTCTAGTTCAGTGATTAACCAGGTTTTCACACCACTTTAACCTATTCAGGCTTTGCCTAAAAACATTATAGCACGCCTTGATAATCCTATCACCCCATTTTTCATCTCAACTCCATCTCCCAAACTTACAAAACACGCTGAAATACAACTTCAGATGTAAACCCATTACTTATAATCCAAACTCAAACCCTTTTACACTGCGCCGCCTACCTTTGCTCACCTAATAACACTCCATCATTTTGACCCGACCCGTCTACCTTTTCTTACCGCTGAAGCCGTGGCTACTGAATCAAGGAGAATACAAGTGACGGTTGCCGGCTAGGGTGTAATAGATGGTGATGGTTTGGTTTATTGGTTTTTATTCTTTGGCTTGTTCATCGAAGTTAAAAAGCTGCTGGGTTTTGAGTTATTCGATCTGGGTTTATGATTCTTTGGTATTCTTGGTGTTGGAGATATGAGACGAGATTGTGAAAGATATGATATAGATCGATTTTGAGGTGAGGGTAATGGATCGAGAGTTGTGACTTGTGAGTGTGAATGATGGTGATTAATTTTTTGTGAGTCTGAATGAGGATTTTTGGATCGAGATATGTGACAGTGTGTGTTTTTGTTTTATTTTAGATGATAAGGTTTTTTGAGTGATGAGTTTTTTGTTGGGTAAAGTTTAGATCCGGATATAAAATACAGATCTGGGTTTTTGTGTGTATTGTGTGTGTTGGGACGTGTGTGGATAAGATATGAGTGGTGGGTAAGGGTACCTTTTTGACTGATTATTTCAATCAGTGGGTTGTTTAGGTGGGTTTTTGCCATTTTGTCAAATATTCAGTGTCTTCTCCCCCTCAAAAATTGCTATTACAGTAGCAGTTTTTGACGGTTTACACTTGAATTTTTTTTTGACAATCAAGAATGTTATCAGCAGTCATGAACGGATCTGGATTAGAGAAAAATCCACCCGCTCTGATACCACTTGTTGGTCCAAAATAATTGAGATAATCTTGATAAAATGAAGAACACATTCATTAAAAATGAAGAACAATTTGTTACAAGACTCAGGGGGAATCAAACAACCCACTGATAGGGATACAACATTCACTGACTCCGCTAAAGGCACTGGGAAAAACCCATCAGTGTCTCAGGGGTCACTGGGGGACAAAGACTCGGAGGGAAAGAACCTACCCGCCGATACGGAACCCAAAACCAATCCTGACTCCCGAGAAGACGCTGGGAAACTCCCACCAGTGTCCGAGGGGCCCACGGGGGACAAAGACTCAGAGGGATCAATACCACCCGCTGATATGGAACCCATCCCCCCTCCATTGTTAACTGTTGCTGAGGTTGCTGAGTTACTAAAATCTGATGATGATCTTGCTGAAAGCGATGAGGCCATTTTATCAGCAGGGGATGAAGCGGACGCTGAGGTTCAATCTGAACAAGAGCCTCAGCCTGATCCAACGAAGCAGACTGAATCCCCATTCCACCATGATGATAATACTTCTGAGTCCTCAAGCTCTGATGAATTCAAAAGGTTTGACAATGTTCTTCCACTCACTGAAATACAACTGGTTAAGTGGATCACTAGGGCTACAAGGAAGCTGTTTTCTGGGGTTACTGAACAATTTTGGGATCAACACACTGAAGCTGCTGCCAGTTACGCTGACCTTAGATCTGATGTGCTCACCTTCAATGAAAATGTTCACGAGCACAGAGATCTTATGTACCACCATCTTGTCAACCTGGATGAACACATGGTTAAGTTCCTCAAGCATCTTCAGACAGTTGGGGTTACAATTGATGAAATCAGGGACGCTGTCAAAGAAGACCCAGCGCTCAATGCCAAAGTGCTGGAGGCCACTGAGGCATATACAAAAAATTCATCCAGGCTCACTGACCTTATAGAGATGCTCAAGTCTGCAAATGTTCAGGGTCTTCAAACTTCAGTTCAAACTCTTCAGATCACCATGGACTTACTGAACACTCGGGTAGCTACCTTGACTCAGGCCTCGTCTTCTATGGCTTGGAATCTTGGTCCACGAATGACTGCCTTGGAGTTATCTCATGCGAACTTGGATGCAAAGGTCACTGGTCTTCAGGCAGATACTTCAGAAATAAAGGCCATGATGACTGAAATCTATCAGGCCTTCAAAGGTCAAGCTGGTCAGTCCCCCTCAGCACCTACTCCAACTCTTGCCCTCACTGACGCTACGGCAACAGTTGAGGGGGAGAATATTGCTGAAGAAACTCCTCTTCACACTGAGGGGGAGCAAACACCACCAGTCTCAGCAGCTCAAACATCATCATCATCAGCACCAGTTTCAGCAGTACCAATCTCATCACTTCCACCACATGCAACAACAACAACACTGACAGTCTTAACACCAATCATGACAACAACACCTCCCATTATTGCATCATCTTCCTCATGACAGGACAAGGGCAAAGGCATACTGACAACTAATGAGCCTGAGAAGATTCCCTACAAAATCGGTGACACTGAATACCTCTTCACTCCTCAACAGCTAACCAAACACCTTGCTAAAGAAGAAAGGAAATTGAAACAAGCTGAGGATGATAAGAAGACTAAGGAGGCACTGGCCAAAGTGATTGCCGAAGAAGCTGAAAATGTGGGAATAGATGCAAGCAAGCTCAAAAAGGGTCAGGCAGGACAGAAGTTCAAGGAAGCTCAGGCTGCTCAAATGGCTGCAATGAGAGCTAAGTATGAAGAAAAGAGAAAGAAAACTGAAGCTCTCAGGAAAAGCAGAATTGAGGAGTACAACTGGACAATGACCAGCCGAAGGCGTCCTGAAACAATCACTGATGTCAAGATTATTCCCAACACTAAACCATTGGCTATGAATGTTTTCAGAGGGGATGACAAAAGACACTTTGAAGTTCATGATCCCTTAAAATTCAGTGACTTTGGGATCACTGAACTTGATGAACTTGGTCCGATCATTGGAAAGAAGCAAAATAAGGTGGTCAAGGATCTGATGAAAATGCTCAGTAAAAGATATGAAAGGCTGAGGGATGCACCAGCCCAACTGAGAATTCAGCCTGCCTTGACTGCACCTCAAGGATTTCAACCACAAGCTTCCACTGGCAAAATGAAAAGAGTTGATTTCCAACCTGAGATCAAAGTGCCTGGCCTTGAATGCAATAGAGAACTGCCTGAGGGTGTAAATTTTGTGAACTGTCTAGTGATTGAAGAGCCTGAAAGAGGGCTATTCCACATTGATGTCTATGAGAACCCTGCATTTCAAAGATGGAGTGACATTGATCAGGCTGGAGTGGCTGCAATGATCAGCTATATTCCTGTGGCCTCTCAGATCTAATCCCCAGCAAACGTCAGGTTTTGTCAAGACCTGAATGCTAAGATCAGAGACCATCCTGACAGGGAAACAGTCATCACCAAGAAAGTGAAGCTTGAAGCACTGGGTATCCATCTGGACTGACATCAATTTATCTTCTTGTACTAGTGATAGGAATTATGTAATCTGATCAATAAAAATGTATGTTTTGTTAGACTACTCAAAGTTCCTTATTATTTTCATTAGTACATTCAGTGTAAGAAGAAGCCATTAGCTCACTTACACTGATCAAACACTTAGGCTATTTGTATATCCAAATAGGGGGAGACTGTTGGGTTCAGTAAATACCCAATCCCCTTAATCTTGGATTTGAATAGAAAATATCCTAAGTGTTTAATCCGTTAAACACAATCAGGTCACTGAGCGCATAGTCTTTCAGTGAGCCATCTTCAGGATACTTAGTACGAGGCAAAGTATCAGCCTCTCCACTCTGCAAGGCGGATCTTAAAGGGTGAAGACTAAGTCAAGAAGAAGATGGTGGATTCAGTGAGTGATGACAATAACTCACTGAATCCCTACGACTCCACTCCAACTGTTAAACACTGAAGACAAATGAAGGAAGAGACTGAAGGCCTTAAAGACTGAAGAATGAGCTGGATAAAGCGGGAAAGTTTTACCCAGATAAAACTAAGTCCCTCAAGTCTTTATCCAGTCTACGCATGGTCACAATCTTCTAAAATCATATCTTTCCATTTATAGTAAGCGACGATTCTCTGTTAAAGGAAATAGTCTCGCCGCCTACTATAAATAGAAAGACAAACAGTAACTGAATCCTTCAAGATTCATGTTTGCTGTGTTCTATGCTTTTGTCTTCTAGGTTAAAGTTAAATATCATACTTGTATAAATAGCATAAGAAGAAGAGTGAAAAGTTTAAGCTTGTGAATTGTAAAAACACACATACACACAAGCCAACTTTTCACTCCTCCAAATACAACTTTATCCTTGAGCTAGCTCAGTTGGTTCTAAGAGTTGTGCTTAGACTTAGCCTAAGCTTAGAGAGGAGTCACCCAAACTTTGTCATTTCAATCCCAAGTACTATTCCGCAAGTACTTGGGTAACGTATTCTTTTGATTTATTTCTAATAAGAATATGATGTTGAAAATTACCTCGTGTGTTTTACTTATGTTAATTTCAGTCATTATTCACTGTTAATATTGTTTTACGTACTTAATTGATTTTAAACAATAGTGAATAGGGAACAAGAAGATACACAAATGGTTTGGGACTCTGGTCTTTGTTGCGAGAGTCAGTGAGATGGTGTTCACCTATGCCTCTCTTTTTGCTACTGGGGGCACCCACAGCATCAAAGACCTTTGGATTCTTAGTAGTCCAACCTTCAATTATATCTTTTTCCCTTTTTAGTTCATCTTGAAGAGCCTGATTTCTTTTGACTAGTTCAGTGTTTTGAATTTGTAAAGTGACAGCCTCAAGCTTAGCTTGTTTAAACAGAAGTAATTCATCTCTACACTTATTCAATTCAAAACCTAACTTGTTGTACTTAGAAAAAAGATTTAATCGCTGCTCTTCTACAAACTTAAGGTCAACATTGATATAGTTCATATAAGACTGCCAATCAGAGTCATCATCCATAGAAAGTAAAATATTTACCTTCTTCATTGTGATGTTGACCCATTCTCCATTTCTGGCATGATTCTTTCCAACAGCTAGCTTGTCTTCCTCTGAGAGGGCCATCAGTACTGCGCTGACATGCACCATTTCGTCATCTGATGAGACTGGCTCTTCATCCCAGTCAAAGGTTTCAGCAACAAGACCTTTGTTTTTACCCTGCACAGATTGAACACTTTTTGGTTCTGAGGGACTGGCCTCAAGCAATGCAAGCTTAGCTTTGATTTTTCTGTACTTAGCTTCAAAATCTATTGTTTTGTTCTGGTCAGATTTATTTTGAAAGTTTTGATGAGACTGATAGATTTTAGGTTGAAATTTGGTAAAGCCTGAGGAATGATTTGAGCTTGATGGTCTGTAAGAGGGTTCAGAAATTGTTTTTGAAAAACAGTCCTTTGCAAAATGACCTCTTTTGTGACACTTAAAGCATTCAGTGTCCTCATTTGCTTTAGCCGTTAAAAAACCTTTGTTTCTTTTAATAAACCTTCGAGAGTTTGCAAGGAGTGCTCTTTCCTGAAATTCAACGTTCAGGTCATTTAAGTACTCCTCACATGATCTCTCATCAGGCTCATCATCAGAGTTTTCTTGAAAATCTTGAACCACATTGTTAGAAAAGAAAGCAGTTGACATAGGTGAGGAGGTGGTCAAGGACTTCTTGACATCCTGAGACTTCTTTAGGTCAGGGTATCGTCTGTTGATGAGGTTTTCCTCATAGACAAATTTCCCATAAATTTCAGGAAGATCAAGGTTTTGGATATGATTTGCATTTCTAAGTCCCTGAGAGAAGTTTAACCACTTCTCAGGAAGACAGTTGACAAAACCAACATTAATCTCATGTTTGGACAACTTAACACCATCATTAGCCAGTTCATTTAAAAGGGTTTTGTAACGGGTGTAAGTTTGAGAGAGTGTTTCTGAGTCCCTAGCCCTGAAGGTATTATACTCAAGTTTCAGGTCCATTATCCTGTTTTCCTTGGTATCTGACGGACCCTCATGGCTATGGACTAGGTCATCTGTCACACCCCCAAATTACCTGTTTTGCAGCGGAATGGAATTCCTGGGGGATGACTGTCATAGCATCAAAGTTACAGTTATATCGAACGACCTAAAGTGTCGTTTTGAAAATATCGTTTGATTAAGTAAAATAATCAGAGTTTACAAACATAGGTCCCAAAATACTTCCAATATACCAAAATGAGTTTGTTACAATCAAACGATAGTTAAGTGCAAAAAAAAATATATGTGAGACGCGTCGTCATCGCGACTCTATGATAAGTCCACATGCATGCCATGAAGTGAATGCCTTAGATACCTGAGATAAAACATGCTAAAGTGTCAACACAATGGTTGAGTGAGTTCATAGAGTTTGGTTGAATTGTAAAGGTTTTAAAGAGCGTTCATGCAACAAAGGCAAAGTTGTTGGTCATTTAGAATAGTCCACAAAGCAAAGGCATCGTAAATCCACTCAGTTCCAAGTTTCGCCCATACAAAACTTGCAACCTGTGTGTTCACAATCCACTGCCAAAATATGTCTAATTTATGTTCAAGCACACGAGGTCAAATGAGTTCTCAAAGCAAAGGCATTGTAAATCTACTCAGTTCCAAGTTCCGCCCATACAAAACTTGCAACCTGTGTGTTTACAACCTACTGCTAAAAATAGTGTGTCTAATAGTCGATTATAAGTTACCACAATAATTCACAATATAGTACCACGTATATAATAATGTATGCCAGGCAAAGCCCCTAGAATAAATAATATGCGTCCCGTAACATAGTGGACGAGAGGTTGGCCGACCTCTAATAGCGCTATCTATACTACCTACTAATAGGAGACTAACAATGCGAATGTACGAATGGCACATCATACAACTATTATATACAATTAAGAACACTCCGAACATGGGAGAATTTGCACTGCTCCGAACATGGGAGACTTTAGATTGAGAACGCTCCGTAACATAGTGAGACATTCTGCTCCGGACCGGGGAGGCTTTAAGATTGCTCCGAACAAAGGAGACTTTATAGTGATGCTCCGAACATGGGAGACTTTATAGGGATGCTCCGATCATGGGAGACTTTAGGTCAAGGTCATAACACGTACAGTTCAATAAGTTCAAACAAGTTATAAGTTTGTATTTAAGTTCAAGAGTTCCGTTCAAAAGTTCGTAATTAAGTTCAAAGATTTAAGTCGAGTTCAAAAGTTCAGAACAGTCAAAGAGTTCGAATAATATCAAAAGGTTCAAGATAGTCAAAGCGTTCAAAATCACGTCAAACAAGTTTAAAATATATCAAAAGGGTCCTTGTACAAGTTAAAAGAGATCAACTATATGTCAAAAAGTTCATATCAAGTCCAAAGTGTTCACTTATATGTTAAAGGGTTCGAATCAATTTAAAAGAGCTCAAATATACATGTCGAAGGGTTCAAAATCAAGGAAAGTGATTCAAATAGTAGCGTTCATAACATAGTGATCAATTTAGTTCAGGCATAATCTACTTACGCGCACATAGAGTGAAACAAAAGATATTTAAGTTTATATAAATGTAAAGTAAAAGCAAGTAGTTGAGCATGTATCTCCCCCAAAGAGTTTATAAAATAATTGAACGAGTAAAAGTGGGGCTACGAACTCACCTGGTGCAATGTTTATGGTGACAAAAGTAGATACACTGAAATGAGGTGCGATCTCTATCCACAACCTAATATGAATGATATGCTCTAATATAATTCATGAAACAATGTCGTGCATGCAAACTCATATGATATCCATACCACTTGTACATTTTTGGAAAATAAAGTTTATCGTCGAAATATATGTTTATGACATATTGTCAAGTTACCAAATACTTTACAAGTACTTACGTCGAAATGATATCCTACGATAATCATTTAGTGATTTATTATGAATCTATAACTTTTCGTCGCAAAATAATATAATTTGACAAGTCATGAAAGTGACTATATGGCCTCGGAAAGCTAGTCGTAAAATGGTGCACATCGAGTGTTAGGAAACAAACTCAACGGTTTTGGGAAGCTTGTATCGTTATCTCAAAGTTTTAGCATTTAAGTTTTCATCATAGAGGTCTCGATCATGGAGGAAAATATAGGTAAAGTATGGTACTTGTGTCCAAAATATTGTTTAAAGGTGGTTTTCGGCAAAGTTTAAGTAACCGTAATTTATTCATTACAACTCCGTTCGACGAACGGTTGGACATTTTGGAAAATATGCTAGGCGAACTTACTTTTACTAGAAGACATCACGTTATAAAAAGTATTAGATCCTTGTTAAAAACGACCCTCAACATGGTCACTTGTTGCCGTAAGGTTTTGTCTAATAGAAATATATTAGTTTTTCTTATATAATAAAGTTACGGCAACTTTGTGTAAACGTGTATAATTTAATCGTTACAAGTCCGTTTTCTACGTTTTATATATCCTTGGAATCATGATAATATATACTAATATATTTTTGATAAGTCGACACATTCAATAACGCTTAAGACTCGTAAAAAGTTAATATAACATGCTGAATTTTCTGGATTTTATAGTATTCGTCGTCAAATTTGAAAATAGCATAACTTCTTCGTTATAGCTCCGTTTTAATCCGTTCAAGCGGCCACGTTTTCGTTTTGAAGTGTATTTTCTAAATATCTAGCCCAAAATATTTTACAAACTGTCTGATTTTCCAGATTTCAAAAATATGGACAGACCCTTATGTAAACTTGTCGAAATGAGTTTTTCTCGCGCCAAACCTATTCTAACCAATTCAAAACAACTCCGAAGCTATCCAAATCCTACCATACACCTTCTTAGGGTGTCATGGGTTCCTAGACATCATCAAAAGTGATATGTTTCAAGGGATAATTATAGGATGATATATATAAATTTATAGTACTTAAAAACAAATAAAGTGGTATAGATAACCATATAACTTGCATGTTTTTGCTCAAATATGATGAAATGAATATGAAATGAACATGAAAGATGAAAAATGGACATGAGATGCTTACAAGAATACTTGATGAGGTTTATGAGAACAAAGGATTTTCTAATCACCCTAGGTTTTTATTGCAAAACCTAAATAAAGAGTGATACTAGAGTGTTAATTAACTTGACTTGAAGAAAAAAATGGTTTCCTTGTCTTGGCTCACCATGGCCGGTTTTTGTAGAGGATGAAGAGAGGAAAATTTTTCTTTCACCTTAAGATAATATTGTGTGTGTGTAGTGTAAAAGATATTAAACACAAGTATATTATTGTTTACTAGAGATATTTGTTCACAAAAGTGGTGTGTCACCCCATATATGTCGACCAACATATTAAACAAATAAGACTTGTGTATATTGATCATTTAAGCATGTATAGATAGAAGTAAAGGTGTAATTATTTAAGGATAATTGGTAACTTGTATATATATTTAAGCATTTAGGGTAGCGTTAACTAATAATAAATTTTAACGGGTCAAAATAAAATATATTGAAGTCATAAAAATTATAAAAATACATTCCTTGCAAAAATTGAGTGAAATAATAATTATCAAGTGGTATTTACGAAAACCGTCGTAATTATATAAATATAACAATTTATATACAAAATAAATTGAAACCATCGGGTAAACTAATAATATAATTTTTATAGTCTTAAAATGAGTACAAAAATATATTAAGAATATTTTTGGAAGTGTCAGATCAATATTCAAAATAATCTTTACGCGATAGCGTTTATTTAATAAGAAAATAAACGTTTAATGTAAAATGCAAAACCATGCACGAACCGATATGAAATGATGAATATTGAGTTTGAGAAATGACCGGAAATTGAGAATTGTGACATCATCCCAGGTTTGTTTAGCTGTATTACAGCTTATAACTGACTCCATTATATCATCAGGGAGACATGATATGATGATACTTTTGAGTCTTTGGTCCTGGTTGACCACTCTCCTTTCATCCTGGGTCCACTGAGCTTCAGGTTTGGGCAAACCTTCAGCTGTCTTTGGAACAAATGGACCTTCATTTATACACTTGATATAATAAGGTTCCATCCCAATCAAATAGCAAAGCATACGCTTTTTCCATTTGTTGAATTTTCCAACTTCAAGTCTAGGGGCAACAGCTGAGAAAGCTCCACCCTTTTTATCGACTAGTTGGGGTACATCAATTTCAGCCATATAGGATCCTAATTTAAAAACTTTTAGAGCGGCCTAAAAATGAGTTTTATAATTAGCCTTGCTCTGATACCACTTCTTGTTCCCTATTCACTATTGTTTAAAATCAATTAAGTACGTAAAACAATATTAACAGTGAATAATGACTGAAATTAACATAAGTAAAACACACGAGGTAATTTTCAACATCATATTCTTATTAGAAATAAATCAAAAGAATACGTTACCCAAGTACTTGCGGAATAGTACTTGGGATTGAAATGACAAAGTTTGGGTGACTCCTCTCTAAGCTTAGGCTAAGTCTAAGCACAACTCTTAGAACCCACTGAGCTAGCTCAAGGATAAAGTTGTATTTGGAGAAGTGAAAAGTTGGCTTGTGTGTATGTGTGTTTTTACAATTCACAAGCTTAAACTTTTCACTCTTCTTCTTATGCTATTTATACAAGTATGATATTTAACTTTAACCTAGAAGACAAAAGCATAGAACACAACAAACATGAATCTTGAAGGATTCAGTTACTGTTTGTCTTTCTATTTATAGTAGGCGGCGAGACTATTTCCTTTGACAGAGAATCGCCGCTTACTATAAATGGAAAGATATGATTTTAGAAGATTGTGACCATGCGTAGACTGGATAAAGACTTGAGGGACTTAGTTTTATCTGGGTAAAACTTTCCCGCTTTATCCAGCTCATTCTTCAGTCTTTAAGGCCTTCAGTCTCTTCCTTCATTTGTCTTCAGTGTTTAACAGTTGGAGTGGAGTCGTAGGGATTCAGTGAGTTATTGTCATCACTCACTGAATCCACCATCTTCTTCTTGACTTAGTCTTCACCCTTTAAGATCCGCCTTGCAGAGTGGAGAGGCTGATACTTTGCCTCGTACTAAGTATCCTGAAGATGGCTCACTGAAAGACTATGCGCTCAGTGACCTGATTGTGTTTAATGGATTAAACACTTAGGATATTTTCTATTCAAATCCAAGATTAAGGGGATTGGGTATTTACTGAACCCAACGATCCTGCACTCTCCAAACAAGCCGATCCGAAGAATCTGGGTGAAGAGAAGGGACATGAATAGATCCAAGAAAAAGGTACTTAGAATACCACTCATCCGGCCAGATCCAACCACCATTCACAATAGAGTCAACAATCGAAAACGAAGGAGTAAAACCAGCCCGATAAATATCCCTAGAAGAGATCCTGTCAGCAAGAGGGCTGGAACTACACCAATTATCAAACCAAACAGACACAGTAGAACCCGCTCCTACTTTAAACCAAAAGAACTGACGAATAATCTGCCTCATTTGAAGAAGTTTCCTCCAACTCCAAGACATATTCCCACTTAACGGAACATCCCAAAAACTGCGATCCCTTAATTTATAAGACAGAATCCATCGAACCCAAAGAGATTCTGGGTGGGTAAAGAGCCGCCTGATCTGAGACGTAATTAAAGCTTTGTTGAACCATTCCAACCTCCGAATGCCCAAACCACCCTCTGCCTTAGGAAGGCAAACTACCTCCCACGCCACTTTAGACTTCCCACGACGAAGATCTCCTTGGCACCAAAGAAAACCCCGAAATAATTGTTCCAAGTCCAGCATAACACGAGACGGGAGAATAAACACAGAAGCCCAATAGATATGCATAGAAGCTAATACAGACGTAATCAGTTGGGCCCTACCCGCAAAAGAAAGGAACTTATTCTTCCAATCACATATTCTGTTCTTAACCTTCTCAACCAACTCCCTACAATCCCGATAGAGCAGTCTAGAGGCAATCAACGGAACACCCAAATATTTAACCGGGAGCCTACCTTCTTCGAAGGGAAGGACATGGAGAATAGCAAGTTTCATATAATTCAACACGTTACAGAAATATGTTGTGCTCTTATGAAGACTAGGAACCAAACCTGAAAGATTAGTGAACTCATCCAAGGCCTCCATAATAACCCGAGCTGAATTAACATTACCATAGGCAAAGAGAAACAAATCATCAGCAAAACATAAGTTGATAATATTGAGATTAGAGCAATACTGATGATAAGAGAAATCCCCCGAGTCACGAACTTTTTTCTGAAGCAGCAGAGTAAGAATCTCCATCACAAGAGTAAACAAATAAGGGGATAAAGGATCCCCCTGCCTCAGACCTCTCTGACCTTTAAAGTACCCATGAAGAACACTATTAACACTCAAAGAGTACGACACAGAAGTCGTGCACTCCATAATCCAACCAACCATCCGAGGATGAAACCCAAAACCCAGTAAGATCTCCTTAAGAAAATTCCAATCAACCGTGTCATAAGCCTTATGAATGTCACACATTTAGCTTGTAGTGAAGATTAGTTTACATAAAATACTATGTTCATTGATTTGTCCATTCATACTTAGTTGAATATGAGAAAGAGTAAATTGCTAAAAAGCCAAGTTGCAAGCCTAATTCTTATAACTTCGAAACTGCGGACATTTTTTTTTGAGAAACTCTGGTGTGCAATTATCATATCGTCCGTGTAGGGACTACGCCAACACTTGCATTTTCGTAGTTGTAAGAACTGCACTTGCAATTTGGCCAAACCACAAGTTAAAGCTAATGGTAAAGGTGTTAATACTCGCGACGAAAGTGATTATTGCAAACTAAATTCGAAATAAACAGTTTTAACCGATCCAACAAGGATTAAGTGGTGTAAAGAAGCTGATTATATGTAAATTTAATTAACTATACCTTGTTGGCAATGTCTGACCGAGCATATGGGAAGACAAATAGATTCCAAGCGTATGGACAGTTACAATTCTAGTTTAATTAGGATTCCTTATTTGTTAAGGACTATCTTGCTTTATTAGAATTGTAGTAGGATTAGAAAGGAAATTCTAACACCTATATATACCAGCCGAGCTTGTGGTTGGATATATGAAAAAATCGATCAGTTGTTTTGAGCATATATTTTACTGATTAAAGGAAAGCATATTCCAGGAAAGATTGTTTGTGATTGTTCCAGTTATACTTGTTTATATTCTTGTTTCAGCGCATGTAAATCAGAATTTGTGGACTTGAATTGGTATCAAGAGCAAGGTTAAAGCTTAGTCGATCACAGCAGGATTTCCAAATAAGTCGACTAAAGGGTTCCAAGATTAGTCGATCACAGAAGGGTTTCCAAGCAGTCGACTAAAGGGTTCCAAGATCAGTCGAACACAAGTCGACTAAAGGGTTTCCAAGTCAGTCGAACACAAGTCGACTAAAGGGTTTCCAAGAAGTCGATAAAGTTTCAAACTTTACACTTGGTTTACTTAGGCAAGAAGTAAAACAAGCGTGCTCTAGGGCTGGAAGTCAATCCAACTACACCGGTAACTTACAAAAGGCGTTCAAGAAAGATGGTGCAAGGCGAGTCGAGTCAACCACCACCTATTGAACATTCTAAGACGGCTCTTCAATGTCCAATGTTAACAAGCACGAACTATAACATATGGGCAATAAGAGTTAAAGTGGTATTCCGAGTCCATGGAATACTCGATGCACTGGAACCAGGGGAAGGAACACAAGTTGTTCCTAAGCAAGATCACATGGCAGTTGCGTTACTTTTCCAGGCGATTCCAGAAGAACTTGTCTTTCAAGTTTCACAATTCAACACAGCCAAAGAAATCTGGGGAGCTTTGAAGACCATGTATGTGGGTGTTGATCGGGTTCGAGACGCAAGGTTGCAAACCTTGGAGACGGAATTCGAATCTTTAAAGATGAAAGTCAACGAATCAATCGATGACTTTGCGGCTAGGTTGGGCAAAATTGTAACAGAAGTAAATAGCTTGGGAACAATTTATGAAGACAAGAAACTTGTTTAGAAGCTGCTTGCATCCGTTCCGGATAGGTATGTTGCAATTGTTGCCTCAATAGAACAATTTGCTGACTTGAATACTATGTCTTTTCAAGAAGCAATTGGAAGGTTGAAAGCTTTTGAAGGAAGAATGAAGGGTGTTGACACCACTTCTGAAGATCAAGGCAAGTTGATGTTCGGAAGGGCTGAAAGATATGATAAGAAAGGTCGAGGAAAGAATTCCTCTGGTGGCAACGGTAAAGGTCAAAACTTTTCTTCTCAAAACAAATCTCGAGGTAGTGGTCAAGCTAATAACCGCAACCGTGGAAACCAAAACAACTCCGGGAGCAATACGGATCAAAAGAAGAACAAAAGTCGATACCTTTCAAAGATTCAATGCTTCAGATGTGATGAATATGGTCACTTTGCTTCTAACTGCCCTGAACGACGTGAACAGAAGCAAAAGCATGAATCAAACCTTTTGAAAACGGAGGATGATGATGACCCGACACTTTTTATGATGAAAAGCGTTCAAGAAGTAGTTTTCTTGAATGAAGAAAAGATTATCCCAAACCAATTGAATACTAAGCCAAACGAGGAAGACACTTGGTATTTGGATAATGGAGCAAGTAATCACATGACGGGGATCCGAGAATACTTTTCGGAGTTGAATGAGAATATCTCCGGCAGAGTGAAGTTTGGTGATAACTCCTACATCGAGATAAAAGGGAAGGGTTTGATAATCATTGAAGGGAAAACGGGAGAGAAACGGTTAATCACTGGAGTCTATTACCTACCCGAGCTAAAAAGCAACATAATTAGTCTTGGGCAAGCTACCGAAGGCGGATGTGACATTCGTATGAAAGGTAACCTTCTTACTATGCGTGACTCAGATGGCAAGCTTCTGATGAAGGTTCCTAGAACAAGTAATAGACTTTACAAGATTAAGCTCCAAGTTGGAAGTCCGGTGTGTCTCAAAGCAAAGATGGAAGATGATGCTTGGTTATGGCATGCTAGGATGGGTCACATTAATTTCGAGACGATGGAATTAATGGCAAGGAAGGGCATGGTTGAAAAGTTGCCAATAATTCATCAAGAGAACAAGTTGTGTGAATCTTGTTTGGTAGGAAAACAAACCAAGAAGTCGTTTCCTAAAGCATCGAAATTTAAGGCAACACATTCTCTTCAACTTATACATGCCGACCTATGTGGACCAATTTCTCCACCATCCATAGCACGAAACAGGTACATATTTGTTCTTATTGATGACTTCTCACGGTTTATGTGGACTTTTACCTTGAAGGAAAAAGGTGAGGCATTTGAATACTTCAAAAGGTTCAAAGCTTTAGTTGAGAAGAAGTCGGGAAGCAAGATTATAACCCTAAGGACCGATAGAGGAGGTGAGTTCACTTCAAAAGAATTTACCAACTTTTGTGAAAACGAGGGTATAACAAGACATCTAACCGCTCCCTACACACCGCAACAAAATGGAGTCGTGGAAAGGCGAAACCGTACTCTTATGGGAATGACTAGAAGCATTTTGAAAGCACGAGACGTACCAAACTACATGTGGGCTGAAGGAGTTAGACACGCTACATTCTTGATTAATAGAGTTTCAACTCGAGCTCTAGTTAATCAAACTCCATACGAGGCTTTCAAAGGAAAAAAGCCTAACTTGGAGGGTTTGCGGGTATTTGGATGTGTGGCTTATGCAACGGGAACAAGGCCATATTTACATAAGTTAGACGACAGGTCAACACGACTAATTTACATCGGAAACGAGCCAGGTACAAAAGGTTTTCGACTGTTCAATCCAAAACTAAAGAAGATAGTGGTATGTCGTGATGCGGAGTTTAATGAGGAACTTGGCTGGAAGTATGTTGCTGGAAGCGAATCACACGAGCTAAACCCAGGTATGTTTGTCATAGAATGGCACGGTTCTATTGATACAGGTTGTGGATTTGTTAACCCAGGTGTGACCGATGAAGTTGAGGCAGAAGATCAAGAGGCTGAAAATCATCATGATGTTGATGAAAATCAACCGGTCAATACCGAACAAGAAGTTCAAATCGAGGCGGGTAATGACACTAATCCTGTGACAGAAACTCAACCAATTATGAGGCGTTCTTCGAGGGTTTCAACTAAGCCAACTAGATTTAATGACTTTATTATGGGGTCCAGTTCTAGAACCTCAGTTGTTAATGAAGATCAAAATCTACTTTTGATTGAAGATGATGAACCAAGAACGTTCCAAGAAGCAAAAGTCTCAAGCAAGTGGATGTTTGCTATGAAGCAAGAGATTGAGTCTATCGAGAAGAATGATTCATGGGAATTAGTTGAAGCTCCGGTTAATGTTAATCCCATTGGATTAAAGTGGGTGTTCAAAATTAAGAGAAATCCGGATGGTTCAATTAATAAGTTTAAAGCTCGTTTAGTAGTAAAGGGTTATGCTCAAAAGGAAGGAATTGACTATGACGAGGTATTTGCGCCCGTAGCACGGATTGAAATGGTGCGTTTATTGATCTCATTGGCCGCAAAAGAAGCATGGGAGCTACATCATCTGGATGTAAAGTCAGCTTTTTTACATGGAGAGCTAAAAGAGCAAGTGTTTGTTACACAACCGGAGGGGTTCGTGAAGAAAGGAGAGGAAAGGAAGATCTACAAGTTGAAAAAGGCGCTTTATGGACTTAAACAAGCCCCAAGGGCGTGGAATACAAAACTTGATAGAGAGCTCAAGCAAATATCGTTCAAACGATGTCAACACGAACAAGCGGTATATGTGAAGAAGACAAACAAGTCAATCTTGATTATTGCGGTCTATGTAGATGATCTCTTAGTAACCGGTTCGAAGCTTAGCGAAATTGGTGAATTTAAGAGACAAATGCAAGAAAGGTTCGATATGAGTGATTTGGGAAAATTGAGCTATTATCTTGGCATTGAAGTAAAGCAAGAGGATTCGAGTATCTCAATAAGTCAAGCGGGCTATGCAAAGAAGATCTTAAAAGATGCTGGAATGCATGAATCAAATCCTACTCAATGTCCATTAGAACCTGGAATGAAGTTAAGCTTGGATAAGAAAGGAAAACCAGTTGATGCAACTTTGTATAGACGACGAGTTGGCTGTCTAAGGTATTTACTACACACTCGACCTGATTTATCTTATTCGGTTGGTTTGGTTAGTCGTTACATGCAAGAAGCAAAAGAATCACATATGGCAGCTGTGAAACAAATACTAAGGTATATCCAAGGTAGTTTGAATTTTGGAATACGATACAACCAAGAGAAGACCAAGGAGTTAGTGGGGTTTAGTGATAGTAGTTTTGCTATGGACCAAGATGATGGTCGAAGCACAACTGGGCATGTATTTTATCTAGGTAAATCACCTATCACTTGGTGCTCACAAAAGCAAAACACGGTGGCTCTATCGTCTTGTGAAGCCAAGTTCATGGCTGCAACTTCAGCCGCGTGTCAAGGGATATGGTTACGTGGGTTGTTGAGTGAAATAACCGGAATGGAAGAAAGAGTGGTGGTCTTATTTGTTGACAACAAATCGGCTATTGCACTTATGAAAAATCCAGTCTTTCACGGGAGAAGCAAGCATATAAACACACGTTATCATTTTATCCGAGAGTGTGTTGAAAGAGACCAAGTACAAGTTGAGTTTGTAAGAGGTGAGTTACAACGTGCTGATATTCTGACGAAAGCTCTCGCAAGGATTAAGTTCAAGGAGATGCAAGAGTTACTCGGAGTTGAAGACCTACCTATCTCGAGTCAGAAATTAGGGGGGTGAATGTTGGCAATGTCTGACCGAGCATATGGGAAGACAAATAGATTCCAAGCGTATGGACAGTTACAATTCTAGTTTAATTAGGATTCCTTATTTGTTAAGGACTATCTTGCTTTATTAGAATTGTAGTAGGATTAGAAAGCAAATTCTAACACCTATATATACCAGCCGAGCTTGTGGTTGGATATATGAAAAAATCGATCAGTTGTTTTGAGCATATATTTTACTGATTAAAGGAAAGCATATTCCAGGAAAGATTGTTTGTGATTGTTCCAGTTATACTTGTTTATATTCTTGTTTCAGCGCATGTAAATCAGAATTTGTGGACTTGATACCTAAATTTAATCAAGTATAGTTACTTGGATCTTCTAGTCATATAATATTCAATTTTTTTTGTCTAAGTTTAGAAAGACAAGACTTATACATCACACGTATGTACAATGATATGATAAAGTACGATAATCTCAACCAAGTTAGATCTTAAGATAATCATTTTAACGTGTCGTGTTTCTACTAAGGGTGCAAACAAGCCGAGCTTTTATCAAGCAGCTCGAGCTCGAGCTTGGCTCGATCGAGTCGAGCTTTTATCGAGCTCAAGCCGAGCTCAAGCCCAATATATTGGTTCGAAACATATAATGAGTCGAGCTCGAGCTTTTGATAGCTCGGCTCGAGCTTTTATCGAGCTTTTTCGAGCTTTAAGTAAATAAGGGTTAATTTGAATATTAACCTAATTATAAGGACTTACTCTATAAAAAAATAATTAACTATATACCCTTCAAACCCTAGTTATTCCTACGTAACGTTTTGTATTCTAAAATCTACACAGTGCACACTTCTTGGCCATCACTTCGTCTTTATATAGTTTTCTTGGCCATCACTTTCTCTTTATATGGTTTTCTTCATTGGGTATTGTATTGTATTCATTCTTCTTTTCGAAACTCAAGGCTCAACTCCTTAATCAACTTGTTCAGGAGTTGGAATAGGGGTGTAAATGTATAATCATGTTTTCATATACATATAATCGAGCTTTTCAAGCAAAGCTCGAGCTTTGCTCGAAACTGAATCGAGCTGAGCTCAAGCCTAGATGGTTAAAGCTTGACGAGCTATCGAGCCGAGCTTGAGCCTAGTTTGTTTTTGCGAGCCGAGTTCGAGCCTTGTCAAGCTCGGGCTTGGCTCGGCTCGGTTACACCCCACTTTCTACCCAAGTCGGCTACAGATGATTCCATATATCAACAGTATCGTTTTTTTTTTTTTTTTTTTTTTTAAAAAAAAGTTGTAGTGCATGGGTTTAATGTATGTATCAATTAAGGATCGGAACTTAGTAGTTTCATAATACGGATGCAATACTCATTGCACTCGAGCGTTTTTTGTAGTGAATCAAAAGCACATATTATTTGCACGTTATCGATTTCACAAACACACATATTAAGAAAGCATATGTTATCTAACAAAGCTTGATACGAAAGCAAAATGTTGTTTGTTTTGAAGTACATTTTTGAATTACGTTTAAAAGCTCATATATACGTAGATTGAAGCTTGTTTCGTTCTCAACTCTCAGTAAGACATATCGAGTGTTCATCATACCTTTTTCGCACTGACAATGGTGGCCGTAGAAGGCATCATAGCAACAAGTAGTTATTTCACCTCTGCGGAAATAGATAAGTTCAATCCCCATCGTTGTCGTCCACAAAAATAAAAGCATCAAACCGATCACAATCAACCCGATTTGCTTATTACTTCCACCCATTATTCTTTCTCTCGATATGTTAAGTTCTTCTTGTTCTTAACCTCTGTGTAAATTAATATCAAACATTTAACTCGTAGCCAACATTAGTTGATGTACGATACTATGTCCATATGTGTTCGGTGTTTCTAAGTAAGCGGCTTCAAAACGATTCCAGAAATCAACAAGGCCGCCCTCAATGGTATTGGGTGTTTTCTTGTTTTGTTTGAACTCACTTATGTATCAGCTAAGTATTTGAGTGTACTATTGATAGCATGGATCCGATAGTCTCTATGTTTTAGTAAACACATACTATTTGCAAATACTAAAGCTAAGATCGATTAGCTGATTTGCACAACGTAAGTTAACAAGTTGTTTAACGTAGAAATACTAAAGATCGATCTTCTTCATATAAAGTAAAACAAGTTACATGATTGAACAACTTACAATCGGTGAATCTTCTCTACGGTTTATTTGCTCACATAAGAAAACTAAGTTCTTAAACACTTTGGTAAAACTCTAACCGGCACTACATGTCCTTAACATAAACACGAGATTTTATATCACATACAAGATTACATGGATCTTCGTAATTCCACGTATCTTCCAGCAAGATCACATACCAGGAGCAATAGAGGAAGGTGCAAGGACGACTTAAACACCGTTATCATCCTCATCATCGGGACGAAGATGCATAGGGAGTACGGTAGAACAAGGGTAACCAGGGTAGCAACAAACTTCATTTGGACGTTCATTGCATCGAAATGGCTTTGATGCTACTGCGGTGGTTCCTAAGAGCATAAGTATCGTCACAAATATCATCATAATTGTTCTCATGATGATGCCCATGATTTCTTCTTGTTAAATGCTTGTATTTCATGATGGATGTTTAATGCAGATATTTATATAAGAGATTTAGTAAGAAAATGGCATATTTCTTCAACCGGCAAGTAAATAACATCATGACGACGATTATCACCAGCTTTTGTTCTTTTACTACACTTGACAAACATTCTATATAAACTCGGCCCTTGTTCGGTTGTTCCACAATATAGGACATATATGTTTCGGCTAGTATCACCTTTGTTCTTATACATGAATTTATTAATATTTTTGAACGACATATAATATACTGAAAACTAATACTGTAAGTAGCTATAAGATACACTAGTAAATCTTTATTTGGGGTAAGGAAAAAAACCATAGAAATGTAAGCACAAAAACCGGACCGGTGTAAGTGGCCGAAACTAAAAACATACGAGGTTGTAAGAGTCGCTAACCCTATAGCGTGTCACTATATGTACCGAAGGGTTTGTGTCAGTACCAAACATTGTGTAAAAAGCTCTACCTGCGGTCAAATGATTGTGAGTTCAAGTCCTACTAGAATCACAAAACATTTACGAAAAAATATACACACAAATGACATGTCCTCTAATTTGTGATATTCTTTCACTTATTTCTAAATTTTCTCTCTTATACACATCTAAACATTTCGTGTTATCGTGTGAATATATTTTTATGGTTTTAGGTTCTCTTTTATTTTGATGTGTGTGATGTTTAAAGATTAATTAACTCTACTAATAAAATCAGCAGTGACGATAATATTAATGATAACAGTAAGCAAAATGAACATTGACAAACAAAAAAATGTTTAGCCATCAGGACAACCAAACTTTACATTATCAAATGCATTTATCTATTAGAAAACTCATTTTGGAAAAAAGACAAAAACATAGTATGGTATGTAACTTTGGATAGTACAAGCTTACACATTGTTATAAGAGAAAATGCAAAAAATGCCCACTTTTGCTCCCATGGTTCACATTGTAGTAAAAAAAATTATTTCCAATTTTAATCTTGTGCTACCGTTAGATCGTGCGACTTTATTAAAAATTGGACAAGTGTACCGAAGATATGCGGGGTTTTTGTTTTTACCAAAGTGATGTCTATACTACATATATAGTACATACGAGGTCTTGATCACGTTTCATCTTAGCTGGCATAAATTCATTGGTAGCCTTATTATTTTTTATTATTTTGGCTAACTATTCAATGTTTGAATGATTATGCAGGTGACTTCAATGATGAAAAAATCTATTTTAATTGTCGATCTTGCGATTTTAACCTACATTCTGCTTGTGCTTTATGCTTGCCTCGTATTATACTTCACAAGTTGGACAAGCACCCCATGAAGTTGACACATGGTCGGGGTTGTAATGCCTAAAAGAGGTCTTTAATTCTAAGTACTTTTTGTAATGCCTAAAAGATATTATGGTTGTGTGAAAGATAGGTAGTACCGTAGTACTAATTGATAATAAGTATGTTAAAACTCTATATGATACCAGTCTGACAAATACATTTTTTTTTTTTTTTTTTTTTTTTTTAACCATTTTATTCAGCTTTGATTAACATATCATTTGATATAAAACATATGTTAAGTTAGCTAAAAGCTAAAACTTTCTAACTAGTTCCCTGTAAGCTAACACTTTAACTTCAACTTTATCTTTATCCTTTTCTTTTATAATAAAAAGAAACTGTAAAATATATACAAAAGACTAAGGCGACGTTTGGTTCGTGACTTTGAAATTTTGGAATTTCAAATTCTCAGAAATTTTAAGTCTTGAGGATTTAAAATTCGGAATTTAAAATACCTTGACGTGTTTGGTTGACGAAAATTTATAGTATTTTGAACTATGTCCTGGATTTAATTTTATTCTAAAAATAATAAAATAAAAAAACCGACGCCAACATAGCATAAACAAACAGGAAAAAAAGGTAAATTAGTATTTTGGTCATTTATAAAAAAAATATTTTCAAGTAAATTGAAATTCTTCACGTTTTGAATGTATTCTAATTTGCCTCATTTTGTCAATTTATGAAATTTTAATAACCATTATTTGACATACCAAACACACTATTTCAAAAAATTTAAAACGCAAATGTTATGAAGTCCTCAACCACAATCACACCCTAAAGAGAAATAAACACTTTAGCTTTAGCTTTAACTTTATTTTTATCGTTATTCGTTCAAAGTTAGAGGGCATGAATCTTTAGATGCATGGTTTGTTCAAACTTAAGGACACTATTTAGTTGCATGATAATCGAGGATAGATGTAAAAAAAAGAAAAATAAAGTCCTTTTCGTTTGTAATGGTCTAAGAGTCATTTATAGCATCTTATTGACAGCTCTATTTATAGCATCTTTGTGGGTTTGCTTATGTAAGCGGTTATTGCATTCTGACCATCAAACAAACAGGGTGTTTAAAAGTCCTTATCTAAGCCACCAATCAGATAATATAAGCAACAAAAAAGAAGTGACTTTAATTTGTAAGGCTAATTTTGACCTTTTGGATGACTAATAAGCAATTTCGGATTAATACTAGAACCTAGCTAGTCACTTAGATAACAAGACATTAAAGGGGAAAAAAAAATTGACGTACACTTGCAATTAAAGTTTGTGATTTGTAAGAGCATCCGCAATGGGTAAACTAGATAATAGCTTTTTACTATTTCAAAACGCTATTTGAAAGAGTTTTCGGCATTGCATACAAGACTTTTTTAGAAAGCTTTTTACAAAGACTTAGTAACCTTCAAGCTTTTGCTAAAAGCTCAGGTCATTAAATATGCTATGCATTAAATACATAAAATGCATCAAGTCTTTAATGACTTGATGCATTGTGGATGCTCTAACAATACTATCAGGATACAATCAATATACTTTTCTTATTAATTATACAAGATTCTCAGGCACATATTTTTTAAACCGCAAAGTATAAAGTAAATTATTAACGAACCCAGAGAACTAATTAAATACTTAATACTTCCACTGTGGTTGGCCTAATAAGCACTCAAAGCATATCATGTTCTCCTTTTCTTTATCATATGGTCATTTAAATTACATCAAGGCGACTTTTGGTTTTTTACGAGGTTGGATTTATTTACACGCTTAAAAAGAAAGCTTAATTAATTTAGAGATAATATGAAGTAGCGAGATGACCTCTTTAAGATAACATATAGCACCTAGAAAATACAAATTTGAAAAAGCAAAAACTTAAATATGAATAGATTTATTGAAAATATAAATCACGAAAATCATAGACTTATTGAAAACACAAATATGAAAAAGCAAAAAGTCCATTGAGGAAGCAAATATTACAAGCTTAGACCAAGCCATCAAATTCGATACTTTACTTAAAAAAAACGCATTACAATCTCTAACAACAATCATAATGCATTGCGAGCTCGCATTTCAGGCACTTAACGATTATACGTTTTATCACGTTCCGATGACATATTGAGCATTTCCCATCAGCGTCAGACCCTAGAGCAACTGATACAGAGTGCTCGTGACCTTTGATATTATACATTCCCCCAAACTTAATATTCAAAAACTCATAAACGCTTCTGATATTGTTATAGGCTGCTTCAAAGTTAAGTATCACCGGAGCACAACGAGTATGTAAAGAGTAGGCACACACATGGCAATGATAAAACCACAAATTTGGGTCAAGCTCGTTCTCACAAACTTCACAAATGTATTCACTCTTATGGTTCTCTACGGGACCGTATGTCAACCTCATGGGGTGCTTGTCCAACTTGTGATGTATAGTACGAGGCAAGAATAAAGCACAAGCAGAATAGAGGTAAAAATCACAAGATCGACAACTAAAATAAATACCCTTTCTAAAAAGGGTGCTGCATGTAACACATGCCTCCTTCATTCTCCCCTCACATCGTGAAAGAATGTGATCGGGGTGAGCTTCATGTGTAATTTCATCGGGGATGAATCCACAGTTAACATCAATGTAGTAATGACATTTGGTGCACCCGTACGCGAAGCCGTTGCAACTTAATGTGCAAATTTTACATTGGAAAATGCCGAAGATATTATTCAAAACTTTTGGAAGGAAGGTGAGAGTGTGTTTGTGACCTGGGTGATTTGGCAATTCAGCAGGTAAACGAGTGCACCACTCATGAAGTACAAAGTCGCAACATTGGTCTTCACTGGAGCATTTGTAAAAGGGAACATCCATGATTGGTCTCACGCACCCGTTACATAATAGCTCAATCCTTTTCATTGGGTCGTGACAAGATAATGAACTAACGCCGCTTGAAGAGCTTGCACCTTTACTGTCATTGGATTGTGTGCCTACCAGACTTAGCACATGTTGATGATTGATGTGGTTCAGGTTCCATTCACTTGTAGATCCCAATTCTTTGGAAAACCGATGTTGTAGTATGCTGTATGTTTGATCGGGGAATGGGAGATTGAGAAGATTAGGATGATCAACATCTTTGAAATTTTTAATAGTTTTGCCTATACCTGCAGATAAATTGAAAATGGGTTAAATATTAAGATGTTGGTACGTATCAAACGAAATTCCACTCAATCATCCGAAGCATGAGATATTTATTTGAAAAGCCCGTACGGAGAATCCTAATTAATGTACAAATTGGATTATTCGAGTAATCATAGAAGAGATTTATATGTATTTTAATTATTACCTGCAGACAGGAAGATAGACATGAAGGGCTCATTTCTTGATGTTGCACAACTTAGATGCACATTGTACCAGCAACTTTCACATTTATAACTCCAAAGATATTTATGATAGAAAGGCAGGCGACATATCCTGCATTTCATATCATTTATTGGAAAGGTAACTGGGGAGGAATACGAAATGATGAGTGGGTGAGTATGTTGAATGTTAAGTAACTCTCTGGGGAGGAATGCACAATCAATATGGATGGTGTGGAGAAAACATGTGGTACAATTATAGAAGATGCCCATATGTTTCTTACCACAGGCATCACAAGTACAAAGAATTGGTTGAGACATAACAATAATTAGTGGGTGCGGGTGACTTGGATGATATATGATATGATTTTCTCTTCCAATCATGGCGCATTTTACATGTACCATGTTAAGAAAATTTGACTGATCATAACAATTTGAACAACCATAACACAAGTTATCAGAACCAACGTTATCAGGCCCCTGTCTATAACATACACTACAAGTGGAATACCGATACCGATAATTACCCGACTTCTCAAGGGTAAGCGTATGACTTGGATCATGGGATTTTACTACTAGCGCAGCAGGAATCTTTGCACAGAGTGTGTGGAGCGCATAATCACATGAATCAGTACACTTATAGTAAAACCTATGGTACACATTGATATCTTTGTGACACTGATTACATGTATGATTGTAATCCCATTTTATAACCCTATCCTCCTCCTCGTCATCACTAAATTCAACATAGTCTGGATAACAAGGCTGCAAATCTACGAGTTGAAGCGGATGCTCGTGTTGCCTCGCTGTAATTATATTTTCAAGGTTTGGAAATTTGGAATTGGAGTCCATATATGAAACTTGGGGGGAGATTAAGAAAAAAGAAATGTATGGACAGATAGTAGATGGCAAACAAAGAAGATGAAAATCAGAATTGGGTACAACAGATTGAATGATATGAGCTAGCTTTTATAGGAATTTCATCCCATTAAGTTGGCTTAAAGCTAAAAATTCTAAGTTTGGTCTACAAGGTAAGAATTTCATCATTACTAACATTTAGCCGTATTAGCTTTTACTTTATTTTACTTTTTCTTTTAAAAAAGAAAATAATCAATTACTAACATTTAGGAGTATTAGCTTTTACTTTATTTTACTTTTCCTTTTAAAAAAGAAAAGAATCAATAAGATATACAAAATAAGAAGTAAAGACAATGATTGTTTCGGATTAATGCTTGAAACTAGTCACTTAGATTACTGGATATTTATGGAACAAAAAACCAATTTACATGCACTAATAATTTAAATTTTGTGATTTGAGGTCTTGATCAGGTTCTATATCATATCCCAGTCAGCATAGTTTCATCGGTAGCCTTATTTGATCGAAGACGCGTCTTGCATGGGTAAGTGCAGTAAGGTAGCACGTGTGTTATTTTGCCAGCACGGCCGAAGACCGAGTCTTGAAAGGCATATTACGCCTGGTCTTAAGAGTTTATATATGCTACTGATTTATTCTTCTATGTTTTCATTCTTTTGTGATGGTATTCGCACTTCATAATTCAACTAAATATTTATGTTTACTGTTACTGGTAATCAAAGCATCTCTATATGGTAAAGGTTTATAGAGAAGGTGTATGTCATATGGAGGTAGCATGAAGGACACCAACTCGACTCTACAAGGAAAGGCCGGTTCAAATTTGGATAACAAGGTTTATGCTATAATGAAAGCGACATTGAGGCTTATAATTACTTACAAATCAACTAAGGATTTGAATGTACTCGATCGATAGCATAGATGCACTATTCTCTATTTTGTAGTTAATTTAAAACACATACTGTTTGCAAATTATCGGTTTGGCAAACACAATAACAAGTTCTCTTTGTAATATAGACATAAAACGTTCTACAGCTCGGATTCAAGCTTGTAATGCAGAAATTTATTATGTGTGTTGATAAACCCGAGTGTACTATTTCATTTTGGTAATTATGGTTTATGATGTTTTAGGCATTCAATCCACGTGTCTTTAACTCGTCTCTAAAAGACTCAAACCAGGAAAATTCATATCAATCTATTTTACCACTTGATCACAATGAGTATAAATAGAAAACAAATGAGAAAAACCAAACCAGGAGGAAGAGGGACGTTACAACAAGGGAAACCGGGGTAGCAATAAACTTTATTTGGACGTTCATCCTATAGAAATTGTTTTGTTACCATTGTAGTACGTAGTTCTTAAAAGCACAAGTGTTCATCAAATGTCTTTCTTTAAACGATTTCTTATCATCAGGTTTACTTTCGGGTATATATGATTACTTACATCTTAACTCTTCATATCCCGCTCCCACATGATTGTGTCTTAGTTGTTGTTGTATAGATTCGACAATGTAAAATATCCAGAATCTTACTATATAATTGAAATATACTTTAATTAATAACATGGATAAGACATAGTAATAAATAAAAAGGAAAAGGGAAAAATCAAAAGAAAGAAAAGAAGCGTATGTCAGCTATGATGACTTGAACAATATTTAGCTTTTACTTTAGCAATTTTTAGCTTTTACTTTAGCAATTCTGGTTCTGGACTCATCTTCAAGAATATTTAGCTTTTACTTTAGCAATTTTTAGCCTTTTGACCAAGAACTTTCTTCCTGTCACCAACAATGGGGCCTGGAGCAGGCATCGGACTCATGGCTAGCATTGGAACTGGATTCATAGCAACATGTATACACACCACCGGTGCAATATGCAATGCCTTCAACATCCACCGTGATCGTGCCCATAAAGAAAATCATCAAACTGATCAAAACCATCTTCATTTGCTTATTAGCACCTGCCATAATTATTGGTAACTTGTGAATTCGTGTTTTTGTGAGTTTGAACATTCATATATGTATGGATCAATATTAGGCCACTAAACAAAAGTTGTAAGATTGTTGCATACTATGTTCATTGATTTGTCCATTCACCGCATTGTACTTTCCATCAAGGTGAGAGCGAGAGCCGTGTAGGGTCATTGCAATTACAAAACCATAGCTAAAGTGATTAGGTGCACAACCTTTTTTAAATGTAGCATAAAAAACAATTAAAATAATATACGATTTTCAGTTAAATATATTGTTCGTGGATTGCAGCTATTCGTTTGGTGTTTGGCAAACAGTTTGGAGTTGGTGCAGTATTGCACAACCGATGGTCAGTAATATTCATGAGATGATGAAGTTGCCAAGACTCGGGAAGCAAAACAAATGGTACAAACGGATCCTTCGTGGTATTTTGATGATCGTCTGTTGGGCTATTTGGAAAACAAGAAATAAAAAGGTGTTTGAAGGATCTTCGTCTAAAGTTGTAGAGGTGGTTGCTCTAGTAAAGTCTTTGTCGTTTTTTTGGCTTAAAAATCGCTCTAATTTCAAAAGATTAGAGTGGAAGGATTGGTTAGTTAACCCGATGTATATATTGTAATTCTTTGGTGGTGGCCCTTTATTGAGGGTCGGCCTTGTGTTTTAATGAAATTAGTCGTTCAAAAAAATAGTTAAATATATTGAATTATGTGAAAACCAAATTTACTTTTCACTTATTGATGGACTAACTAAGCACGCAATAACAAGAAACACAATGCGTTGAACCGGATTTTAAAAAATTCAGTGTCTTTAACGAAAATTAGCCATACCTGCTCAGTGGTGTTTTAAAAAACAAAGAGTTTTGTGTTGCTTTTAGTTGTTTATAGTACATATTATGTGTGACAATTTGGACTAATCGAAATTAATAAGTTATTCCTTTGAATTTATGAAAACCGATTCAAGTTCTGTTATAAAGCACTTTAATCATTTATACATTAGAGGTCGTAAGCTATTTCACTCTGTAACATTCTATGGCCTGGATATTTATGCCTTGAGGGATGATGGAATACTAGATATTTTTAAGGAAATGGACAGAGAAGATTGTATATTGGTGCGTGATGAAGCTCTAGCCCCAGCAAGCTGCTGCACATCTTTCCAAGAGTATTTCCATTTGAGATGTGATCAGCATACTTTATGAGTTATCGTGGGCAAGTTTGGAGAATCAGTTGAGGTATTCGAATTGACTGTTTCACAAGAATGGGTGAAATAGATAGTTTAGGGAAACATGTGATATTTATATGTGGCGGTGCGTCATCTTTCTGCCTTGATGCCAAAACACCACAGATGGCGAACACGATCTACTTTCCAAGTTTTCCTATAATGTACTATTCACTCGAAACATGCAGGTTTCACACTTCTAATAATGGAGACGTCAAAGACAGTTTTGGGGATTTATGTGGAACATAACGTCATCTCACCCCTCATGGCTGGATTGAACCGAGGTTGTCCTGGTTATCTGACTATTCAGTCTCTTTCATTTGTTGAAGTATGGATGATGGACGATGTGGTAGTTTTCCACATTGTCGCGCCTCTAGGAGCACATTAACCGGTGGAGGAATGCGACCCTTTCTCTAACGACCATGTACAACATTTTAAGTTCGTTTAGTTAAATGAAAAAAAGTGCCGTCCATTCATTTAAGTTCGTGAACCTCCGATTATGTGTTCATTATTTATCTTCATTCGTTTCTTTATGTTCGTATACCATTATATATTTTTAAATTGGTTTGTTTAAACAAACAAAACTTATAACATAATATTATGCATAATTCAATAAAGTTTATGTTTGTTTTTCAATGTTTAATCTTTTTTTTTTTTTTTTTTTTTTTTTTTTTTTTTTAGCAACGAACGAACATAAACAACCAATTTTTTAAATAAGAACATGAACAAGAAAATTTGTCTGTTTAACTTTAAGGATTCGTATCCGTTTATTTATCCGGTTAAAATTAAACAAACGAACATTAACAAGACTCCGTTCGTATTCGTTCTGTCATTTACGGCCCTGGTTTTATACAATAAAATTTGTAAATTGTTTAGATATAGAATTAGTCACTCACTTACGATAGCTATCGTGCAAATTATTAATATGAAAAACATTACTGTAACATTCGTAATCATGAATAAAAAACCTAACACAAAATATTGACTCAACACGAGTCGATATGTTATGACTTTTTTTGGAAGACAAACTTTTATAAAAACAAAATGTAAGTACAAATAAAAGGTAATTCTCGCCTCCCCTGCAAGAATATGCTATGATTAATGATGGATGATTGACGGGATTATGGAGTAAGCCTTTCGACCAAGCACTTTCTTCTTCTCGCCAACAATGGGGCCTGGAGCAGGCATCGGACTCATGGCCATCGGGCTCATGGCCATTGGTGGCAGACCGGATTCATAGCAACAAGTATACACAGTACCGATGCAACATGCAACGCCTTCAACATCCACCGCGGTCGTACCCATAAAGAATAGCATCAAACTGATCACAAACATCTTCATTTGCTTATTAGTACCTCCCATAGTTATTCTTTTCCTTAAAATTTATTGGTAACTTGTGAATTCGTGTTTTTGTAAGTTTACATACAATACATTCATATATATACTGTATATAGGATCAATATTGGCCCACTAAACAAAAGTTTTAAGATTGTCACATACTATGTTCATTGATTTGTCCATTCACAGCATTGTACTTTTCATCAAGGTGAGAGCAAGAGCTGCGTAGGGTCGATTGCAGTTACAGAATTATAGCTAAAAGTGATCGGGTGCAGAACTTTTTTTTAACTGTAACAAAATATTCGATTTTCAGTTAAATTTATTGAATTATGTGAAAACTAAATTCACTTTTACATATTGATGGACTTACTAAACAATAACAAAAAAGCACAATGCATTGGGACCGGGTTTTTTAGAAAATTCAGTGTCTTTTACAAAAATTGGCAATACGAAACAAAATTCTATCAGGATCCCGGTTACATCGCGAGATCCACTAGCTTCGTTCCAAACGTAATGTAGGTTTATAATTGTTAAAACCAAAACGAACATCTTTTACATAATAAAAGATAGGGGTGAGCATGGGGCGGGGTGGGGCGGTTTTATGGTAAAACCAAAAACCGAACCGTATATTTCGGTTTTTGGAAACTACAAACCGTTTGGTTTCGGTTTTTTCGGTTTCGGTTTTTCGGTTTTTGACATTGAATCGGTTCGGTTTCGGTTTTTATTCGGTTTTTTCTTACTTGAAAACAAGCAAGTTTTAATCTTATATGAAGTTTACAATTCTAAGTTTTCAAGCAAAAATATTTAAACAAATATCAATAATAGCATATTATCTAGCAATCCAAAGCTTCGAAAAAACGTACAAAACAACAAAACATCAATCTAAAATATAAAATGCACGTCTTTGCGGCTTTGCACTTTTCATTCGCTTACGAGAATTGTAGGGGAAATTTTCAAAGAACACTATTGTTCGAAAACAAAGATATAATATCTATAAATAAAACAAATTTTAGTGTATAGATAGCATTTTTTTTAATAGATAAAGTTTTATACTTAAATCTTTAAAGATAAATAGCAAATCTTTTATATAGATAAAATTATATAAAAACATATAAAAAGGTGGGGCGGGGCGGTTTTCTCGGTTCGGTTTTTCTTATGAAACCAAAAACCGCCCCAAACATTCGGTTTTTATAAAATTCAAAACCACCGCCATCGGTTTGTCAAATGGGGCGGCTTTTTCGGTTCGGCTTTTTCAGTTTTTTCGGTTTCGATTTGGTTTTTCGGTTTTTGTGCTCACCCCTAATAAAAGAATTACTTTATTTCGGAAGTATTTTGCTAATACAATCTTATTGAAAAAAATGATAATGAAAAAAATATAAAAAACTTGGCCAATCAGGTTTCTCTATTTTGACACGTGGCAAAATCAAGCGTTCTTATTGACCAATTGAAAGTCAAAATTATAGTCAAACTTTGATAAATTTGGTGAAGACAAAAAAAAACATAAAATTATAGGTGTTAAATTTGTGAAAACAAAAATTTTAAATAGAAGTGTAATTAATAAAACTTTGGTGGTTGAATTTTAAATAAATTATACAAAGTTAAGTGTAAACTTATAAGTTTTCATTTTTTTTTTTTTTTTATAATTTTAAAAATTAAACAAATACCCCCTTAAATTTTTTATTTTAAAAATACAACATATATATGCACGGGATTATAAATATCAAAATAAAAACACGAGTTATTGAATATGTAAATAAATACACGAGGTTGTACGTATACGAACAACTCATGATTCCTCTGTATGAGTTAAAGTAAGAATATCCGAAAAATGTTTTCCTTTTACTATCTGCATTCGATAAGAACTCATGTTATTCATTTTTATGAGTTTAACACATGCGTACACGAGTTTAAATATGGCTAAATTATTATTATCTAGAATATAAATATCAAATATAAGCACGGCTTACTATGATATGAAAATAAATATACATGATTATACTTATAACAGCAACTCATGTAATTTTTATTTAAATTTTATATTAGGATATCCGAAGAAAAAAAAACACCTTTATATTTTAACTTCAATAACGGTTATTATGTGTTATTAAACTCGCATATTGTATACAACATGATTTCAATAGTTAAATTTAACAACAAATAAAACTCAATACCCATGTCAGTTAAATAATGTATTTTTCATCCAACTAAAATCTTTACAAAATATTAATCAATATTAATATATAATGAGAAATTTTATATAACAACCCGTGGATAATTATTAGTTATAATTATATTACAAATTACAAAACATTAAACACGGACAAATTCTTATATGTCTGTATATAAAACTAAAATTTTAATAAGTTTGATTCATATGTAAACATCATACGTGCATGAAACTTATAACTAGTTTCATTAATAGAAATAGCGAACATTCTCAAAAGATGAATCACATTATTTAAAACTTAAAAGTAAGCACAAAGTTTCAATTCGATATGCCCTAATTATGATGAATGATTGACGGGCCATCGGAGACATGGTCGTTGATCGTGGCATGTTACTACCACCCGTTATTCATTTTCTTAATTCGTAACTTCTGCTTTTATATGCTCTTAGAATTCTGGACATCTATTTATATATACACAACATGTTGTATATACATATCCTCTCAAGTTAAGTCAAACATGATTGATCATGTTCACCAATCACAAACAAGTTAAAGATGTAAAAAAAATTCTTTTAATAAAATTATGAGCCTACTTATTTATTTACTCTCATAATAAAACTAACACGATGAATCACAATAAAACTAACACGATGAATCATGTTTGACTCAAACTTAAGAGGATCTTGATCAGGAAACATTAGTTTACTAAAATACTATGTTCATTGATTTGGTCATTCATAGTTTGTATTTTACTTTGAGGTTCTGAAGCTCATCTATTTTATCATTCAATCATAGAGTTCATGATTCTATTGTCCTAGACTAGTCACTATATTGAAATATTACCAACCCCTTCCCATGAGTTTTAAGTCTATGGGTTTCAAATCCTTGTATAAATCATATAGCTATCAACCAAACAAACCCAATGGATATCATACCCATTCCATGATTGCAACACCTATGAATGATACGCACCCGGAGTTTCTATGCATACAGGTTATAACCACTTTAACGAAACCCAATTTCATTTAACCATAATGATTACATAAATTATATTACACAAACGATTAGACGGATCTTTATTGAGTTTGAGCCAACACAGGCCATTATTTAGTACCATTTCTTTCTTCCAGATCAAGGACCAGAAGCCTTTGAAGGTGACGATGAAGGTTTGTTCTCGTTGACACTGTCATCATCCTCATCGGATGAGGGTGGAAAAGGGACATCGCAACAAGGGTAACCTGGGTAGCAACAAACTTCATCTGGACGATCATCAAATGGGAATGGTTTTGACGCCATTGCAGTACCCATTACTACAAGTATCATCATGCATATCATCACAATCGTTCTCATGATGCCCATACTTGGTTTGTATTGTTTCTTGGAGTTTCATCGTTTGCTTAATGCAGTTATTTATACACGAGAATGTTTGAGAAAATGGTATCTTTCTTCAAACGGCAGGACAACAGAGATGTGAACTAACATCATTGGGTTTATCGCCAGTTTTTTGTTCTTTATCTACCGGTAACTATATTTAATACAAATACTCCAACGATCCACAATTTTGTCAAGGGCGAATATCATATCTATTCTACAGAATTATGACTCCTACACACTGCAGATATCAAAATACTAAAAAAGTTACTTTGAGTACTCAGTTACTTTTAAGCAAGAAAGCAAAAAAACTTGCTAATTTAGTTATACTAAAAAATAATTAACTGAAGCTATGCAAAGTTAACCTGATAAGTTTTTAGTTAACCTGATTCGAAATATGTTATTTTGGACCAAGCCGGGAGCAACTATATTTTGTTTTATGCGGTTTAAATGATGACGTTTTAGCTTTAAGCTAGATCATGTATGCATCATTTAAACTTTCCTAAACTGAAACCATACTGTCATAGAACGTGCTTAGGTTTCACTTCTATTTTTATTTATGTGATTTCTAAGTGCGATCTGGTCAGAAACATAAGGAGCTAATCACTCAGAAGGTCTGATCTTAGACCCTTACTCAAACAAACCTTTACAGTATCTCGGCGACGTTTTGATACTGAGATTTGTATTTCCCATATGCATACATGTATGTGACGAATGGCGATGCATATGTACTGAATGAACAAAAGTTTACCCGTTTAACTACTTTAACAAAACCCAACTAGCATTATACTTCATACCTTTTTATCGTAGTCACAAAATTTATATAACACAAACGATTACATCGATCTTTATTGAGTTTGAGCCAACATAAGCCATTATTTAGTACGATTTCTTCCTTCCAGATCAAGGACCAGAAGCCGAAGATGAAGGTGCATTGACTTTAACACTGTCATCATCCTTAACGGCTGGGGGTGGAAAAGGATGAGTGCAACAAGGGTAACCCGGGTAGCAACAAACTTCATCTGGACGCTCATCAAATGGGAATGGTTTTGATGCCATTGTTGTACCCATTACTACAAGTATCATAATGCATATCATCATAATCGTTTTCATGATGCCCATACTTGGTTTTTATTGTTTCTTGGAATTGCACCGTTGGTGCATAATGCAGTTATTTATACACGAGCATGTGTGAGAAAATGGTATCTTTCTCTCAAACTGCAGGACAGCAAAGATGTGAACTACAACATAATTGGGTTTATCACCAGTTTTTTGTTCTTTGTCTACTGGTAACTACATTTAATACAGATATTCCAACGATCCACAATACAGGATGATTTGGTCAAGGTGAATATCATATCTATTCGACAGAATTATGACTCCTATACACTGGAGATATCATTCTTAGGTAGCAGAAAACCTGTTTGATTTTGCCAAAGTATTACGGAGCACTACATAAAAGTAGCCTCGTAAAGTAGCACTAAACCAAAGCAAATACCATAGGATTTCATGTTATAAGTTGTCAGGTCTATCCTATGTCGCACTGCAAGCAATAACGGACTAATGTTGACCCTTGATGCAGTCTGTTTTAGCAGGGTAAACATAGGTGCTTACACCAGCATATATATACCCCAAATCGCATAAACACAATGAATTCGAGTAGCCAAGGCGGAAGTGGCAGTTTGGACCCGTTAACATACAAATGGGTTGATTTGGATGATGTTTATCTCAAGCGGATCAAGTGTTAAGCATAAAGATTCAACTAGAAAGAAAATGGGTTAAGCAGGTTGAACGAATCTTCTTAAAAACATAGTGTTCGCGGTTCATCAACACCAAACCGATCCCAATTTGACTCACTACCCAAGCCCTCATTCCAACCATTTTGCCACCCCTATCAAGGCCTATGATTCACTGAAAACGACCCATATGAGCTAGGTATCATTTCATATTGGGAAGATCCTAAGTAGGAATCTGAGGATTTGAAAACCTATATACACAATCACTTTCAAGAGAAAATACAAAGAGGTAGACCAATATAATGTCAAGTGTGGCCACAATTTGAAGGTTCAATGACAAAAAGGAGGACTAATTGGAACTAGGGAGAGTTTTTTTTCCTATAGCAATCGAAGACCTTGACTTAAGTATCAAAACAGTATGAACAAGCGTTTTTAAAAGCAGGAAGAATGACTGTATGGCTTATCATAACATGCATAAAACCTTTCATATGGTCATATATCTGAACTAGTACAGAACTGCAATAGTTGACAAAGCGAGATGTAATTGTTCTATAAGTAGCAATAAAAGCTCAGAAAATTGTTCAGACTGAGGTATCACATAAACGAGCCTAGACAATGTCGTCAACAACAGAACCAACTGACCGATCAAACTGCTGATGTTGGCTTCAGCTTCTCCTTTAAGAATTGAAGTATGTGTTCACGCTTCCAGTTGTCAATTCTGCATCAAATAACATATGCATTAGGTCTTAAAGTTTTAGCGTACTATCCAGCCTACCTATCACGTAACAGGAAAACTAAAAAGAGAAATATATATTATATACGCTACTTTATAGTCAACAAGTGTTAAGGATATGCAGAATGTTTTGGTTGACGAAAAGTATATAAAAACAAATAAAAAAAGCACCTTATATGTTCTTTATGTTGTCCAGCATCATCCAACATGATCAACTTAGGTGGCGCATTAAACGCATATTGAACTTTGACAGAAGGGAACTTATCCTTTTCATCTTCAATAAAGCTAACAACTTCAGGGTAAAACACAAGCTTCCTCATACATACTTCGAGAACAGCACCAGAGTAGATAATCTGTGATCCATAAGGGTTAGATACATAGCATATACAATGACATGCTATAGGCCGTTAAACTAGACACGCAAGGAAAAAATGGTTACATAAGAGAAAGTATAGAAACGATACCTTGCTGGTGTATTCATCGGAATCCTCAGCACAGCATTTTCGGCAATCAGATAGGAGTTCTGCAATCATTTAAACAAGTGTAGTAGTTCAGTCTTATTATCAAATTAATAAAAACATGCCGTAGAGACCATCATTCCTCTGTGAGATAACTAATTCAAATACGCTAGGCACTCAATGCAGCATTCAAGTAGTTATAAGGGAAAAGTTGGGCGATAAATCAAGTGAACATGAAGGTTAAATAACATCATGCAGGCGTCCACTTTCATAGAGGCTTGCCCAATGAGAATCAGATGGTGTATATAATTGCTTATTTTATATATAATAAGCAGTTTGGAAGATTTGTAAAGTCTAGATTGCTTCTACTTTCTGCTTTTTTTGTGGTAAGACGTACAAAAACAAGCCTTGGACCAGTTTATCTTGGGACAAGATTGGCCTTTTACACTCGTACACAGCCTAAAAACACTAGGTATACAGTACTCTTAACGTTCTGCCCTTCACTTCTCAAAAAGTTAATATAAGATAAACAAAAAATAAGCATATCCAACCACTATCTCCAAAAGTGCTTATATAATTCTGCTTATAAGCAGTAAAAATAAGCAACCTCAAAACATCCTAATCATTTTCAAAAAAGTGTTAAAACATGAGACTTCTTAAATATTGACTTGTACGGATGGTTCTACTTCAAGTGTTGCATTCGAAGCTGCTTTTCAAAAATTATACATGGCCTTACGGTTTTATCTCGTTCCCATATCTAAATGTCAAAACCTAGTACTAATAAACCGCAAAACTTACATGATGAATACCAACAAATATTTATTACTATATGTAGAAGGTGTTTTTCAAAGCTTATTTATGAGCTCATCTCTTTCCCATTTCCTTGGCTTATTTTGGGAATTATGGGCTAATATAAGTTAATTTTTTAAGGGGTGTTTGTTTAAGCTAATTTGAGGGCTCATGAGCTTACATGTTTTCGGATTATTTTTCAGATGCTCAATTGTTTCAGCTTAATGAAACTCATGAGCTAATGCAAGTTTATTATGGCATAATAAACTTACATAAACCCACAAGTCCCACCATAAGCCAAAAAAATAAAGCTTGTGAAAAATAAGCCGAAAACATGTAAGCTCATAAGCCGGTAAATAAGCTTAAACAAACACCCCGTAAAATTAACTTATGTTAGGTACTTTCCTAATAAGGTGTTTGTTTAAGCTTATTTGTGGGCTTATTATTAGCTTATTTGATTTCTGTCTTATATTTCGTAAGCCTAAATTTCCGGCTTATTTTGGGACTTATGGGCTTATATAAGCTTATTATACTATAATAACCTTATATCATATAAGCCCATAAATCCCAAAACAAGTCGGGAAATTCAGGCTTATGAAATATAAGACGAAACACAAATAAACTCATAATAAGCCCACAAAAAAACATAAACAAACACCCCCTAGCTTATATGTGGGCTTATGAGCTTATTTGTGTTTCGTCTTATATTTCATAAGCCTAAATTTCCGGCTTATTTTGGGACTTATGGGCTTATATAAGCTTATTATAGTATATAATCAGCTTATACTACTATAAGCCCATAAATCCCAAAATAAGCCAGGAAAATTGAGGCTTATGAAATATAATCCGAAATCAAATAAGCTCATAATAAGCCCACAAATAAACTTTGGGGGTGTTTGTTTAAGTTTATTTGTGGGCTTATTATGAGTTTATTTGTGTTTCGTCTTATATTTCATAAGCCTGAATTTTCCGGCTTATTTTGGGACTTATGGGCTTATATAGTAGTATAAGTTTATTATAGTATATAATAAGCTTATATAAGCCCATAAGTCCCAAAACAAGCCCGGAAAATTGAGGCTTATGAAATATAAACCGAAATCAAATAAGCTCATAATAAGCCCACAAAAAAGCTTAAGCAAACACCCCCTAGCTTATATGTGGGCTTATTATGAGCTTATTTAATTTTGGCTTATATTTCATAAGCCTCAATTTTCCTGACTTATTTTGGGACTATAATAAACTTATATAATAAGCTTATATAAGCCCATAAGTCCCAAAACAAGCCGGGAAAATTGAGGCTTATGAAATATAATCCGAAATCAAATAAACTCATAATAAGCCCACATATAATCTTAAACAAACATCAAAGGGCTTCTCGTCTAGCGGTACGGAGGTTTTACCCTCCTAGGCAAGGTGTCAGGTTCGAGTCTTGTCTAGAGCGATAGGGGTTTCCTCCCGCGTGCGTAAAGGAAGGGTGCCATTACCTTCTGGGCTGGACCCAACCTGGTTGTGTGGGCTCGCTACACCTTCTGGGCTAGGAGCCATGTAGCCACAATTGCCGTTCAAAAAAAAATAATCTTAAACAAACACCCCTCCCCCCTAAAATCAACAACATTTCATACCACCCCCTAAATGACTGGAAATTTAAAAAAAAAAAAAAAAAAAAAAAAAAAAAAAAAAAAGTAATGAATGAATATAATGGACCTTGATCATTGACATATTGAGAAAGAGCGTTGCAATCGGAACAAAGTGCGAGTCCTGTAAACCCTAGTTTCTCACACTCTTTTGTGCTCAGCTTTTCATCTGCTTTTGAGCTTATTATTATTAAGCTGATAAATAATAATAATAGTAATGTAAAATTTAGCTTCCACATTTTTAATGATCTGATGGATGGATTGATTTGATGAAGGGATGATTTTGACTTGAAGACCAAGAAGAAGAACAAGGTTTACATTTACGGTTGGATCTTCCCACCCTACCCGGCTATTTTTTAAGAGCAGGCATGCCTATGTAATACATATTTTAATGGTGACACGAGACACCCTTCTTCACAAACCAATAACTTATTGTCACATCCTTTTAGAGAAAAGTACAAAAATAAGTCAAAATCTTTTTTGAAGTCACCTTTGTGGTCACTTTTTAACTCAATGTCCAAAATGATCATGTGCAACTACTCGACTCCGCAGCTCCACCCAAAATTCGCCACTACGCAACCACTCGACTCCGCAGCTCCACCCAAAATTCGCCACGTGTCCAAATAAAAGTAAAAAGTACAAATAATAAAAAAAAAATACAAAAAGTGTACTTTCATTTGGACACGTGGCGAATTTTGGGTGGAGCTGCGGAGTCGAGTGGTTGCGCATGACCATTTTGGACACTGGGTTAAAACTTGACCGCAAAGGGGACTTTAAAAAAAATTTTGGCTTATTTTTGTACTTTTCTCTATAATTAGTTCCATTTTTTGCCTCCAAATCATTTTCCTTTTTTAATATCTCTATTCATATTTGAGAAATGATAAGCATGCACATGTCTAATATTATGCCTAAAAGTGTGTGACAAGAGTTTATTGGTTATAGTGACCGGACCCACTTCTTCACAAACCAATTAACTTTTACCACATAGTTTTAGGCATATCATTAGGCATGTTTTTATGCATGCCTATCATTTCTCTTTCTATTTTTAGTTTTGAGTAAATTGCATTTTTGGTCCCTAAGTGCAGCGATAGTCCTCATGTTGAAGGTTTTGTTGCAGGTTTGGTCCCTAATCTGCAATTTAAGGACCAAACGGAAACTTCAAACTTTTAGGGACCAAACATGCAGCAAAACCTTCAAAATGGGAACTATCGCTGCACTTTCGAAATGTTAGGGACAAAACCTACCGAAACCTACAATTCGGCCATACTTTACGGACCAAAAATGCAATTTACTCTTTATTTTTATTTTTAAGTTTTTAATATTTTGGGTATTTTTTGAGAGCGAGCGTCAATGAGCGTTTTGCATTTTGTATACAATGCTTGTTTTACCAACAAGCAACTACCATTTTTAATTTTTCGAAACGGTCCAAATTAAATCAAAATGCTGCTTGAAGGAGAATTTTTTGGCAACTAGCATTTAAACTTAATAATTGCAAGTATACAGCTATATTACCAACCACTTTATCAAAACAAAGTGCTACTACTACTGTTACTGCTATTTTCGCTAAACATACACGATAGCTAACTAATACTGCCATATACACCCAAAACAGAACGGGCATATTTGGCAATAAACAACAAAACTATTTTATTGATAATTTCATGTTTTTTTTTTTTTTTTCTAATTTTGTAAACTTTTTTTCGTATGTTTTTTATATAATTTGTATTTTTATTTTAATGAATGAAAAATTAGTTGGTTTGAAAAAATACAAAGAAAAATAAAATTATGGGTTTCAAAAGAGGTATTTTGGCTTGAGTCATAAGGGATGAGGTTTTTTGTTGTTTAAGTGATAAAAGAAGTGAAATGGGAAAATGCTTAATTGCCATGACGTGACATCTTTTTAGAGTTTTGACACAAGCCAACTGTCTAAGGAGTATTTGCACCAAACGGGAACTGAATTTGAAAATATGTGCTTTTAATATATAATATATTTGCATATTTTTTTAAAAAATATGTGCTTTTAATATATAATGTACAATATTATTTAAGCATGTTTTCTATTATGTGCCCTAAGGCACATGATAAAAGTACATAAAAGTACATGGGGATTCACGAAAAATGACACAAGTACATATAAAAAATGTATTTTTTGTGGATTCTCATGTACTTTTATGTACTTTTTTCACTTCTTATCATGTGCCTTAGGACACATAATAGAAAAACCCAAGCATATATATAATTGTCCACGGTAGTAACAAGCCTATGTCAACACTAAGTAGTTGTATATTTAATTATATTAATTGTTTTTTTAAATCCGTCAAGACTGGTAATAAAATGAAAAGACAATTGGTTAAGCAAGTAAATTAATTTGTTAGCACAAGCTGTTAACTGTTACTGCATTTTATTAACCATGCCTTCTCAATGAATTGGTTATAGATTCAAGTCTTATCCGTAACATGTATAGTAAGAAAATTTATGAGTCGTATGTCGTGAGATAGTTTTGTTTTTGAAAGAGAACTTGAGCACCATTTGCCATATTAGCATTGTAAAGTTCAGAGACAAAGCTAAAGATTATCCGAAACCGCAAATCTCTAAATTAAAACAAATTGAGGAAAAGTTTGAGCTCAAACCTCGTTTCTTTTGTAAACCTTAGGGGGCGTTTGGTTCACAGAATGTTTTTGAAGGAATTGTAATCTTTGGAAGGAATTGTAATTTGATGTAATTGTAATTTAAAGAATTGGAATGTGTTGTAATTGTAATTGATGAAATCTGCCAATGTGTTTGGTTGACTCGCAACGTAATGTAATTCAATTTTTTTATAAAACTTAAAAAGTTAATATAATAACAATAATAATAATAATAATAAAATAATAATATAATAATAGTAATAATAATAATATTAAAAATAAATAATAATATTAAAAATAAATAATAATAATAATAATAATAAAGAATATTAATAATAAAAATATAATAATAAAATAATAATAATAATAATAATAATATAATATTAATAATAATAATAAAATAATAATAATATAATAATAATTATTATTATAATAATAAAATAATAATAATAATAATAATAATAATAATAAATAGTAATAATAATAAAAAAATGATAATTAATAATTAATAATAATAATATTAAAAATAAATAATAATACATTATTATTATTATTATTTATTATTTATTATTTATTATTACTATTATATTAATTATTATTGTTAATTAATATAATAGTAATAATAAATAATAAATAATAATAATGATAATAATAATAATAATAATATTATTATTATTATTTATTATTATTTATTTTTAATATTATTATTATTAATTATTAATTATCATTTATTATTATTATTAATATTATATTTTTATTATTTTATAATAATAATAATAATTATTATTATTATTATTATTATTATTATTATTATTATTATTTTATTATATTATTATTATTTTTTTTATTTTTATTTTTATTATTATTATTTTTTATTATAATTATTTTAATATTATTAATTATTATTATTATTATTATTATTATTATTATTATTATTATTATTATTATAATTTTTAATATTATTATTATTAATTATTAATTATCATTTATTATTATTATTTTTTATTATTATTAATATTATATTTTTATTATTTTATAATTATTATTATTTATTATTATTATTATTATTATTATTATTATTTTATTATATTATTATTATTTTTTTATTTTTATTTTTATTATTATTATTTTTTATTATAATTATTTTAATATTATTAATTATTATTATTGTTATTATATTATTATTATTATTATTATTATTTATTAGTTTAATTATTATTATTAAAGTAAATAAATATATAAAATTATTATAATTATAATTATAATAATAATTATTATTACTATTACTTTTATTATTATATAAATTTTATTATTTTAGTATTTATATAATAATAATAATAATAATAATAATAATAATAATAAAATTCTGAATTACAACGTAATTCAAAACTTTCCATCCAACATCCTATGTAATCTGAATTCCCTCCTTGGATGTAATTGGAATGACTGAATTACAATTACAACGCAAACCAAACAGCCTACGTAATGTAATCTGAATTACATTCCCTCCATTCTGCGAACCAAACAGACTACGTAATGTAATCAAATTACAATTACATCCAATTACGGAGGATTACGGCGAACCAAACACCCCCTTAATGTTTCGTTTACATTTGTTCGATCGAAATTTACAAGTACAACTCATCTCTAATGACATTTCATAAATCTTTTATTAGTGCCGGTAAATGTATAGTTTTCAAGGAATCAACGTTGCTTCTGGTGGTGGTGTTTGTGAAAGTGTTTCTTAACCTATGCCCATTGTATAATCACGAATTGCTTCGTGTTGTCAGACAATGGCTCTATACTCCCATAAAAATTGCGCCGAGTGAAGCCTGTCAAACTTTAGAAAATATCCTTACATGGCAATAGTATGTACAAAAATCATTTCTCATATTAACCCAGGGAACAAACAAGAAGCTTCTCACGTCGCTCGTTGTTCTCTTTCTTCCTCTCAACGTGCTGGTCAAGATGTTACATCTCCTATCAAACTTTAGAATGACTTGAATTGAAATAACATGAAATGCCTGTATGGAACTCCATTTGTGGCTCACAGATCTTAAAACTGATTTACATCTATTATATATCAGCAGCGTCATTTGCGCAGTAGCTAAACCTTTTATGCCCTGAGATTTTCCATACTGATTTTTGTGACTTGCTGTGATTTTATTTCATTTTGTCATCCTTGCATTCTCTAGTTATTTGTCTTTTTAGTTCAAGCGAGCTATACGGAGAATCAAAAAAATTACTAAATTAAACGAGCACGATATGTATTTTTTACACAAACTCTGGGAAATGTTCATACAGCATAACATTATCTGTTATATCACTGATTGTTTAGCAAATACTATTATAAAATGATCAATGAATATGCTCCATTTACCGATCCATGTTTGACAATGCTTAAATAACTACACATTTCGACACACTACCCAGAATCCCGTATTCGCACCCCACCCATTTCGCAACTTGTAGTCTTTTAATTTGACTCAAAAAAAATTGTAAGGAAAAAAAAAAAAAAAAAAAAAAAAAAAAACACAAAAAAAAAACAAACAAAACAAAACAAAAAAACTTTTAGCAGGTCTGACTATCCATTTTGACAACTCTGCACACACTCGAATGCTATTATAATTCACTTCCTTCCACCACTTTCTAATTCTAATATTTCACTATTTTCCTCATGTAGACTGATGGTCGGTAGCCCTACATGATGAATGTCATGGCCAAGTCAGACCTATGTGCGATGTGCTGTCTAGACAGTGATGACATATTCCCGTGGCAACTGTTTGAACCTTGTTTAAAATAAGGATCGGTGAACACAAAAACAAACATGCTAACGAACAAATCAGAATCAGGGGTGCGATAGAAATCACAAACCTATGGAAAATAGTAACATACCACCATATTTCCCTCAAATTCTTTTACAAACACCGTTTTTGTGGCTTGAAAGAGAAGACAATGAATATCTTTAAGAATATTTCAATATAACAAAAAAATTCGGACAGTTGAAAATTTGAAACGCAGAACAGTAGTACAGCACCTTCAGTGCCAATTAAAAAGTTTCCAGATGGCAAACTATAGTCATACACATGAACACATCTGTTTCCAGAAACATTTCTAGAAAAGGTATTTTAAAGCAAATGCATTGAAATACTTTACATAACGAAAGAAATGAACTCTTTGGTGTATAAAACGGGCACAACAGATGAACTGTGATTTTATATAAGCATGTATCCGTACCATGCTAGCAAACTTGTGTTGCATCAGATTCACTATAAATGGGGTACTATGGCGACTACAACTGTATCCTCATGCCCTATCAATGCTAATTGGTTAAGTTTTCTTCCAGCAACTGTTATAACTAAAGTCTAGATATCATCATACGTTTATACCATACAAGTTTCTATGGTCCATCCTCATGTCAAGCTAAAGGGGACCAAACGGAATAAACTGATCATAAGAGTAGTTAATATACAGTGTTCACATCGAAGCACAACCCGCTATTTATTGAGTCTGAATGTTTTTCAAGTATGTTTTAATAAAAAGGTTCAACAGCCATCAATGAGGACCAAACCAACCCATAGCGCCTCTTTTCCACAGGTATCAACCAGATAATACAATGCATAAACTTCCTAACACACAAAATGGTTTTAGTTTTAAAAAGACTGTAACGTACCAGCTGTATTACCATGATACTAAAGATGTGGCATTAAACATCAACATTATACGATAAACTAAACAACTAGACTAATAAAATGGTTTTGTATTAGAATGGTTCTTTGAAAAGCCAGTAAATAGATACACATGCTAAACTGGTCTCGGAGTCTAGGCAATCTAAGCACAATATGAAATTACTTCCTAGCCATCAGAGCTAAGACAAATAAACCTTCACAATATACACAAGCTATCAATTGTACATACCAACACACAAGCTACAATTAGCAAGAAATACTAATATTTCGGCTCTACAAAAGATTAATGGCCAAGAAAGTTGTTTAATGCAGATGGTGGCAGAAGCGTAGTACTACTTTATAGACCTCTAAAATGATGTCAGTATTTCACTATTTCAGCGATTCTTAGAGACACAAATGCCTATTTTGCATTACAATAGTACAAAAGCTCTAAACAACAAAACTTACTTTTATATATCAATTGGCACGAGAACTTATAATCCGCAAAAAGTACTTCCTATAGAAGCAGCCATAACCTTGCAGCCCATCAAAGGTGTGTGAACACACTTTCTAGCCATCTGCAACACAATTACATGTGGTAATTTCGTTTTCAAATAATAAAATACGTACACAACCTGAATTTGAAATTATAATAATCATTCCATGCGTCAAAACATCATGGGGCATAGACATTACACCTATAGAAAACTCCCGATTATTAAAGATAACTGTTTCCAGCAATTAAGTAAATAGAGACGAGACATATAAAGTACCTAGAAAAAAAGTCGAAACAGAGATTACTAATGCTTGTTCTCTTTTGCAGCTTTCTCTTCCTTCCCAAGAGTAATGACTAACTTCTTCAGAATGGCTTCCACAGGTTGGTGCGAATTCTCTACCGCTTTTGAAATCGGCTGCCACTTCTCGCCGTGCTTCGGCTCCGCAGCGATACATTTCTTCAAGACTTCTTTCTGCTGTTCCTCGGTTCCATACTGAAGCTCAAACTTATATAGCAGACCCCAAAAGTCCCCAACGTCTGGAGACAAAGTCACCGCCCGGTTAAGCCACCTTCGAGCTTTATCAATTTTGCGGTCATTCCAAAACAGTTTGGCAATAGCAGCAATTACGTGTGAATCGTGTTCACACCTCTTAAGGGCATCTTGACTCTTACTCTGTCTTAGTGGTCTTGGAACCATGTCAATGTTAGCAGCCCATAAAATCCCGCTGTTTGGGCATTCCTGTAAAGCTTTCGCCATTAAAATTTCAGCTTCTCTTTTGGATCCGTGTCTAGCCTCTGTTCGAATTGCAGCCAGCCACAATTCAGGGTTCTGCGGGTTCCTTTTCCTAGCCGTGGTAAGCACAGCTCGAACCTTACTCAGCCCGCTCATTCTCTCCTCAAGATTTGCAAGTGAGAGCCAAAGCGGAGTTGAATTTGGGCACTGTTTCAAACCCAACTCGTACGCCTCTTTTGCTTGCGGTAAACGACCCAACCTTTCCTCAAGCTGACCGAGCATCAACCATAACTTGAAAAACGAAGGGAATAATTTCAACCCTTCATTAAGCAGTTTCCTTTCCTCTTCAGTGTTCCCGAGTTCTCTCTCAACGATTGCAGACTTCATCCACACTCTTTCTCCTCCCTTTTCACGGGCTTTAGCAAGCAGCATTCTGGCACGTTCAGGCTCGTTGTTTTCAAACTCAAGCTTAAACGCCGCAAGCCAGATCTCTTCAGAATCAGGAATAGCTCGATACGCCTCCTGAAGGATATGTCTAGCTGCAGGCACATCACCAGCAAGCCATTTTTCTTTAGCGCCCATGAGCCATAACACCTCAGCCTGTGGCGTGTAACTAACAGCTTTACGAAGGAGAGCATCAAGCGACTCCCGAGTGCCGTGAGCCTTCTCAAGCTGGGCTGCTTTAAGCCAAATGCTCTTTTTCGTCAAAAACGCAGCAAGTGCATGACTATAAATTGCTCTAGCGGTTTCAATGGAGCCTCGTTTCTTGCACTCTTCTGCATCAGCAACCCAAGTCGCCTTACGATCCTCTTCTTCCACTCCAATCCCGATTGTATTACTAATTATCGCATTACATGTTGCAACTGATCCAGCCCGTTCAGCAGCTTCAGCCTCCTTCATCCAAGCTTCACGATCAATCTCAACCCCTTCTCTCTGTAAAGCCCGAATACCCCTTTCGATAATCTTCCCAACCATAGCCGTGTTTCCATTAGCTTCTTCCAACTTCGCTGCAGTGATCCAGATAGCGGGTTCTTTGGGAAGCTTCTCTCTTGCTTTATTCAACACCTTCTTAGCCGCATCATACGTTTCTAACCGAGCCAAAGCAAGCCACAATTCAACGTGCAACGGGCAACACTCGACAGCCCTCTGAAGCAAAAGCTTCGCATCTTCTTCATTAGCAAGCTCGACGACCGCTTTCCATAGCCTAACAGAATCCGGTATATTCTCAAGACCTTTCCTCAAAACCTTACTTTTACTCGCTTCATCATGTTCCAATTTCGCAGCCTGCATCCAAAGCTTAACCGAATTAGGAATCGCCTTAACACCTCTAGCAATCACACCCTTAGCTTCATCCGGATTCGCCAACCGACACGCCTCAATCCACACATCCTCGTTCTTCGGACACTCCTCACACCCCTTCTTAATCAAATCCCTAGCAAACTGAATCTTACCCGCAACTTCCTCCAACCTCGCAGCCGCAATCCAACCAGGCGGATGCTTCGGATTAGTCTGAATAACCGACTTCAACAACAACCTTGCCTTCTTAATATCCGAAATCTCAGCATCACTAGTAATCTTCATACTCTTCAAATCCGTCAAGTACCCTTTAGGATCAACAACAGTCAAACCCGAAACAGAATCAGACAACCTATCTAACTTCAACGACAAAACCGTCCCTCTCCCTTCACCAACCGCAGTCAAATCCGGAGTCTGAGAATAAGGCGTCTCGGTCCCACCAACCGCCCTACTCCTGGGATCCAAAGCAGTCACATTCTCCTTCTCTTGCCGCGCTTTCTCGAGCATAGTATCCGGAACAGGCGTAAAGCTCTCAAACCGCTTCTTCTTATTCCTAGACGAATAATCCCCAATCTCCGGAATACTATCCCACTCAGCCGCAGACAATGTCACCAACTTCCTTTTCAAATCCGCAAACTGCTCAGTAATCTTCGGATTACTCGCGCGATACTTTTCAATCTCCTCCTTCAACCGCGCCTCACGTCTATCTTTCCGTCTAGAATCCATTCGTTTATCAATCTCGTCCCAAACCGCATCTGCTTCCTTATCCTCCTCATCGTACTCCGCCGAAGCAAACAACCCTACATCATTCCCTTCAAACTCGTCAAATTTCTGATTCTCGTCATATCCTTTATCCTCGGCCTCCTCTTCCTCCTCCTCTTTTCGGGCCGGGGCCGGGGCGCCAAACGGCGCTGCGGACCGGTCTGGAAGGTCAGGCGCGGCACGGGCAGGACCGATATCGGACCGGGTAGTGAAACCGGTCGCGCCACGGCCTAAACCTGCCACATAGTTTGGTGGTGGCCTAGTGTTGAGAAATTCGAGTCGATTCTTCGGAGCAACAGGGGCTTGCATGGTTCCTAATAACAGCAAAAACAATAGTACTAGTTAGATCAACAGTAATGATAACACTAACATTAATCAACTATATAAACCTAAGATGTGTCCGTTTAAAGGGGTGTTTGTTTAAGCTTATTTATGGGCTTATGAGCTTATCTATTTTAGCCTTATATTTCATAAGCTTATTTTGAAACTTGTTAGCTTATAAAAGTTTGTTATGACATAACAAACTAATATAAGTACCAAAATAAGCAAAAATAAATAGGGCTAATGAAATACAAGCCGAAAACAGATGACCTCAAAAATTCATAAATAAGCTTTAAACAAACACCCCCTAAGCTTATTTAGGGGCTTATTACGAGCTTATTTGATTTCGGCTTATATTTCATTAGCCTAAACTTTTTTGTCTTATTTCGGGACTTACATAAGTTCGTTATATCATAAATATAATAAACTTATATAAGCCGTTAAGTATCGAAATAAGACGAAAAATTCAGGCTTATGAAAAATAAGCCAAAATCAAATAAGCTCGTGATAAGCAAACAAATAAGGCATAAACAAACACCCCATAAACTAATAACAGTAACAATGCCATAAAACTTATCACTTATATAAACCTAAGAGGTGTTTGTTTAAGCCTTATTTGTGGGCTTATCACGAGTTTATTTGATTTCGGCTTATATTTCCAGAAGCCTAAATTTTCCGTCTTATTTCGAGACTTACATAAGTTTATTATATCATAAAAAACTTATATAAGCCCATAAGTCTCGAAATAAGCCAGAAAATTTAGGCTTGGGAAAAATAAGCCGAAATCAAATAAACTCGTAATAAGCCTATAAATAAGGCTTAAACAACTATATAAACCTAAGAGGCATTTGTGCAAGCCTTATTTGTGGGGCTTATTACGAGCTTATTTGATTTCTGCTTATTTTTCATAAGCCCAAATTCTCAGTCTTATTTCGAGACTTATAGGGTTATATAAGTTTATTATATCATAATAAACTTATTTAAGTCTCGAAATAAGATGGAGAATTTAGGCTTCTGAAAAATAAGCTGAAATCAAATAAGCTCGTAATAAGCGTACAAATAAGGCTTAAACAAAAACCCCCTATAGGTCCTAAACTAATAACACTAACACTAATCAATTAAAGCTAAGATGTGTCAATAAGACTGGAAATTTAGGCCTATGAAAAATAAGGCGAAATCAAATAAACTCGTAATAAGCCTACAAATAGAGATTAAACAAACACCCCCTAAACTAATAGCAATGACAATAAGACTAAATTAAGCAGTTATATAAACCTAAGAGGTGTTTCTATGGGCTTATTACGAGCTTATTTGATTTCGGCTTATTTTTCACAAGCCCAAATTCTCCGTCTTATTTCGAGACTTATGGGCTTATATAAGCTTATTATATCATAATAAACTTATTCAAGTCTCGAAATAAGACGGAAAATTTAGGCTTCTGGAAAAATAAGCTGAAATCAAAAAAGCTCGTAATAAGCCCTACAAATAAGGCATAAATGAATAACAGTAACAATAATAATAAGACTAAGTTAGGGTTTGATGAATGTAAATAAAGATATGAAACTATGAATTGAAAAATATATAAAAGAAAGGGATTGGAGATTACTAACCGGTGAATGATTAATGGGATAAAACGATGTCGTTTTAGATGATGATGATTGATGATCGGAGAAATAGGGTCGAATGAATAAAAAGTGTGATGTTTGGGTGATGATGAATGAGTAATAAAGTGTGATGTTTGGGTATGAACGGTGAGAGTTATAGGGTCGAATGGTGGAGTCGGTTTGAGGGTGTTTGTTTTGTTTTGGGGTTAAAAGGACTTTAACATCTATTAAAAGCTTACTTCAAAAAAAAAATCGCACAAGATTATAAAAAGATTACGTTTATTTTTTCAAAATATAAGCTACTAAAACATTAATTTTTGTGTGGTAGACATAACTTATAAAAGATTATAAAAAAAATAATCTTCCATAATCTCTGAAAATAAAAAGTTACTTCATGTAGCTTATAAAAATACTCTATTTTCATAATCTTTTTAAGCAACAGCACCAGCACCAGCGTCAGCACCAGCATCAGCACAATCTATTTTTGCTAAACATACGAGATTATGAAAAGATTATGTTTATTTTTTCAAAATATAAGCTATTTAAAAAATAATTTTTGTTTGGCAGACATAACTTATAAAAGATTATAAAAAAAAAATCTTTCATAGATTTATAATCTATGAAAATAAAAGGTTACTTCATGTAGCTTATAAAAATAAGAGTAAATTACACCATTTGTCCTTGTGGTTTGCGTTGACCGCAGGGTTTCGTCCTTTGACCAAAAAAGTTGCACCTTCCGTCCTTAAGTGGGAAACGTTATGCACCGTTTGTCCCTCCATCCAACTGGGCCCACTAACGGTCGTTAAGTCTTGTTAACCTGAGGGTATAATCGTCATTTCAACACCATAAGGACGAACGGTGCAAGTTCGAACGGTTGTCTCTTCCCTAACACGCTTTTCTAAAATCAAAAAACTGCTTTTCATTTACTTTGTCTCTTCCCACAGTATTAGTAACTACACCAATAATTGCTCCAACCATTCTCATTCTCTCTCTTCAAGAACACAACCCATGTAATTTTTGAAGATCTAAACAAAAGTATCGGTTCATTTCCCTTCTCTAAAGGATCCATTCTTGATTCGGGTATAAGCGCTTCTCCATTTTGTTACAAGATCTGAAACAGTTTTGATTTTGTTACACGCTACCATCTCTCTTTATAAAAACAAAACACTATTAAATCTAGACACAAAAACACAGCCGCCACTCTTACTAACTTACTATCAAGTAGTTATAGGGTATTTTTGGCAAAAATTAGTTGTAAGCTGTAAAGGTCCAATCTTTTATTTTGGGAGGTAGAGTGTATTTATAGTTTTACATAATACGTCCTTTGTCGGGCTGTGGATCAGGCATACAGTGGGTAAAAACCCATCCGTCCTCCACGGTGTTACTCCAACTAACTAACTAACTAATAGATAACGTAATGTCTACGAGCTAACATATGCTAGACAATAGTTGGGATGACCGACACTTCACTATAGATTTTCTAATTCCTAACAGGAATAGGCAGTTCTTAGCTGGATCTAACTGGTTCTTGGCCAAAATAGCATGTTCTTAACTGGTTCTTACTAGTTATTGGCCGGAATAGCTTGTTCTTATCTGGTTCTAACTGGTTTGTACTGGTTCTTGGCCGCAATAGGCAGTTTTTAGCTGGATCTAACTTGTTCTTGGCCGAAATAGCTGGTTCCTATTTGGATCTAACTATTTATTGGCCGGAATAGCTAGTTCTTAACTGTTTCTAACTAATTCTTACTGGTTCTTGGCTGGAATATCCAGTTCTTAACTAGTTCTAACTGGTTCCTACTGGTTCAGGCTGTTCCGGTCATTTTGACAAGTATTTTGCTAAAAACGGAGTTACGGTTCAAAAGTTATGGCCATTTGAAGTTTTGACGTAAAAAGTCAACTTTGGTCAAGCCGCAAGTGGTCAAACCGTAAAAGTCAAATCTCAATTTTTTTTATCAAATCGCATTGGTCAAATTGCAGGATTGTCAAACTGCTCGAATACAAACCGCTTAAATCAAACCGCTTTTTATCAAACCGCTTCTTATCAAACCGCTTAACTCAAACCGCTTCTTATTAAACCGCTTAGATCAAACCGCTGAAGACAAACCGCTTGAGTTAAATCGCTTAAGTCAAACCACTTATGTTAAACAGCTAAAAACAAACCGCTTAAGTCAAACCGCTTAAGTTAAACCGCTTAAGTCAAACCGCTTAAGTCAAACCGCTTCTGATACAACGAATCTGGACAAACCGCATCCAAGAACTTTACAAATCGCTTCCTTGATCAAATCAAATCGCACCCAAATGACATCAAACCGCATACAAGAAAATCGTACGAGACTCATACCGCTTCCTTGAAACTCTTCAAAAACTAAACTTTTCCAATCCAAAACACTATAACTAAGATGAATTAAGCCTTCCAAACCAAAACCTAAGCACTTATGATGATTCTAAACACAAAAGTACTATCAAAATTCAAACTTTAACACTTTTAGGGTATAGAATTCGAACCAACAAAACACACAAATAACCAATCTTTATGATCTAACCATGGCTCTTGATACCAATTGTTGGATATTGGTCATTGTAACACACAAACAATCAATTATATGGTTCGAATTTTAGCAAGAAACTTAGAGAGAGAAAGTGGGAGATGGGATCCTTTCTAGAGAGAAAAACAAAGAGAATGTTAGATTAAGAAATGAAAGGTTCAACCCTCTACCTTGGGAGGTAGAGGGTATTTATAGTTTTACATAATACGCCCTCTGTCGGGCTGTGGATCAGGCATACAGTGGGTAAAGACCCATCCGTCCTCCACGGTGTTGCTCTAACTAACTAACTAACTAATAGATAACGTAATGTCTACGAGCTCACATATACTAGACAATAGTTGCGGTGACCGACACTTCACTATGTATTTTCTAAATCCTAACAAGAATAGGCAGTTCTTAGCTGGATCTAACTGGTTCTTGGCCAAAATATCATGTTCTTAACTGGTTCTTACTGGTTATTGGCCGGAATAGCTAGTTCTTATCTGGTTCTAACTGGTTTTACTGGTTCTTCGCCGGAATAGGTAGTTCTTAGCTGGATCTAACTGGTTCTTGGCCGAAATAGTTGGTTCCTATTTGGATCTAACTATTCATTGGCCGGAATAGCTAGTTCTTACTGGTTCTAACTAATTCTTACTGGTTCTTGGCTGGAATATCCAGTTCTTAACTAGTTCTAACTGGTTCCTACTAGTTCAGGCTGTTCTAGTCGTTTTGACAGGTATGTCGCTACAAACGGAGTTACGGTTCAAAAGTTATGGCCGTTTGAAGTTTTTACGTAAAAAGTCAACTTTGGTCAAGCCGCAAGTAGTCAAACCGTAAAAGTCCAATCTCAATTTTGTTGATCAAATCGCATTGGTCAAATTGAAGGATTGTCAAACCGCTCGAATACAAACCGCTTTTTATCAAACCGCTTCTTATCAAACCGCTTAACTCAAACCACTTCTTATCAAACCGCTTAGATCAAACCGCTGAAGCCACACCGCTTGAGTCAAACCGCTTAAGTCAAACCGCTTATGTCAAACCGCTAAAGACAAACCGCTTAAGTCAAACCACTATGTAAAACCGCTTACGTCAAACCACTTAAGTCAAACCGCAATAGTTGGGGTGACAAACACTTCAATATGGATTTGTGGAAAACTAGAAGGGGGGTTGAATAGTTTTACCAATTAAAACTTTCTTTTAAACTATTTAGATTGACTTATGTCAATCTATTTGGATGTGTGTGTTGGATGTTGATAAACAAGCATATAAAAGTATGTAATGAAAATATAAGAGTAAGAAGCACAGAACTACAACGCGAGTATTTATAGTGGTTCGGCTACAAGGACACCTTCCTTGCCCTACTCCACTCCCCGAGTCACCTACTCGAGAGTTCGTAATCACTGCACCAACTCCTTATGGCGGAGAAGCCTTCACAACGTCGCCTACTCTTTTTCCGGTACTAGGCTAACCACCGGGTTCTTTCACACCAAGGTGAACCACACCTACACAACGTCACCTACCCTTTATTAGGTACTAGGCTAAGCATCTAGTTCTTTCACACCAAGGTGAACCACACCTTCACAACGTCGCCTACCCTTTATTAGGTACTAGGCTAAGCACCTAGTTCCATTGCAATGGAGGAACTACTACCCAACACTACACCAACGACTAATCCCAAAGGAGATCAAATCCTTTTTACAACATCATCAAGGATATCAATATCCTTGGATCTAGTACTAATCTATCTTGTACATCGAAACACACCATATCAAATGTACATCTAAGGCACCTTTCACTAATGCCTTTAACTAGATCTTCAAGACACCCTTCACTAATGTCTTGTGTCTTGACTTCTAAGCACCCTTCACTAATGCTTCTAGTCTTGACTTCTAAGCACCCACCACAAGTGCTTATGATGTGGACGATAGATACCCTTCACTAATATCTTCGTCTTGACACTTGAGACACCTTTCCCAAATGTCTTCAACACTTCTTAGAAAAAGAAAAACAATCATCAACAAGAAGACTTCAGTAGTCTTGATGATGAGGAAGCATTGCAACTCATGGACTTGAGCTTGCTCGACTTCAAAGGTGGTGATCTTGCCTTTAAGAGGAACCTAAAAATCACACAAAAACAAAACTACAAACATAGATCTCTTGGATCTGGGGTTAGAGAGTTTTCAACTCTAGGGGAAAGTGTGTTAGAAAGGGATGGTGTATAATGAAAAAAATGGCTCACTATTTATAGAGAGAATTCTCTACTGTTCCCCGGATCCCACGAATCCCTCCCACAAGGGATTCGTCTAGCACAAAGCTAGGTATCCGTGAGACGCTCCTCTTTGCACATGGGTATTTTTGGTTATGGGTCATGGGTTATGGGTTGATCCATGGGTTTTATACTAGATACAATGTATCTCTAGAATACATTGAACTTGGTTAAGTGGTTTAGATAAAACCATGGGTTATGGGTCAATACCATTTGCTAGTTTTTTACCCATTTAGTATATACTTGTTTTTACCCATTTTAGTATAAACTTGTTTTCACCCATTTTAGTATAAACTTGTTTTTACCCATTTTAGTATATACTTAGTTAAGTATATGTTAGCCCAATATGTAAACACTAGTTGTTATACATATGTATCTAAATCATAAAATCACTTATACTTGTTTTAGTGTTTTATGTGAAAACGTTAGTGGTTAGAAAACTATTGAATCAAACTATTTACGTATTTTATTTGTTTTGTTAAAATGATTTTACGTTTGTTATCGACAAAACATTAGAAGATCGTAAAATATAAATAAACGTTTTTACGGCTTATTTGTATTAACAGGATTTTCTAATTCCTAACAGGAATAGGCAGTTCTTAGCTGGATCTAACTGGTTCTTGGCTAAAATAGCATGTTCTTAGGGTGGTGGCAACCATGCCAATCTCAAATTTTCATACCTAATCACCCACCAATAATATCATTCCATCTCATCTCATACCAATCTCATACCTAACAATAGATTTGTAGTGGCAACCATGCCTAGCCCATACCTCATCTTAAATATTAAATACCTCATCTTAAATATTAAATGCAACGTTCACATTTTGGCTAGTTCTTGTTCATGTAGAATCGGCAATCTTTGTCGAATGTGGCCATTTTCATCCCAAACCGATTGATGCCGAGTTGGAGGCATTGCATACACCGATCGGCATGCTTCATGCCTAAGGCATGCCGATCCCCATTGCCAGTACCCTTAACTGGTTCTTACTGGTTATTGGCTGGAATAACTAGTTCTTATCTGGTTCTAACTGGTTTGTACTGGTTCTTTGCCGGAATAGGTAGTTCTTAGCTGGATCTTGGCCGGAATAGCTGGTTCCTATTTGGATCTAACTATTTATTGGCCGAAATAGCTAGTTCTTAATTGGTTCTAATTGGTTCTTACTGGTTCTTGGCCGGAATATCCGGTTCTTAACTAGTTCTAACTGGTTCCTATTGGTTCAAGTTGTTCCGGTCTTTTTGACAGGTATTTCACTGAAAACGGAGTTACGGTTCAAAAGTTATGGCCGTTTGAAGTTTTGACGTAAAAAGTCAACTTTGGTCAAGCCGCAAGTAGTCAAGCTGTAAAAGTCAAAACTCAGTTTTTTTGATCAAAACACAGGATTGTCACACCGCTGGAATAGAAACCGCTTAAATCAAACCGCTTTTTATCAAACCGCTTCTTATCAAACCGTTTAACTCAAACCGCTTCTTATCAAACCGCTCAGATCAAACCGCTGAAGACAACCCACTTGAGTCAAACCGCTTAAGTCAAACCGCTTATGTCAAACCGCTTGAGTCAAACCGCTTAAGTCAAACCGCTTAAGTAAAACCGCTATGTCAAACCGCTTAAGACAAACAGTATCCAAGAACTTGACAAATCGCTTCCTTGATCAGATCAAATCGCACCCAAATGACATTAAACCACATACAAGAAAATAGTACAAGACTCAAACCGCTTCCTTGAAACTCTTCAAAAACTAAACTTTTCCAATCCAAAACACTATAACCAAGATGAATTAAGCCTTCCAAACCAAAACCTAAGCACTTATGATGATTCTAAACACAAAAGTACTAACAAAATTCAAACTTTAACACTTTTAGGGTATAGAATTCGAACCAACAAAACACACAAATAACCAATCTTTATGATCTAACCATGGCTCTTGATACCAATTGTTGGATATTGGTTATTATAACACACAAACAATCAATTATATGGTTCGAATCTTAGCAAGAAACTTAGAGAAAGAAAGTCGGAGATGGGATCCTTTCTAGAGAGAGAAAGTGAGAGAAAAACAAAGAGAAGATTAGATTAAGAAATGAAAGGTCCAACCCTCTACCTTGGGAGGTAGAGGGTATTTATAGTTTTACATAATATGCCCTCTGTCAGGCTGTGGATCAGGCATACAATGGGTAAAGACCCGTCCGTCCTCCACGGTGTTACTCTAACTAACTTACTAACTAATAGATAACGTAATTTCTACGAGCTAACATATGCTAGACAATAGTTGGGGTGACCGACACTTCACTATGGATTTTCTGAATCCTAACAGGAATAGGCAGTTCTTAGCTGGATCTAACTGGTTCTTGGCCAAAATAGCATGTTCTTAACTGGTTCTTACTGTTTATTGGCCGGAATAGCTAGTTGATGTGTTTCACGTGGTGCAAGTTTTAAAAATTTATAAACACGATTTAACCGTCTAATACTATAAACACATACGAGCAAGTATACTCGTTCGCGATAGCAAAGTTGGGTAAGTCGAGACCGTCCCAAGGGATTTTGTGTTCGAAATTGTTTTCTTGAAAAGATTAGAAACAAGAAAGCTTTGTCAAGGCTTCCTCAAAAAAGTGATGTTATAATGAAATTCAACAATAAGAAATATATATACTTGTGTGTAGTCTATAGGCAATCATAGATAGTGTTCATGAAGGCTTGGTGTAAACTCTTGATGTGATGCACAAATCATAAGCAAATAATTTCCAACCATGGTATATGTTTGTAAAAATCATTCTAAGAACAAAAACATATAGGTAATCCTTTCGGTCCTTATCCTAATGATTATCCTTTAGAAAATCCATTTGTTTGTAACATGTTCTTATTAAACTCGTTCTTACGAATCTTTCGACCTTTCGTGATGAAAATGTTTCTAGTCTTATTTTAATAAGTAAACAAGGTGGTTGTCAATCACCATATCCCCATACTAGTTTGTCACTCAACTTTTTGGAATAAAACACAAGAGAAATCCTTTCGGTCCTTTTTCTTAAAACATGTTTTACCGACAAATCAAACCAAGACTAGTATTTTTCCAACAAACTCATTTAAACAAGATCATATATACATGCATTACATGTGAGAACACTAGTATGATTTCCTACATCCCAACACACAAGTATATCCAAAACTACTCTATGATAATAATAACAAAACACAAGAAATAACAAAGTAATTCCAATAACTCAAGAGAATAGAAATCCATAACAAAGTTCATAGAATACCTAAACTTTTGCGATTACAAGAACTAGAATCGTGGCTTATAGCAACCACACGCCTCCAATCACCTAGATTCACCGTATAACTCCAAATTACCAAAACTATGGATGAGAATTGCTCTCTCCACCCTCCTGGACGTTTTACAGTAAGTACTAAACTTTTGGGATGAATAAAATGGTTGGTAATAGTTTTGGTGTAAACTATTACACTTTTGGTTGTGTCACACCTAGTAAACTAAGACTAGGTTCAATATATAGCCAAAGAAACTTGTTCAACTGGCCAAAAACGTTCCCAACAAGTTAATATCAAGAAATGATCGGCCTCCAATGATTATGGGGAGTTAAGGCAACAATAAATGCAACTTTGTGTAACTGCAGCCCATGCAACCGGATCGGTTGCTCTGGCAACCGGATCGGTTGCCATTTGACCAATTGCCCAGCCGGATCCAGTTACGACCGATCGGCTGGGTGTTGCTGATTTGACTTTTTGTTGACTTTCTTGTTATACGCCTCATTCTTTGCTCTCGCTGATGATTTCCAAGGCAAAACTTGATCTCTCCTTGCTGTAGATACTTAGAAATCATTGCGCTTCCTAATCATTGATTCCAAAAGCTTCCTTGCTCGGGAATCTTCCAAATGTGCAAAAAACTTCATTTCTTCATCATTCGTGATACTTGGCTACCTATACATACACAATACGCATCTTTTGCACTTTTGCAACAGCTATGAGTAAATATAGCCGATTATCATGCACAAAACCAACAATAACGCTACTAAAAACATGTTCATTTTAGGTGTTATCAAATTCCTCCACACTTAAGTTCTACTCGCCCTCGAGTAGGTCTAACATTTGCAAAGATTGATTTCAATGGTCTTGACACCGTGGTTCCAAAAATTTAACAATCATCAAAAGAGATAATCATTAGTTTTACTTTTTAATATGTGAAAAACTTTTAAAAAATGAACCAAACACTTTAGATAACATAACTAGAACACCTCACGAATGATTTTAAGAATTCACTCAACACTCATATATTGGTGGGTATATGTAAATCACTCAATGCCTAGTCATGATCAATGCTTTTTACCATAAGCTTGTACAAGTATCAAAACAAAGAAAATAAATTCATCAAAGAGGGCTTTTATTCGGGTTATATCGTTAAGGTTACGGGTTTATAAAAGGTATGGATAAGGCATGGGATGGTTTATGAAATTGGTGTTAAAAGAAAATAAAGTCAAGTCTAAACCTCCATGTTGCTAGCCATCATGCAAACCTCAATCCCGTAAATGATTACTTCTCCTCTTCATATATCGATCTCCGCAAATATGTATAACTCAATTTAGCTCATTGGTAATCAATATTCTTCATATAGCTCATTAGCTATAACAATTTTTTTCCCCCACACTTAGTGTAAGCATACACCACAAAAAACACAAATGAGAAAGACGTCTCCTTCATCTTTGTTGGAGAATGGTACACATTATAGACAAAGTGTAGCTTCTTCATAATCATCAAAAACAATCCAACATTCCAAACAACTAGCAACAAACCAAAAGACATGACAAGGGTTGGCTAAAGTTTAAAGTGTAAAATCTTTTTGTATTTTTCTGGATTTAACAAATGAAAAGATTGGCTCAAAGGGTGTAACTAAGGGTATCTAGTGCTAAAGATGAGCACTAACAAATGGGTCCATATAAGGGTGGTTAACTAACCAATGTGGTTAGCTAATATATCATTAGATGTAAAATGGAAGGCCATTTGGGTTAAATCCTACGATGCCTCTTATCACTTGAACATACTTTTATCACTCGAGAGTGATTTTAACCGTAATGTATAACTAGTACAAGTTCTAGAATCGACATAATCACCGGCACACTCATAGCAATATAAAACAAAAGATGTGTTTTATACAAAAAGAAACCTCACAATTAAGTGGAAAAAGGGCTATAATGCGCGCTAGAAAATGCGATCGAATCCAAAATGAATTACTTCCGTAATTTGGTTCAAATCAAATTTTTTTTCAAAAACCTCATTTTACCATTGAAATACCCACGTTGTTTTTAATATATATCAATAATGTGTGAAAACAACTAGATAATCAAGGGCGAATTCCTTCTAATTACTTGCATCCAAAAGTTATCTAAGAAAATTAAAATAAAAAGCTAAAAAAATTAAAAATGCGTATCATTTTTCCTATTTTCTTCCCTCCCCCATACTTATATTTTGCATTGTCCTCAATATAATAAAAATGAACTTCAAAGTAAAGAAAATGGAAAAAAGAAATAGTTAAAAGATACCACGGGGATAGAATATGCAATACGCATATTGGGTCATAAGAAAGCATGTGAGTTATTCAACTCCAAATATTTGACCATCAATAAGCTTCTGACACATCCATCCTGCAATCAAAACTGCAATACACAAACAAAACAATCCAAATGCTACTAAAAACAAAATAAAACAAAGTATGATAATCATCCTAAAGAAATAGTTAAAAGATAGAGAGAATATTGTTTAACACATCATAACCATTGTCTTTGAAACCACATATCAAGAATGATCCACGATCACTCGTCGTCCTCGCTCATCTCGTCACCTTCTTCATCATCATACTCATCATCATCATCACTCTCGGTTACATAGTTCTCGTCCACAATCTCTGAACGAACTCTCCTCTTCTTCTTCTTTCCTCCAACTCCTGATGACGATCCTCCAACATCATAGCTTGCTCCACCAACTTCGGGTAATCATAGCTGGATCAGGAAATGGTGCGTATCCAGGATATGGATATGGATAGGGTCCAGGATAAGAAGTGTAGGGGAAAGGATATGGTGGAACATTGGGTGGATTGTAGGGTGGTAACTCGTAATTGGCTTCTTGAGCCATGTGTTGAAAGATAGGCATTGTATAATCATTGATGTAATTGTTTCTCAACATCATCGAATCTCTCCACACATCCCTACACTGAATTTCATCTAAATGTTGGTTCCACTCTCCCCAACCTGAATCAAAACTACTGGACGTACCCATTTGTACGTTCCCCATTGGTACGCCGTACGCTTCCTTGCTGTTGTGGTGGTTGTTGTTGTTGTTGTTGTTGTTGTGGTTCAATCCATGCTCCCAAGGTTTTCAATTTCCTATTCAAAGCATTTCCAAAACCATTTGCACTCCACATCTCACTAAACTTTGGCTCTCCACACTTAGCCAACTCATTATCATTGTAATACCCTAGGTTCTTTGCCAACCTCATCACAAAATGTCCTCCACAAATGTTGCTATTACTTTTGATTCCCGGGGCTCTCCTAGATAGATACTCGGCTATCTGCCAAACCGCATTACCGTCCTTAGTTTCCTCCAATAACATCATAACCCACAAGTCTGGTTTCTGGCATTTGTCCCTGCTTCCATACCTATTAAATGGCCCAGTCACTATCAATTTGTGAAGTATCCTCATTAATGGATTCCTGATGGTTGCAGCATTCCTCCTAGTACAAGAAGGATCTCCCACTCGATTCCAATAAGTGGGCACACTAGGGAAGTCTTTTTCAAACCTCCGAAGCCTCGAAAAGTGAGCTTCAAATAATCAATGCTTAACCTCATGTGGTTCGTACAAGCCAAGAGCAACAGCGAAATCCGGCAAAGTGTAAGCATGATCCCGTCCACAAAGCCTAAACCAAACACAAACTTCCTCCATCAAGTTCCGAACATTCACCTTTCTCTCAAAATACATGGTTGAAAAGAACTCCATACACCATTCTCGATAGACCTCTTCATTGATGCTAAATGCTCTTTCCCATGACAAATCATCAAACGAATCCCCATCTGCCGGATACACATAAGATGTCCGCATCATTTTTCTCAACTCCTCTTCACAATTAGATTCTTCAAACAAATCCCAATCAATCACCCTCGGAACCAAACATGTCCTATTTTGCAATTTTGACAATCGTTCCTGGAAAGCATGTTTTTCCCCGTCGGTGAGATTTTTGAACTTTAGGTTGTCATTTGCTTCCGTCTTCAAGCTGTACTTGACTTTCTTCCTCTCGTTCCTTTGGCAAAACTTGGTAACAATCGGGTTAATTGGAACTGGTCCCGAGCTTGAACTACCTACAACAATTCTCTATAGAAATCACAAATATAAGTCAATATAAGAGTGTTAGAACAAACAGGAAGGTCCATGGAATCCTCTAAGGTCCACTTCAAAATTTCAAAAATATCCAACACAGAACCTGGAACCGGATTCGGTTGCAGGGCAACCGAATCGGTTACTCCTAATGACCCAATCCAACCGATCGGTTGCGTTTCGCAACCAGATCGGTTATGCATTCTGCGTAAGGCTTTTTCCTTCTAATCCATTACCCACTCGATTTTTCTAAATCCAATCCAATCCTAGACTGCATTCTAACATCATCAATGATTTCTACATCCTCAAATTACTCTAAATTCGCTTTCCAAACCTCGAATCATCACACATTCATCATCTTAGAACTCAACAAATAAGACCTATACTCTTCAATCACTAGTTCTAATCAACAATGTGGCATCTATTATTCATAAAAAACGCATCATTTGCCACTAGGAATCACCAATTGCAACTTAACTTGATTCAATGGCATAACCTAATTAAATCCGAAAATTCAATCATCTAATACTCATTCCATGTTGAATCAATCACTACAATTCTTTTTGCAATGCATTCCTATATCAATTACCCACTTAATCTTAAAATATTACAACTTAATTCGAATTATATCAAAAACCCCCAAATTAGTGACCTAATATGCAATTCGAATCAAATGCTCTAATTAAACCTCAATTGAGTTAATTGAATGTAGATGCTTACTTGTTTGGGTGCCATGATGATCTTCTACAACTCAAACAACCTTCAATTAGCTTTTCTTGGTCAAATTTTTGCAAAACCTAGCTGGAGGATTAGTGTGTGCGTATGTGTTTCTAGAAAAAGTGAATTTTTGGTATATATACTTGTATGCAACCGGTTCAGTCATGGACACAACCGTTTCGGTTTTCATTTTTGCCAAATTTTGCATTTTTCACGTTACTTAGGCATTTTACCTTCCAAGCAACAATTTTTACTCAAAAATCCTGTTAAAGATGCACACAACATTCATCCACCATTTGGAAATTTCAACAATCATCCAATCTCAAAACTCAAATCATCATACTTATAAACTAAAACTAAAACTCAACTAAAACTCATAATCATAATGCATTAACCAAATAACCTCAACATAAAAATAAAAATAAAAATAAAGATAAAACTGAAATGAAAAACAAGAAATCCTAAATGAATAAAATTAAAAAGAAGTTCATGAAATTCAAGCAAACAATTGCTTGTTTATTATGGTGCCGTGTATCTCCTTAGAATTCCTTGAAATACTCCTGTCTTAGGATGTCCTCACTTAGAAATTTTTCGGTTAATTCACGGTATGTTTCATAAGTTTTGAACTTCCTTATGAATTTTCTCCCATCCGGACATAGTATATCGAATTTGACGTGCCATTCTCCATCCCCATTTTGTCTCTTGTAAATGCCCGACCCCTCGGGTCTCCATTCCAAATACTTGAGTTGCACCGGTAAAGAACCTAAGAAATCGGTTAACTTCTTGTAGACTAGGGTGTTTTTGAATGGGTTATAAAATTCTTCCACCGGTAATGCACGTTCCATCTCATCCTCAATATCAAAATAAGGTGGAGCTAATGGTCCATACATCGGGTTTCCTTGGATATCACGTCCTACTTCGAAACAAGTCAAGTCCTCGTCCGCTTCCATTAATTTTAACTCCTCCATGAATTCCAAAGTTGGTCCCCTTGGTTTGGGATAATATGTTTGTTTCGAGATCCCATCATCAATAGTCATCGTACCTCTTCCCATGTCTATAATTGCACTACATGTTCGTAGGAATGGTCTTCCTAATAGAAGTGGTTAACTCTTGTCAACCGGAATGTCTAGGACTAGAAAATCAGCCAAGTAGGGTTGATAACCAATTTGAACTCTCACGTTCTTCACCTCTCCCATTGCTTTCGCTTGAGAATTATCCGCCATAGTAAGCTTCAAATGATTTGGTTGCGGATTACTAAGACCCAACGTCTTAAACAATGGATAGGGCATAACATTAACACTTGAACCCATATCGGCTAAGGCATAAACTGGTGTAGTCCCAATCACTTTAATTGGCAAAACAAAATTTTCCGGATCTTTCTCCTTCCGTGGCATACCTCTAAACAAAATCCTATCTCTATCCTCCCCCGATAGATTCTTATCTTCCAATCTAGCTCTTGCTAGCATCACCGCATCTAATTTCTTACGGTAGAGAACGTAATCTTGTAGTACTTCTATCACCGACTTCTTCTCATTTAGCTCAAGAAACTTTTGTTCAAGGTTTTCCAAAATAGCTTCTTTTTGTTCGTCGGTTAAAGGTTTGAAAGTGTTTGATGTAGTAGGTGATGAAGGTGTGTAATCATTTTTGTTGGTGGATGTGGTTGGAGTTAATTTGTTGGATGAAGTTTTCTTCCTATTTACCTTCCCCATCTTTAATACTTCCACATCTTCCTTTTCCATATTAGCACATAACTCCACAAGCATCTCGTTCACTCCTTTTTCTTCTTCCAAATCGGTATATTGATCCTCATTTATCCCAAAGCAAAATCAACTTGGCACTTGGTCGTTACAAGAAAGTCTCGCCCAAAACATACATTGGGCTCATCCGCATTCCCCTCTTCTAAGACAACAAAATCTGTTTCAAAAATGTGACCATGAATGTTAACCTTAAGATTTTTAACCATCCTTCTTCTGTATGCTTCGTAATCCAAACGTACATGACCAATTTGATCAAGAACTTTCTCCACAATGCAGTTTTCTCCATAAGCCATGTTAAATTGCGCGTCCCAAGCACTCACTCATTCTACACTACAAGGTGTACCGAACCTCATCAGTGGCGAATCATACTCCGTTAAAGGTGCTTGTGTGAATACCACAACTCTTCCCTTCTTAGGAAGTTGAACTTTGTTTTCACCCGTTTCTTCCATACTAATCGTATCAATTCCCAAATCTTTCTTACTTCCTTCTAAGATACCTCCAATCTTTTCCAATGAACTTCTGGCGTCTTTGAACATTTCATCCAAGTTACGAAGGTATTCCGAAATTCCCCTCAAACTATCCATACTAACTAGCTAAACTTGACAAAACAAAACAAAAACAAAAATCTGAATCATTAGCGTTAGAGTTAGTAAAAACAAAAGCAAACTATAGAAACATATACTAAGCAAGTAAAGACACTTAACAAAACTAACAACATAAGCTAAAACTCAAAATCTAAAAAGTAGAAAAAATTTTACCGAGAGCTCCAACCGGATCGGTTGGCTCACCAACCAATTCGGTTGGTGGTAAACTACTAAACCCAAATGTCTAACCGGATTCGGTTGCGGGTTGCAACCGATCGGTTAAATCAATACCAAAAAATTTTTATTTAAAAAAAAAAAAAAATTAATTAAAATTAAAACTATTAAGTGTACTAAAAACTCTTAATCAATTAAGACTCCTCATTACCCTTTATTAATTACTTAATTAATTAAGCTATAAAATTAAAACTATATTTAACTACTCCATTTAAATTACACATTAAGATCACTAAACCATAAAAACTGAAAATTAATTATCTAATCATTAGAATTAAAACAAGAATTAATCTAAAAATTAATAAACTAAGAATAACTAAAACAAAGAAAAATTAAAAATCTAAGAAAACATTAACAACCAAAGATATAATCTATAAAAATCTAAAATGACAAGAATTAATCTAGAAACTATAACACAAATCACTAAATAAACTTAAAGTCTTAAACTATGAAATCAAAATGCAAAAAATAAATCCGTAGCACTAACCGGATCCGGTTGCAGGAGCAACCGAATCGGTTAGCTTTTGACCAACTTTTTTTTTTTTTTTTTTTTTTTTTTTTACTTTTCACTAAATTCAATTTCAAAACTACCAATTTTATAGAAAATGAACAAACTCAAATTGCTTAAATCAAAATTGAAATAACAAATCCTCGGCAGCGGCGCCAAAAACTTGATGTGTTTCACGTGGTGCAAGTTTTAAAAATTTATAAACACGATTTAACCGTCTAATACTATAAACACATACGAGCAAGTATACTCGTTCGCGATAGCAAAGTTGGGTAAGTCGAGATCGTCCCAAGGGATTTTGTGTTCGAAATTGTTTTCTTAAAAAGATTAGAAACAAGAAAGCTTTGTCAAGGCTTCCTCAAAAAAGTGATGTTATAATGAAATTCAACAATAAGAAATATATATACTTGTGTGTAGTCTATAGGCAATCATAGATAGTGTTCATGAAGGCTTGGTGTAAACTCTTGATGTGATGCACAAATCATAAGCAAATAATTTCCAACCATGGTATATGTTTGTAAAAATCATTCTAAGAACAAAAATATATAGGTAATCCTTTCGGTCCTTATCCTAATGATTATCCTTTAGAAAATCCATTTGTTTGTAACATGTTCTTATTAAACTCGTTCTTACGAATCTTTCGACCTTTCGTGATGAAAATATTTCTAGTCTTATTTTAATAAGTAAACATGGTAATCACCATATCCCCATACTAGTTTGTCACTCAACTTTTTGGAATAAAACACAAGAGAAATCCTTTCGGTCCTTTTTCTTAAAACATGTTTTACCGACAAATCAAACCAAGACTAGTATTTTTCCAACAAACTCATTTAAACAATATCATATATACATGCATCACATATGAGAACACTAGTATGATTTCCTACATCCCAACACACAAGTATATCCAAAAATACTCCATGATAATAATAACAAAACACAAGAAATAACAAAGTAATTCCAATAACTCAAGAGAATAGAAATCCATAACAAAGTTCATAGAATACCTAAACTTTTGCGATTACAAGAACTAGAATTCGTGGCTTATAGCAACCACACGCCTTCAATCACCTAGATTCACCGTATAACTCCAAATTACCAAAACTATGGATAAGAATTGCTCTCTCCACCCTCCTGGACGTTTTACAGTAAGTACTAAACTTTTGGGATGAATAAAATGGTTGGTAATAGTTTTGGTGTAAACTATTACACTTTTGGTTGTGTCACACCTAGTAAACTAAGATTAGGTTCAATATATAGCTAAAGAAACTTGTTCAACTGGCCAAAAACGTTCCCAACAAGTTAATATCAAGAAATGATCGACCTCCAATGATTATGGGGAGTTAAGGCAACAATAAATGCAACTTTGTGTAACTGTAGCCCATGCAACCGGATCGGTTGCCGTTTGACCAATTGCCCAGCCGGATCCGGTTACGGGTTACGACCGATCGGCTGGGTGTTACTGATTTGACTTTTTGTTGACTTTCTTGTTATACGCCTCATTCTTTGCTCTCGCTGATGATTTCCAAGGCAAAACTTGATCTCTCCTTGCTATAGATACTTAGAAATCATTGCGCTTCCTAATCATTGAGTCCAAAAGCTTCCTTGCTCGACTTCCTTCCTCGGGAATCTTCCAAATGTGCATAAAAACTTCATTTCTTCATCATTCGTGATACCTAGCTTCATATACATACACAATACGCATCTTTTGCACTTTTGCAACAGTTATGAGTAAATATAGCCGATTATCATGCACAAAACCAATAATAACGCTACTAAAAACATGTTCATTTTAGGTGTTATCACTAGTTCTTATCTGGTTTGTACTGGTTCTTAGCAAGAATAGACAGTTCTTAGCTGGATCTAACTGGTTCTTGGCCAGAATAGCTGGTTCCTATTTGGATCTAACTATTTATTGGCCGGAATAGCTAGTTCTTAAATGGTTCTAACTAGTTCTTACTGGTTCTTGGCCGGAATATCTGATTCTTAACTAGTTCTAACTGGTTCCTACTGGTTCGGGCTGGTTCGCTCGTTTTGAGAGGTATTTCGTTGAAAACGGAGTTACGGTTCAAAAGTAATAGCCGTTTGAAGTTTTGACGTAAAAAGTCAAATTTGGTCAAGCCGCAAGTGGTCAAACCGCAAGTAGTCAAACCGTAAAAGTCAAAGCTCAGTTTTTTTAATCAAATCGCGGTGGTCAAATCGCAAGATTATCAAGCCGCTGGAATACAAACCGCTTCAATCAAATCGCTTTTTATCAAACTGCTTAACTCAAACCGCTTCTTATCAAATCGCTTAAATCAAACCGCTGAAGACACCGCTTGAGTCAAACCGCTTAAGTCATACCGCTTATGTAAAATTGTTAAGACAAACCGCTTGAGTCATACCGCTTAAGTCAAACCGCTTATGTCAAACCGCTTACGTCAAACCGCTTAAGTCAAACCGCTTAAGTCAAACCGCTTCTGATACAACGAATCTAGACAAACTGCATCCAAGAACTTGACAAATCGCTTCCTTGATCAGATCAAATCGCACCCAAATGACATCAAACCGCATACAAGAAAATAGTACGAGACTCAAACCGCTTCTTTGAAACTCTACAAAAACTAAACTTTTCCAATCCAAAACACTATAACCAAGATGAATTAAGCCTTCCAAACCAAAACCTAAGCACTTATGATGATTCTAAACACAAAAGTACTATCAAAATTCAAACTTTAACACTTTTAGAGTATAGAATTCGAACCAACAAAACATACAGATAACCAATCTTTATGATCTAACCATGGCTCTTGATACCAATTGTTAGATATTGGTTATTGTAACACACAAACAATCAATTATATGGTTCGAATCTTAGCAAGAAACTTAGAGAGAGAAAGTGGGAGATGGGATCCTTTCTAGAGAGAGAAAGTGAGAGAAAAACAAAAAGAATGTTAGATTAAGAAATGAAAGGTCCAACCCTCTACCTTGGGAGGTAGAGGGTATTTATAGTTTTACATAATATGCCCTCTGTCGGGCTGTGAATCAGGCATACATTGGGTAAAGACCCGTCCGTCCTCCATGGTGTTACTCTAACTAACTAACTAATAGATAATGTAATGTCTACGAGCTAACATATGCTAGAAAATTGTTGGGGTGACCGACACTTCACTATGGATTTTCTAAATCCTTACAGGAATAGGCAGTTCTTAGCTGGATCTAACTAGTTCTTGGCCAAAATAGCATGTTCTTAACTGGTTCTTACTGGTTATTGGCCGGAATAGCTAGTTCTTATCTGGTTCTAACTGGTTTGTACTGGTTCTTGGCCGGAATAGGCAGTTCTTAGCTGGATCTAACTGGTTCTTGGCCGAAATAGCTGGTTCCTATTTGGATCTAACTATTTAGTTTCTTGAATAGCTAGTTCTAAACTGGTTCTTACTGGTTCTTGGCCGGAATATATGGTTCTTAACTAGTTCTAACTAGTTCCTACTAGTTCAGGCTTTTTCCGGTAATTTAGAAGGGTATTTTGCTGAAAACGGAGTTACGGTTCAAAAGTTATGGCCGTTTGAAGTTTTGACGTAAAAAGTAAACTTTGGTCAAGCCGCAAGTGGTCAAACCGCAAGTAGTTAAACCGTAAAAGTCAAAACTCAGTTTTTTTGATCAAATCATAGTGGTCAAATCGCATTGGTCATATCGCAGAATTGTCAAACCATTGGAATATAAACCGCTTAAATCAAACCGCTTTTTGTCAAACCGCTTCTTATTAAACCGCTTAACTCAAACCGCTTCTTATCAAACCGCTTAGATTAAACCACTGAAGACAAACTGCTTGAGTTAAACCGCTTAAGTCAAACCACTTATGTTAAACCGCTTGAGTCAAACCGCTTGAGTCAAACCGCTTAAGTCAAACCGCTATGTCAAACCGCTTACGTCAAACCGCTTAAGTCAAACCGCAATAGTTAGGGTGACAGACACTTCAATATGGATTTTCTAATTCCTAACAGAAACAAGTAGTTCTTAGATGGATCTAACTGGTTCTTGGCTAAAATAGCATGTTCTTAACTGGTTCTTTCTGGTTATTGGCGGGAATAGCTAGTTCTTATCTGATTCTAACTGGTTTGTACTGGTTCTTGGCAGAAATAGGAAGTTCTTAGCTGGATCTTGGCCGAAATAGCTGGTTCCTATTTGGATCTAACTATTTATTGGCCGAAATAGCTAGTTCTTAACTGGTTCTAACTAGTTCTTGGCAGGAATATCCGGTTCTTAACTAGTTCTAATTGGTTCCTACTGGTTCAGCCTGTTCTGGTCTTTTTGACAGGTATTTCACTGAAAACGGAGTTACGGTTCAAAAGTTATGGCCGTTTGAAGTTTTGACGTATAAAGTCAACTTTGGTCAAGCCGCAAGTGGTCAAACCGCAAGTAGTCAAACCGTAAAAGTCAAAACCCAGTTTTTTTGATCAAATTGTCACACCACTGGAATACAAACCGCTTAAATCAAACCGCTTTTTATCAAACCGCTTCTTATCAAACCGTTTAACTCAAACCGCTTCTTATCAAACCGCTCAGATCAAACCGCTGAAGACAACCCACTTGAGTCAAAACGCTTAAGTCAAACCGCTTATGTCAAACCGCTAACCGCTTGACTCAAACCGCTTAAGTCAAACCGCTTAAGTAAAACCGCTATGTAAAACCGCTTAAGTCAAACCGCATCCAAGAACTTGACAAATCGCTTCCTTGATCAGATCAAATCGCACCCAAATGACATTAAACCACATACAAGAAAATAGTACAAGACTCAAACCGCTTCCCTGAAACTCTTCAAAAACTAAACTTTTCAAATCCAAAACACTATAACCAAGATGAATTAAGCCTTCCAAACCAAAACCTAATCACTTATGATGATTCTAAACACAAAAGTACTAACAAAATTCAAACTTTAACAATTTTAAGGTATAGAATTCGAACCAACAAAACACACAAATAACCAATCTTTATGATCTAACCATGGCTCCTGATACCAATTGTTGGATATTGGTTATTATAACACACAAACAATCAATTATATGGTTCGAATCTTAGCAAGAAACTTAGACAGAGAAAGTGGGAGATGGGATCCTTTCTAGAGAGAGAAAGTGAGAGAAAAACAAAGAGAAGGTTAGATTAAGAAATGAAAGGTCCAACCCTCTACCTTGGGAGGTAGAGGGTATTTATAGTTTTACATAATACGCCCTCTATCGGGCTGTGGATCAGGAATACAGTGGGTAAAGACCCGTCCGTCCTCCACGGTGTTACTCTAACTAACTAACTAATAGATGACGTAATTTCTACGAGCTAACATATGCTAGACAATAGTTGGGATGACCGACACTTCACTATGGATTTTCTAAATCCTAACAGGAATAGGCAGTTCTTAGCTGGATCTAACTGATTCTTGGCCAAAATAGCATGTTCTTAACTGGTTCTGACTGGTTATTGGCCGGAATAGCTAGTTCTTATCTGGTTCTACCTGGTTTGTACTGGTTTTGGCAAGAATAGACAGTTCTTAGCTGGATCTAACTGGTTCTTGGCCAGAATAGCTGGTTCCTATTCGGATCTAACTATTTATTGGCCGGAATAGCTAGTTCTTAAATGGATCTAACTAGTTCTTACTAGTTCTTGGCCGGAATATCCGATTCTTAACTAGTTCTAACTGGTTCCTACTAGTTCAGGCTGGTTCGGTCGTTTTGACAGGTATTTCGCTAAAAACGGAGTTACGGTTCAAAAGTTATGGCCGTTTGAAGTTTTGACGTAAAAAGTCAAATTTGGTCAAGCCGCAAGTGGTCAAACCGCAAGTAGTCAAACCGTAAAAGTAAAAACTCAGTTTTTTTTAATCAAATCGTAGTGGTCAAATCGCAGGATTATCAAACCGCTGGAATATAAACCGCTTCAATCAAATCGCTTTTTATCAAACTGTTTAACTCAAACCGCTTCTTATCAAACCGCTTAGATCAAACCGCTGAAGACACACCGCTTGAGTCAAACCGCTTGTGTAAAATCGCTAAGACAAACCGCTTGGGGTCAAACCGCTTAAGTCAAAGTGCGTAAGTCAAACCGCTTATGTCAAACCGCTTACGTCAAACCGCTTAAGTCAAACTGCTTCCGATACAACGAATCTAGAAAAACCGCATCCAAGAACTTGACAAATCGCTTCCTTGATCAGATCAAATCGCACCCAAATGACATCAAACCCCATACAAGAAAATAGTACGAGACTCAAACCGCTTCCTTGAAACTCTTCAAAAACTAAACTTGTGGAAACGTAGAGGGGGGGGGGGGTGAATACGTTACCGTTTAAAAACTTTAAATCTTTAGTATCAAATTGCTTATGAAGCTTGTTATAATATGAAAGTACCAATTATTGTTTGTGACTAATATAAAGCATGGTAAACCAAGTTGTCACACAATCATGAACATCAAACCACATCACAAACAATAGTATAGTGCAAGTATAAAAGTAAAGAGATAAAGAAAGGAAAGTGCAAACCGAACACGAGGATTTATAGTGGTTCGGTCACGGATCTCCTTTCCGACCTACTCCACTCCCCGAGTACCCAACTCGAGAGTTACTTCACTAAATCAACAAGCTCCCTTCTCGGCGGAGAAAACCTTACAATCGTCGCTTACACTTTTTCCGGTACAAAGCTAAATACCGGGTTCTAGTTCGAGGTAGAACCAACCTAACGTCGCCTATACAATATTTCCGACACTAAGCTAGATGTCGAGTTCTTTTACAAGGGTACAACCACTCCCAATATGTTTTATGGCCCAACATAATAAACCTTGTGTTTTATGGCACAAACACATAAACCATCTAATCTAGTTTGGTGAAAGTGTTGTTATGATGCAATGATGTTTACACTAATGATACATGACACAAATGTCTAATGGATATGAATAACTACTTCTAAATGAACTTCCATTGATAGGAAGCCTTCATGATGAAGATCACAAGTTCCCTAAACTTCTTGTGATATATCTTCTACTTGTGGTGAGTGGGGATGGCTAGATCTCCAAGATTTCCTTGGTTGATCAAAGAGTATGCTTACAACAAAGATGAATGTTAGAAGCATTATGATCATGATCATTAGGGTGTTTAATGTGTGTTACTACATTGTTAATGATTGATCTAAATGTATGCAAGAAGGTGGAGAAGATGTGCTTTTAAAGTGGTGAAGAAATGGGAAAACAATTGGCTTCTATTTATAGCCAAAAGTGGACAGGAGCATCCACGGACCACGGACCCCTTAAAAGGGTTCCGTCCTTTATACAATTTGGTACCGTGGGTGCCTGACATAAAATCTAAAAAATCTTTCTTCAAATCTTTGCAAGATATTACCAAATCTTACTAAGATCACATTTGATATATTATGTGTCAATCTAACCAAAATATTCAAGTGATCTTCCAAGGATTTCAAAGATGATGCATGACATGATGTAACATGTATTTCCATTTTTAGATTAAAAAGTTTATCAAGGTAAACTTGTAAAATGTATTATGTAACTAGTTAATAAAATGTCTAGTTACCTTTTGTAAAAGAGTGCTTGTCAAAATAAAATATATTTTGTCAAGTGTAAGTAAACTTTAGTATTTGTATGAAATACTTGTGAATGAAAAATATAAAATGAGGTTCGAAATAGAATGGTTAACCTATTAAAATACTTAGTGACTCTAAACGTATGTTAAACATTCTAAATGATTTGTTAATGGGTTTGATCATAATGCCACATAACAAACATGTACGAACCTGTGTTGTAACATACGAGGACTTGAGACATCGAGAGGTGTTGAATGTATGTTGAGACAACGTGTGATTACAAGTAACTTGTACATTTTACGTTATGTATTACAAGTTACATGTTTGTCATCAATCAAAACAAACGAGACTGTATAGATTAAATATCGTAATATTTGCACTAACAATCTCCCCCTTTTTGATGATGACAAATATATGTAAACGTAATAGAAAGTAAAATGTAAAAAAAGTTACTTGTATCCTTACTACCTTTACATTACCTTCTTCGTTTATACTCTTCTCCCCCTTTTGTCGAAACAAAAAGGGCGTGTCCTTGGAGTTTAACTTAATTTCTCCCCAAAAAGGCGAGCTTGCATCGTCCCTAATGAAGTTAAACCGTCCACTTCAATCTGTCCCTTGTTTGGTAGCGGATCCATGGATCAAATAAAGAGGCTTAACCTACATCAAGGTTAGTTTTATGCAACAAAAATTATGAGAAATATATGAAAAAGAAAAATGCATAGCAATGTTAGCCTATTTTCTCCACTTTTTATCGAAGCACAAATGCTTGTTGAAAAGTGAGAATGATGCTAAATGCGTGCATGCTCCCCCTTGATGGTTGCTCCCCCTTGTTTGAGGCGTCAGGGTATGATTAAAAACCTACAAAACAAATATTAGTGCAAAACTATATTCGTCATTGGACGAGTAAGTGTTATACAACAAAGTGTGTATAAGATGCATTCAGTAAATTCTTGACGGAAGCTCCCCTTGCTCTAGGGCGTCAAGATGAACCTTCAAAATAAATATTAGTATAATAGAAGCTTTGTCTTTAGACAAATATGTCATATACAAACAAGTGTATAGACGATGCAATATGAGTGCTTAAAGGATATTCCTCCTTGTTCTAGGGTGTCAAGAAGCACCTAAAATAAGAAAAATAACTGATGCAAACTTCATCCTTAGATGAGTAAGTTATATACAATCGAGTGTATATGATGATGAACTTACAATGAAAAACATTAGTGCAATATATTTCATCTTTTTCACAAAGAAAAATAAGATGTATATATGTGATAAATGATATAATCAAAGATCTCATGAAGTGTAGTCTCCTAATTACAATCATAAGAAAAGTGAGAATATAATATGATAAAAGCCTACAAAATAGTTCCAAGAAAGAAGATATGAAGTCTTCCACCGGGTGTGCCACTAGTGGTGCTAGTGTTGGTGTCGGTTTACTAGTAGGATTCATGTGGTGATGGTAGATGACTCGAGATTTACAAAAGTAATTTTTCGCTAATCCATGGTGGTGATGATTAGTGAAAGTGGTGATGGAAGGTGGTGGTGATTAGGTAGGAAGCTATTAAGGAGTTAGAAACTCGTATGTATAGCAAATATAAAAATATGGACTCATGCAATCTTTCGTCATGTCAAGTGACCAAAGCTAAGAGGAAAAGACAAAAAAAAATGTGAATGTACATTGCATTTCAATAATGCATAAGGGTTATGATTTGAATGATTTATTGATGCTAACAATCTATTGTTTTGAGCAAGTTCTCATATGCTTCAACCCAAGAGTAATCAATAATGCGTTCTATCTAAGAATATTATAATGAAGATACCAAAAGATATAAAAGTGATGAAGATAAATTCATTCATTGATTGACACGAATTATAAAAATGACCTATTCTAGGTGACAATGGGAAAGGTAGTATTAGCATGGTTTTGACCGACATGGATGATTATTACTTTGAAAAGAAGTGAAGACAATATGGAAAATACTAATAATGAGTACCTATATGAGGATGAGAATGACATCATATGAGTGAGAGTTGGATGGACCAACGTGTTGGAGATGGCTGTTTTGATTAATATATCATTTGCACTGACAAAGACATGCATGATAAGCGAGAAAAGGATAAGATCCTATGATGGTGTTCTAGATAGTGAAGTTGTAAGGTGCTAGTTTAAGGAAAATCCTATATGTGGAGATGAAGATGTGTTGTAAAAACACATAATGCGTTTTTCACTTGATGAGATATTGGTGCGAAAAAGGTTGAACTAGTTGTGGTTTCATGAACCGTCTTTAGCTAAGTGGTGTTTACATATGTGTTGGTATTGTAGAGTCTAAGAGACATAAAATTTGACAGAAGACAATTATGTGAATGAATTTCTCTCCCCCTTAATTGGTGGACATCCAACATAATGTGTAATGTATCAAATAAGGAATGACAACAAAGTGTTTTAGGAGGTTATTTGGTGTTAACGAAAGAGTTGAACTTAGTGATGTTTTACTGGATGATGGTTAGCATACAATGAACTTCATCCTTAAAGTCACGTACCTCTTCTCGATTAATACGAGATGATCGTATGATGAGGCATGTGGATTCCTAATAGGAAGTGAAGAGGATTAGAGTATTGTTATAACTAAATAATGATGGAGGTTATTTTTTTAAAGCGGAAGCAAAAATGAGATTTGGAAAGAGGTCGGTTGAAAGACAAAAATGCAAAGCCAACCCTCTAGAACTTAATTCTATATGCTTTTAAACTATATGCAAGTGTAGGGGTCCCATAGAGCATAGTACTTATCTACGTAGCAATAAAAGGGATTATGCAAAATGAGCATATAAAAGTTAGAACCAATTGAGATAACAAATAATTTGTTATCAACCTACAAAACAAATTTGTTAGTGACAAAAGATGTTAACATGATAGAAATCAAATGATAACATATTATATAAGCAAAAACAACACATTACACTTAGTAGACAAGAAATCACCACACAAGATAGCATCAAAACAATCATATTATGCAAGAATACAACTTTATTCAAGACATTTCATTTATGAGATTGTTTTGTCGTTAGACTTAGACACTTAAGCATACTTGGATATACAATAATCTATGTGATTAATTTGTAAGATAAAAAGGCTTCTAAAAGTTTGTCATGCCAAAAGCACTTTGACAGATTATATGTGCACACGTAGCAAACAAATAGTGTGACAAGAAGCAAAAGAAACAAGATGAAAGATTCATGCAAGCCATGTTTAAGACATAACAATTTGGAGCATGTATCATTTGGATCGTACTACACATAGATGTAATGAATGACAACTAATAACTTTCAAACACAAATATATCATATCAAAATTATCACGTATCAAAATGGCATATTAACATGTTAATCATACTAAAAATAATTCAAAAGTAAGTATCATGCAAATAAAGTTTAGGTTTAAACGTTTAGTAGCATGAAACAAGAATACAAGCATTATAAAGATAAAACCGTACTAAGGTTTACACATTTGACTTGTTATCAAACACTAAGATAATGTCAAATCAACTTATCGTATTAAACAAGAACATGTAATCAACACATGTAAGTGCAATGCAAGTGGTTTTACTAAGGTTTACACATTTGACTAGTTATCAAACACTAAGATAATGTCAAATCAACTTATCGTATCAAACAAGAACATGTAATCAACACATGTAAGTGCAATGCAAGTGGTTTTAAAAGAAAAGTCATATATACTACTTGTTTGATTAGTATTCCTAAGGTGAGGCAAACTATCAATGTTTTAACACTTACTTTAGGCAAGTATAGGAAAACAGATTTTTCAAGTTGGAGAATGAATATGAGACTATTACTAGCGGTGCTCAATTAAGGCTAAACACGACCATTTTTATGGGTGATTCCACATACCCAACTTCTCTCCAGGAAGCAATTCAACCGTTAGGTCAAATTGAGTTTCTAGTGCAATAGATTCTCCAGTAGTCATTCTCATGTTAGAAAGATGGGAACTCCTACTTTTGCCTATTAAAGTGCATAAAAGATGATATTTTACCAATACTTGGCTTAATGTGACGTAACTAATATGCAATATAACTAAGGTGATGAAGATGTCATGTTATACACATGAATTTTAACAATGGTGTGTTGATAAACAATATGTTTTAATCTTGTGTTTAGAATCTAAGGTTGTTCAAATTATATAGCTAATTGTATGATCTAATGGATGACATCTTTTATGTTGAAGTGTATACTTTAAAAGTGATTTGATTATCTAAGACTAGGGAATGGAATATGTTAAATTAAGAATGTTCTCAAGAAAGCTCTTTCGAACTTTATTTGACAAGAATCTAAATAAGGTTACTAACTTCAATAGATCATGTGTATGTTCTAGAGATGTGTAGTTTTAACCTTGGATGTGCACAAGGTTTGAGCAAGGTTAGGTTATGATGTACGATTGAAAGGAAATGGATACAAATAGTATCTTTCAACAAATGAGATTATCGCATGGGATAAAGTTAATATGCTTATGAAAATAAGTATGACAATATGAATTGGATACGCTAGTTCATAGAACGTGTAGATATTCATTTCAAGTTCATTTAGCCAATGAGGTGTAATGAAATCTCTTGTAACACAACCATTTATGTCGCAAGGAGAGAATAATGCATAGGATATACAATATCCTTTTAACAAGATAAATACTTAACACATGATTTCACAGGCATAGTATTTTTCAAAACATCATGTTTTCCTAAATGAAGATATGAAGCCAACGTGTTTAAATTGGATCCCATCTAAATAAACTTGGTCTCAAGATTATATTCACTAGATGATGACAAGAGGAATTCACTCGAGTTTCTTATGTATACTCCTCAAAAGTCATTGTTGCTTGGGGTGTATGATGTTGGCTTTGAGATTGCATTTTAACATATGTTGTTAAAATGTTGATTTGAGGTTTAACGAAATTTATGCAGAAGTTTAACGACGAAGTATTACTAATACTTTGATAATTTGTGAAGGTAGTACTACTTATACCTAGTGGAAATTGACAACAATTACCAAGAGCACCATGCTTATTTGATAGTTGAGGTTCTAGCCATAATGACTTATCTAAGTCCTTATATGTTGGAAAGGATGTTTGAGTTTGTTCAAACATGCATTTGATTCAGTACAAGTGTTGGACACAAGGGCTTTTTGAGCAATACACTCAACGAATTCAAATGATGGTAAGGATGGTGGATTGGTTGATCTAGGTGGTAGGTCTTCTAGTGTCTAAATAAGGATGTGGTGATGTAGGGGTTTGTTGTGCTATGGGATTACTTAGGTTGAATATTTGTCCATAGATGTTGAACACAAAAAATGCGGATACTAATTCTTATGGTTCATTGGTTGCTACAACTAGTGGGTGAAGTGCTTGAAGTTTTGGTTATGTTTATGAAGCTTAGGGGCTGAGGTATAGGTTCACCTTGAAAGGGCACGTTTGATTTAAAGTATACTCTTGGAAGTTCATGAGCAATACGGTTAATGGTGCCAAAAGATGGAAGAGGGATAGTAGGTGTCAAAGAGGGATAAGTGGCACCGTGGGTTGTTTGTTTTGGATAAGTGTTTCAACATGTGTTGTTAAAATACTTGGGTGTTGATTTTTCGGATATGACTTTTAATGACTATAATCGTAAGTCGCATATACTTGAATATTTCGGATGAAATACTTAAGTTGTCAATCCTAATTTGTTGATATTATAAAGCTTAGATTGAACTCAAGGATAACAAGACTTGATAATATGTATTTAACATATGTGTGGGTTATGACTCGATGTAAATACTTATCGTCTTGAAGGATGACACATTATTTTCATGTTAACCAGGTGAGGCAATACATGTAGATACAAAACAATATCTATAGTCATATGTTAGACTTGTGTATGATATCTTTGCAAATAATGAGTCCAGGTTTATTAGTCTCGGTAAGTCATCTAAGTCATCCGCAAACGGGTGAGGAGATGTTGGTGGTGTTGCACAAAGTTTGATAGGTACAAGCTTTGGAGACTTTGGTAGTGAAGTTGTTTTGGATGATGGTGGGTGATTTTGGTGGTGGAGTTGGAGTACTCAAGTTTAGAAAGTTCACATCTTGAATGGGTGATGAGATGTTGAGAGGTAATGAGTCTGAGGATGAAGAGCTCAAGTTAATAAAGCAACAAGATCGAATGCTAATCCTAGTGGTTTTCTTAAGTGGCTTATTTGAGGTTAAGGATTTAGTCATTTTGACTTTGCTTTAAGAAATGCTAAGCTTGAGGAAAAGTAATAGTGAAGGTGTGAAAATGATCATTTTGAATGTGTCGATTTATGGAACTAAGGATTCATGGATTTGATGTTAATCCATACAAAGATGGTAGTTTCTAATGAGATGGAAGTGTCTAAAATCATGTCAAACATCCTAAGTTAATCCATTGAGGATGTGTTGAGTGAGGTATGAAAGATATGCATTAACAACTATCCTAGAAACGAAGTTTGGTAAATTAGATTGCGGGATTTAGTAAAATTCAATAACTTACCTGTAGGATTCACGGCACCATTTCTTTACACAGCCGGAACCCTTAAATTGGTGCCGCCTGGTCCGCCTGTACAGGTATGGCGGTACCAAAATCCATAACAGACGGAACCAAATTAATGGTGCCGTCTGGTCCGTGGAGACTAGAAATCTTTACAGACCCATTTTTTAGGTGTCGGGGACTTTTTCGAAACCTGAAATTTTTCTCAAAACATATGGCATTAACTATTTCTAGTTAGGAACAGTCAATAACGCATACACAAACATAATGGAGCATTGATTTTGAACAAGGGCTAACGATTTTCACATATAAGTGAAAATGGGTAAAATTTGATAACACCCGTGTGCTATCCCCCTGCATGAACCGGTTAGCATACATCAATGTTTTAAGTTAGTTTATCATCCTACGAAGCAAGAACACATAAATGACATCATACAACATTGTTTTTGTCCTTGTACCAAACACTCTCTTAAAAACTCTATTTTTCAAAGTACTTGACTAATTTACTTATTGCTAAGTGAGTTATGACATTTCATAAGTTATGCGAGATGTTAGTATAACCTATGCAAAAGAAGTGATCTAAGTCTATAAGTGATGGTAAAACAATTTTCCAACTTAGTGCACAAAATCTAGCAAATGTCCTATTGTGCATAAACAAGAAATCGTCAAGCAAGCGAATAAATAACATGGCAAGATTGACACTTATATTATGCAAACAAACAAGTGAAAACAACAATTTTAAAATAAGCAAGCAACATATATGCAAACAACATAAACAAGTGGTCATTTAGCATAGTATGACAAGAAAACACTTTTCGTCATTTAGCGTTTAAATATGAGGATGTATACCAAGGTTGATTTGTTTCCTTTAAACATATTACCAAATTAATTAGTTTCAAAAGAAGTTGTATCAAAGTTCTAAGAATACCAACTTAAATTGTTTGATTCAAAAATTTGAGTTTTTATGTTAAAGCGAAACTTAATATTTTAGATATACTGTAGTATTTGGTCTATTTTACTTATTTAAAATTAGACTCAGGCCATGAAGGTATTTTTAAGTGAAAGTACACTCAATTCCCTTTAAAATGATAGGTGGCTCGACTCGTACGGACTTACGGTTAATTAGTTATGATTTTTTGAAGTTGCCCAAAAAACTGCATATTGTACAGACGGATTCCACGGAACCAAATAAAGGGATCCGCCCTTTATAAGATTGGGTGCCGTGGTCCTCTGAGACAGATTCACCAAAACTAGTATTTGACATAGAGAAAACGTGTGTGACTTACTAGATTTCATAGTAAACATATAATACACATATTTAACAACATATTTACTTATGTAACTTATCTTAAACATTTATGGAGGTGATTTTTCAACTAAATTTATAGTTATCCCAAACACTCCTTTAAAATCATATTTCTTCGTAAATTTTCTATAAGCACACAATACAATACTTACTAGTTCTTTCAACAAACTTTTATTTTATTTTTCAAGAAAACCTTCAAGCTTGTATACAAAGTTTCATTTAACAGCAAAATTTCTAAGTATAACAAGCAAAGCATTTTTCATATTATTTTTCGCTTCAATGGTAATTTGATACATGGATCGTACTCTATTTTAAAAACCATTTGTTTTGAAAATACGAGCTACGTGGCTCTGGTACCAATTGTGGAAACGTAGAGGGGGGGGGGGGTGAATACGTTACCGTTTAAAAACTTTAAATCTTTAGTATCAAATCGCTTATGAAGCTTGTTATAATATGAAAGTACCAATTATTGTTTGTGACTAATATAAAGCATGGTAAACCAAGTTGTCACACAATCATGAACATCAAACCACATCACAAACAATAGTATAGTGCAAGTATAAAAGTAAAGAGATAAAGAAAGGAAAGTGCAAACCGAACACGAGGATTTATAGTGGTTCGGTCACGGATCTCCTTTCCGCCCTACTCCACTCCCCGAGTACCCAACTCGAGAGTTACTTCACTAAATCAACAAGCTCCCTTCTCGGCGGAGAAAACCTTACAATCGTCGCTTACACTTTTTCCGGTACAAAGCTAAATACCGGGTTCTAGTTCGAGGTAGAACCAACCTAACGTCACCTATACAATATTTCCGACACTAAGCTAGATGTCGAGTTCTTTTACAAGGGTACAACCACTCCCAATATGTTTTATGGCCCAACATAATAAACCTTGTGTTTTATGGCACAAACACACAAACCATCTAATCTAGTTTGGTGAAAGTGTTGTTATGATGCAATGATGTTTACACTAATGATCCATGACACAAATGTCTAATGGATATGAATAACTACTTCTAAATGAACTTCCATTGATAGGAAGCCTTCATGATGAAGATCACAAGTTCCCTAAACTTCTTGTGATAGATCTTCTACTTGTGGTGAGTGGGGATGGCTAGATCTCCAAGATTTCCTTGGTTGATCAAAGAGTATGCTTACAACAAAGATGAATGTTAGAAGCATTATGATCATGATCATTAGGGTGTTTAATGTGTGTTACTACATTGTTAATGATTGATCTAAATGTATGCAGGAAGGTGGAGAAGATGTGCTTTTAAAGTGGTGAAGAAATGGGAAAACAATTGGCTTCTATTTATATCCAAAAGTGGACAGGAGCGTCCACGGACCACGGACCCCTTAAAAGGGTTCCGTCCTTTATACAATTTGGTACCGTGGGTGCCTGACATAAAATCTAAAAAATCTTTCTTCAAATCTTTTGCAAGATATTACCAAATCTTACTAAGATCACATTTGATATATTGTGTGTCAATCTAACCAAAATATTCAAGTGATCTTCCAAGGATTTCAAAGATGATGCATGACATGATGTAACATGTATTTCCATTTTTAGATTAAAAAGTTTATCAAGGTAAACTTGTAAAATGTATTATGTAACTAGTTAATAAAATGTCTAGTTACCTTTTGTAAAAGAGTGCTTGTCAAAATAAAATATATTTTGTCAAGTGTAAGTAAACTTTAGTATTTGTATGAAATACTTGTGAATGGAAAATGTAAAATGAGGTTCGAAATAGAATGGTTAACCTATTAAAATACTTAGTGACTCTAAACGTATTTTAAACATTCTAAATGATTTGTTAATGGGTTTGATCATAATGCCACATAACAAACATGTACGAACCTGTGTTGTAACATACGAGGACTTGAGACATCGAGAGGTGTTGAATGTATGTTGAGACAACGTGTGATTACAAGTAACTTGTACATTTTACGTTATGTATTACAAGTTACATGTTTGTCATCAATCAAAACAAACGAGACTGTATAGATTAAATATCGTAATATTTGCACTAACAAAACTTTTCCAATCCAAAACACTATAACCAAGATGAATTAAGCCTTCCAAACCAAAACCTAAGCACTTATGATGATTCTAAACACAAAAGTACTATCAAAATTCAAACTTTAACACTTTTAGGGTATAGAATTCGAACAAACAAAACATACAAATAACCAATCTTTATGATCTAACCATGGCTCTTGATACCAATTGTTGGATATTGGTTATTGTAACACACAAACAATCAATTATATGGTTCGAATCTTAGCAAGAAACTTAGAGAGAGAAAGTGGGAGATGGGATCCTTTCTAGAGAGAAATATTGAAAGAAAAACAAAGAGAAGGTTAGATTATGTGGAGTTTGTTAGAACTCCTTGAGATCATTTTGAGCCTTAGGGTTAAACAATAACATATACATATGCAGCGGAATAACAAAGAACAATTATTTTATTGACACAAGGTTTCATTCACCATCACCTCCAATTATGTTAATAACGTGTTGTCTAAACTATAACAAGGATCAAAGACTTGATCTTGGAGGTTAACTAACACTAACTAACCCTAGACGTTTATAGGAACACGTCTAGATAACTAAACTACTAACTAAACTACTCACCTAGGCATTTACAAGACTATACGCCTAGGACACACACACACCTATAGTCGACTACATTATGGAAGACTTGTATAATACCTACTCCCATGTCCTCTTTATATACTAGAGGATTAGGGTTTACAAATCTATACGAAGGACTAATAAGTAAATCTTCATTTGCAAGCAAGTCCTTCCATCTTTTTGTAGATTTCTTCTTTGTCACTTTAAGCCCTTGATGTTTCATTCTTTATTGTTTTGTATCATCGAATCAATAAACCCAATAATCTTCCCCTATTTGATGATGACAAAACAAATACGATTCTTGTACGAACTTCCCTTGACGAAGTAGCAGAAGTTGAGATAATTAAATCTCACCATGAATGAAACAATCTTGTCTTCTTTGTCTTTTCCTTAATTCATGCTACGCCACTTCAACATCTCTTCCCCTTTTTGTTATCAACAAATGGAGAATGTAAGCAGTAGAAACTTCCCTTTGAGTGGTGCATGAACATCAAACGATTCTTCAAATCCTTAAGCTCCTTGTAATGATCACTTGTGAAGAAAACCAAATATAACGAATTTGATGAAGAAGTAAAATATCCCAAACTTGTATCTTATGTCTTGTTTATCCACGTGACGTTGAAATTATACCTCTAACCAAAAATATAAGTAGATAGCAACCTCTTGACAAAATCCTCATCTTCAATGAGACACTGAGCACTATAATGTAACTCCTTTAGGTGATAGTTAACTAGGTCTTCATCCATCCACCCCTTGACCTATGAAAACTAGATTTTGCAAGTCTTCGTCAACATCCTTTAAGCACAAACAAGTTATTTTTAAACGATTCCGCCGTTTAAAAATATAATAAGAACACGCATCCAAGAAACTCCACTTCATCTTCAAATAAGTGATAAATAATTGTCTTCGTAATCAATTCTTCAATAAAAACAAAAAACGAGCCTTTTTAAAACCATTAAGAACAAATTCCCAAACTCCTTGTGTGTGTGAACCAATCTCGTGTGTGTGTCGCCAAAAATCCAATAAACACATATCATGCTCAACTTCCCCTCAAATCGAAAACCATACGAGAACCAAAACCATTCTTTGTTCGATATCGAGCAAAGCTACAGTAGAAACTAACTTTCTTGGACAAAACTAACAGTACTAATATCCTTTTAATCATATACCATCATAACGAGCAACACTTCGATAAGGAGCAGTAGCATTAACGACCAAAAATACTAACCAAGAAATATTCACCATCCAACTTTAACTAGCCAATTTGATTGATAATATATCCAGATGCAAATCATTATAAGCACCATCCCATGATAATATACAAATCAATACAAGAACCAATAATATAATTCAAATCCAATCTTTTGGTCAATAATATCAAGCGGACTGTTCATCCTCCATGCAATCCATAATTAACACAAGTATCACCAAATATCGTGAATTGAAGCCCAAAATCTAATCATGTACTGTCCATGAAAATATAAGCATTAAACCCTTGTATAGCATGCCCATTCGAGCAGTATAAACCATCTTGACCAGCAACATAAACATGTAACAATCCATATTACTTCACCTTCTTTATCTACTGTCTTACTAACCACGACATGCTCCAAAAACCCGTAACCAAAAAAGTACAATATTAATCAGCAACAGTATAAACCATGTCAAGCAATACAAACCTTCAACGCGAACCTGAACTTAAACCCGTTTAGAATCGATCATGCATAAATCCAGTCATGAATCAATCACAGTGGTTATAAGCTCGAAAAATCTTCTTGAACGAGCAATAGAAACAAGTAGCAATATGCATATCAGCAGCTTCTTTCATGAAAACCCTAGCTAACTTATGTGTATCGATCAATCACGGTAGGTTCTTTCCATAAGCCTAGCTCTTCTTGACAAACATTAGATTACATAATATTTAGCAGGACAAAACAAGTGAGCAGCAGTAGAATCACGTAAACGAGCAGTGGTAACATAAGCTAGCAGTGGAAACGATCAAGGTAGCAGTGGTAACTTGTCAAGCTGTAGTTGAAACGTAACCATGTTGCAGCGAGCAGATTGAATGTATAAACAATTGAATATATAATCGTTGAATCAAGACAAGCAAGATAGTGAATTTAATAATCTTTGTCGTCCTACACGAATACATCAAACCCATAAACAAACGATTTGTGCATAAATAGCAAGATAGTTAATTTAATAATCTTTGATCAACGAGGTATATTAAATTAAATATAACCTGGTCAAGAAAAAGATTATCTTAAAAACAATTACCTTTGTCTTTTTCGTACATAGTAACAACTAGATCGATACCCTTAAAACCAAATCGTTTTCTGAGAAACCATCAGCAACATACTTCGACGACTTATATCTTTTTACTGGAAGATCAGATCGACGATCCCTCCGGTGAAAAGTTAGAAGGCTATATAGAAAACGTCCACCCAAAATTTCGTCACGATCCAACGGTTAACGAAAAAGTTATTATCGTTACAAAACAGTGTTGCAGTAACCTTACGAAAATTATTCAGTTTCTGCAGCAGACTTTGACAGCTTATAACTTTGGATTGAGAGCACGAATTGACGATCGCCCCAGTGAAACCTTAGACGGATATACTGAGATGCACCAGCAAAAATTATAGCTCCATCCAACGGTTCACTAAAAAGTTATGCCCTCTTGAAAACAATGCTGCAGAAGTATTACGAAAATTGTTGAATTTCGATTTTCTTCTTCCTTTTTCGCCAAGAAACCTTGTGAATCCCTAGGTAACGAGCTCCCCAAGCTTTGATACCAATTGTGGAGTTTGTCAGAACTCCTTGAGATCGTTTTGAGCCTTAGGATTAAACAATAACATATACATACGCAGCGGAATAACAAAGAACAATTATGTTATTGACACAAGGTTTCATTCACCATCACCTCCAATTATGTTAATAACGTGTTATCTAAACTATAACAAGGATCAAAGACTTGATCTTGGAGGTTAACCAACACTAACTAACCCAAGACGTTTATAGGAACACGTCTAGATAACTAAACTACTAATTAAACTACTCACCTAGGCGTTTACAAGACTATACGCCTAGGACACACACACACCTTTAGTCGACTACATTATGAAAGACTTGTAAAAAACCTACTCCCATGTCCTCTTTATATACTAGAGGATTAGGGTTTACAAATCTCTACGAAGGACTACTAAGTAAATCTTATTTTGCAAGCAAGTCCTTCCATCTTTTTGTATATTTCTTCTTTGTCACTTTAAGCCTTTGATGTTTCATTCTTTATTGTTTTGTATCATCGAATAATTAAACCCAACATATTAAGAACGAAAGGTCCAACCCTCTACATTGGGAGGTAAAGGGTATTTATAGTTTTACATAATACGCCCTTTGTCGGGCGGTGGATTAGGCACACAGTGGGTAAACACCCATCCATCCTCCACGCTGTTACTCTAACTAACTAACTAACTAATAGATAACGTAATGTCTACGAGCTAACATATGCTAGACAATAGTTGGAGTGACCAACACTAACCTATGGATTTTCTAAATCCTAACAGGAATAGGCAGTTCTTAGCTGGATCTAACTGGTTCTTACTGGTTATTGGCCGGAATAGCTAGTTCTTATCTGGTTCTAACTGGTTTGTACTGGTTCTTGGCCGGAATAGGCAGTTCTTATCTGGATCTAACTGGTTCTTAGCCGGAATAGGCAGTTCTTAGCTGGATCTAACTGGTTCTTGGCTGGAATAGCTGGTTCCTATTTGGATCTAACTATTTACTGGCCGGAATAGCTAAATCTTAACTTGTTCTAACTGGTTCTTACTGGTTCTTGGCTGGAATATCCGGTTCTTAACTAGTTCTAACTCGTTCGTACTGGTTCAGGCTGTTCCGGTCATTTTGACAGGTATTTTGCTGAAAACGGAGTTACGGTTCAAAAGTTATGGCCGTTTGAAGTTTTGATGTAAAAAGTAAACTTTGGTCAAGCCGCTTCTTATCAAACCGCTTAGATCAAACCGCTGAAGACAAACCGCTTGAGTGAAACCGCTTAAGTCAAACCACTTATGTTAAACCTCTAAAAACAAACCGCTTGAGTCAAACCGCTTAAGTCAAACCACTTAAGTCAAACCGCTTTAGATACAATGAATCTAGACAAACCGCATCCAAGAACTTGACAAATCGCTTCCTTGATCAGATCAAAATGCACCCAAATGACATCAAACCGCATGCAAGAAAATAGTACGAGACTCAAACCGCTTCCTTGAAACTCTTCAAAAACTAAACTTTTCCAATCTTTAAGATCTAACCACGGCTCTTGATACCAATTGTTGGATATTGGTTATTATAACACACAAACAATCAATTATATGGTTCGAATCTTAGCAAGAAACTTAGAGAGAGAAAGTAGGAGATGGGATCCTTTCTAGAGAGAAATTGAGAGAAAAATAAAGAGAATGTTAGATTTAGAAATGAAAGATCCAACCCTCTACCATGGGAGGTAGAGGGTATTTATAGTTTTACATAATACACCCTCTGTCGGGCTGTGGATCAGGCATACAGTGGGTAAAGACCTATCCGTCCTCCACGGTGTTACTCTAACTAACTAACTAGCTAATAGATAACGTAATGTCTACGAGCTAACATATGCTAGACAATAGTTGGGGTGACCGACACTTCACTATGGATTTTCTAAATCTTAACAGGAATAGGCAGTTCTTAGGTGGATCTAACTGGTTCTTGGCCAAAATAGCATGCTCTTAACAGGTTCTTACTGGTTATTGGCCGGAATAGCTAGTTCTTATCTGGTTCTAACTAGTTTGTACTGGTTCTTGGCCGGAATAGGCAGTTCTTAGCTGGATCTAACTGGTTCTTGGCCGGAATAGCTGGATCCTATTTGGATCTAACTATTTATTGGCCGGAATAGCTAGTTCTTAACTGGTTCTAAATGGTTTTTACTAGTTCTTGGCCAAAATATCTGGCTATTAACTAGTTCTAACTGGTTCCTATTGGTTCAGGCTATTTTGGCCGTTTTGACAGGTATTTCGCTGAAAACGAAGTTACGATTCAAAAGTTATCGCCGTTTGAAGTTTTGACGTAAAAAGTCAACTTTGGTCAAGCAGAAAGTGGTCAAAACGCAAGTAGACAAACCGTAAAAGTCAAAACTCAGTTTTTTTGATCAAATCACAGTGGTCAAATCGCAGGATTGTCAAATCGCTGAAATACAAACCGCTTAAATCAAACCGCTTTTTATCAAACATCTTATTATCAAACAACGTAACTTAAACCGCTTCTTATCAAACCGCTTAGATCAAATCGCTGAAGACAAACCGCTTAAGTCAAACCGCTTATGTCAAACTGCTAAAGACAAACCGCTTAAGTCAACCCGCTTAAGTCAAACCGCTTGAGTCAAACCGCTTATGTCAAACCGCTTACGTCAAACCGCTTAAGTCAAACCGCTTCTGATACAACAAATCTAGACAAACCGCATCCAAGAACTTGACAAATCGATTCCTTGATCAGATCAAATCGCACCCAATTGACATCAAACCGCATAAAAAAAATAGTACGAGACTCAAACCGCTTCCTTGAAACTATTCAAAAACTAAACTTTTCCAATCCAAAATACTGTAACCAAGATGAATTAAGCCTTCCAAACCAAAACCTAAGCACTTATGATGATTCTAAACACAAAAGTATTATCAGAATTCAAACTTTAACACTTTTAGGGTATAGAATTCGAACCAACAAAACATACAAATAACCAATCTTTATGATCTAACCATGGCTCTTGATACCAGTTGTTGGATATTGGTTATTGTAACATACAAACAATCAATTATATGATTCGAATCTTAGCAAGAAACTTAGAGAGAGAAAGTATGAGATGGGATCCTTTCTAAAGAGAAAGTGAGAGAAAAACAAAGAGAATATTTGATTAAGAAATGAAAGGCCCAACCCTCTACCTTGGGAGGTAGAGGGTATTTATTACATAATACGCCATCTGTCGGGCTGTGAATCAGGCATACAGTGGGTAAAGACCCGTCCGTCCTCCACGGTATTACTCTAACTAACTAACTAACTGACTAATAGATAACGTAATGTCTACGAGCTAACATATTCTAGACAATAGTTGGGGTGACCGACACTTCACTATGGATTTTCTAAATCCTAACCGGAATAGGCAGTTCTTAGGTGGATCTAACTGGTGCTTGGCCAAAATAGCATGTTCTTAACTGGTTCTTACTGGTTATTGGCCGGAATAGCTAGTTCTTATCAGGTTCTAACTGGTTTGTACTGGTTCTTGGCCGAAATAGGCAGTTCTTAGCTGGATCTAACTGGTTCTTGGCCGGTATAGCTAGTTCCTATTTGGATCTAACTATTTATTCGCCGAAATAGCTAGTTCTTAACTGGTTCTAACTTGTTCTTGGCCAAAATATCCAGTTCTTAACTAGTTCTAATGGGTTCCTACTGGTTCAGGCTGTTCCGGTCGTTTTGACAGGTATTTTGCTAAAAACGGAGTTACGGTTCAAAAGTTATGGCCGTTTGAAGTTTTGACGTAAAAAGTAAACTTTGGTCAATCCGCAAGTGGTCAAACTGCAAGTAGTCAAACCGTAAAAGTCAAAACTCAGTTTTTTTGATCAAATCACAGTGGTCAAATCGCATTAGTCAAATCGCTGGAATACAAACCGCATACATCAAACCGTTTTTATTAAACCGCTTCTTATCAAACCGCTTAACTCAAACGCTTCTTATCAAACCGCTTAGATAAAACCGCTGAAGACAAACCGCTTGAGTGAAACAGCTTAAGTCAAACCACATATGTTAAACCGCTAAAAACACCCGCTTGAGTCAAACCGCTTAAGTCAAACCGCTTAAGTCAAACCGCTTAAGTCAAACCGCTTACGTCAAACCGCTTAAGTCAAACCGCTTCCGATAAAACGAATCTAGACAAACCGCATCTAAAAACTTGAGAAATCGCTTCCTTGATCAGATCAAATCGCACCCAAATGACATCAAACCGCATACAACAAAATAGTACGAGACTCAAACCGCTTCCTTGAAACTCATCAAAAACTAAACTTTTCCAATCCGAAACACTATAACCAAGATGAATTAAGCCTTCCAAACCAAAACTTAAGCACTTATGATGATTCTAAACAAAATTTACTAACAAAATTCAAACTTTAACACTTTTAGGGTATAGAATTCGAACCAACAAAACACACAAATAACCAATCTTTATTATCTAACCATGGCTCTTGATACCAATTGTTGGATATTGGTTATTGTAAAACACAAACAATCAATTATATGGTTCGAATCTTAGCAAGAAACTTAGAGAGAGAAAGTGGGAGATGGGATCCTTTCTATAGACAGAAAGTGAGAGAAAAACAAAGAGAAAGTTAGATTAAGAAATGAAAGGTCCAACCCTCTACCTTGGGAGGTAGAGGGTATTTATAGTTTTACATAATACGCCATCTGTCGGGCTGTGAATCAGGCATACAGTGGGTAAAGACCTGTCCGTCCTCCATGGTGTTACTCTAACTAACTAACTAATAGATAACGTAATGTCTATGAGCTAACATATGCTAGACAATAGTTGGGGTAACTGACACTTCACTATGCATTTTCTAAATCCTTACAGGAATAGGCAGTTCTTAGCTGGATCTAACTGGTTCTTGTCCAAAATAGCATGTTCTTAACTGGTTCTTGGCCGGAATAGCTTGTTCTTATCTTGTTCTAACTGGTTTATACTGGTTCTTGGCCGGAATAGGCAGTTCTTAGCTGGATCAAACTGGTTCTTGGCCGGAATAGCTGGTTCCTATTTGGATCTAACTATTTATTGGCTGGAATAGCTAGTTCTAAACTGGTTCTTGGCCGGAATATCTGGTTCTTAACTAGTTCTAACTAGTTCTAACTAGTTCCTACTGGTTCACGTTGTTCCGGTCGTTTTGAAGGGTATTTTGCTGAAAACGGAGTTACGGTTCAAAAGTTATGGCCGTTTGAAGTTTTGACGTAAAAAGTAAACTTTGGTCAAGCCGCAAGTGGTCAAGCCGCAAGTAGTCAAACTGTAAAAGTCAAAACTCAGTTTTTTAGATCTAATCACATTGGTCAAATTGCATTGGTCAAATCGCAGGATTGTCAAACCGCTGGAATATAAACCGCTTAAATCAAACCGCTTTTTGTCAAACCGCTTCTTATTAAACCGCTTAACTCAAACAGTTTCTTTTCAAACCGCTTAGATCAAACCACTGAAGACAAACCGCTTGAGTTAATCCGCTTAAGTCAAATCACTTATGTTAAACAGCTAATAACAAACCGCCTGAGTCAAATCGCTCAAGTCAAACCGCTTCTGATACAACGAATCTAGAGAAACCGCATCCAAGAACTTGACAAATCGCTTCCTTGATCAGATCAAATCGCACCCAAATGACATCAAACCGCATACAAGAAAATAGTACAAGACTCAAACCGCTTCCTTGAAACTCTTCAATAACTAAACTTTTCCAATTCAAAACACTATAACGAAGATGAATTAAGCCTTCCAAACCAAAACCTATGCACGTATGCTGACTCTAAACACAAAAGTACTATCAAAATTCAAACTGTAATACTTTTAGGGTAAAGAATTCGAACCAACAAAACACACACATAACCAATCTTTATGATCTAACCATAACTCTTGATACCAATTGTTGGATATTGGTTATTTTAACACACAAACAATCAATTATATGGCTCGAATCTTAGCAAGAAACTTCGAGAGAGAAAGTAGGAGATGGGATCCTCTCTAGAGAGATAAAGTAAGAGAAAAAAAAGGGAAGGTTAGATTAAGAAATGAAAGGTCCAACCCCCTACCTTGGGAGGTAGAGGGTATTTATAGTTTTACATAATACGCCCTCTGTCGGGCTGTGGATCAGGCATACAGTGGGTAAAGACACATCCGTCCTCCACGGTGATACCCTAACTAACTAACAAACTAATATATAACGTAATATCTACGAGCTAACATATGCTAGACAATAGTTGGGGTGACCGACACTTCACTATGGATTTTCTAAATCCAAACAGGAATAGGCAGTTCTTAGTTAGATCTAACTGGTTCTTGGCCAAAATAGCTAGTTCTTATCTGGTTCAAACTGGTTTGTACTGGTTCTTGGCTGGAATAGGCAGTTCTTAGCTGGATCTAACTGGTTCTTGGCCGAAATAGCTGTCCTATTTGGATCTAACTATTTATTGGCCGGAATAGCTAGTTCTTAACTGGTTCTAACTGGTTCTTGGCCGAAATATCTGGCTCTTAATTAGTTCTAACTGGTTCCTACTGGTTCAGGCTGTTCCGGCGGTTTTGACAGGTATTTCGCTGAAAACGAAGTTACGGTTCAAAAGTTATGGCCGTTTAAAGTTTTGACGTAAAAAGTCAACTTTGGTCAAGCCGCAAGTGGTCAAACCGCAAGTAGTCAAACCGTAAAATAAAAACTCTGTTTTTTTTTTATCAAATCGCAGTGGTCAAATCGCATTGGTCAAATCGCAGGATTGTCAAACCAATGGAATACAAATCGCTTAAATCAAACTGCTTTTTATCAAACCGCTTCTTATCAAACTGCTTAACTTAAACCGCTTCTTATCAAACCGCTGAAGATAAACCGCTTAAGTCAAACCACTTATGTCAAACCGCTAAAGACAAACCGCTTGAGCCAACCGCTTAAGTCAAACTGCTTAAGTCAAACAGATTATGTCAAACCAGTTATGTCAAACCGCTTAAGTCAAACCGTTTATGTCAAACCGCTTCCGATACAATGAATCTAGACAAAGCACATCAAAGAACTTGACAAATCGCTTCCTTGATCAAATCAATTCACACCCAAATGACATCAAACCGCATACAAGAAAATAGTACCAGACTCAAACCGCTTCCTTGAAACTCTTCAAAAAATGAACTTTTCCAATACAAAACACTATAATCAAGATGAATTAAGCCTTCCAAACCAAAACCTAAGCACTTTTGATGATTCTAAACACAAAAGTACTAACAAAATTCAAACTTTAACACTTTTAGGGTATAGAATTCGAACCAAAAACACACAAATAACCAATCTTTATGATCTAACCATGGCTTTTGATACCAATTGCTGGATATTGGTTATTGTAACACATAAACAATCAATTATATGGTTCGAATCTTAGCAAGAAACTTAGAAAGAGAAAGTAGGAGATGAGATCCTTTCTAGAGAAAGAAAGTGAGAGAAAAACAAAGAGAATGTTATATTAAGAATGAAAGGTCCAACCCTCTACCTTGGGAGGTAGAGGGTATTTATAGTTTTACATAATACGCCCTCTGTCGGGCTGTGGATCAGGCATACAGTGGGTAAAGACCCGTCCGTCCTCCACGGTGTTACTCTAACTAACTAACTAACTAACTAATAGATAATGTAATGTATACGAGCAAACATATGCTAGACAATAGTTGGGGTGACCGACACTTCAATATGGATGTTCTAATTCCTTACAGGAATAGGCAGTTCTTAGCTGGATCTAACTGGTTCTTGGCTAAAATGGCATGTTCTTAACTGGTTCTTAATGGTTATTGGCCGGAATAGCTAGTTCTTATCTGGTTTTAACTAGTTTGTACTGGTTCTTGGCCGAAATAGGTAGTTCTTAGCTGGATCTTGGCCGGAATAGCTGGTTCCTAGTTGGATCTAACTATTTATTGGCCGGAATAGCTAGTTCTTAACTGGTTCTTGGCCGAAATATCCGGCTCTTAATTAGTTCTAACTGGTTCAGGCTGTTCCGGCGGTTTTGACAGGTATTTCGCTAAAAATGAAGTTACGGTTCAAAAGTTATGGCCGTTTAAAGTTTTGGTGTAAAAAATCAACTTTGGTCAAGCCGCAAGTGGTCAAACCGCAAGTAGTCAAACCGTAAAATAAAAACTCTATTTTTTTTATCAAATCGCAGTTGTCAAATTGCATTGGTCAAATCGCATTGGTCAAATCGCAGGATTGTCAAACCTATGGAATACAAATCGCTTAAATCAAACTGCTTTTTATCAAACCGCTTCTTATCAAACTGCTTAACTTAAACCGCTTCTTATCAAACCGCTGAAGACAAACCGCTTAAGTCAAACCACTTATGTCAAACCGCTAAAGACAAACCGCTTGAGCCAAACCGCTTGAGCCAAACCGCTTAAGTCAAACTGCTTAAGTCAAACAGCTTATGTCAAACCAGTTACGTCAAACCGCTTAAGTCAAACCGTTTATGTCAAACCGCTTCCGATACAACGAATCTAGACAAAGCACATCAAAGAACTTGACAAATCGCTTCCTTGATCAAATCAATTCACACCCAAATGACATCAAACCGCATACAACAAAATAGTACAAGACTCAAACCGCTTCCTTGAAACTCTTCAAAAACTGAACTTTTCCAATCCAAAACACTATAACCAAGATGAATTAAGCCTTCCAAACCAAAACCTAAGCACTTATGATGATTCTAAACACAAAAGTACTAACAAAATTCAAACTTTAACACTTTTAGGGTATAGAATTCGAACCAAAAAAGACACAAATAACCAATCTTTATGATCTAACCATGGCTTTTGATACCAATTGCTGGATATTGGTTATTGTAACACATAAACAATCAATTATATGGTTCGAATCTTAGCAAGAAACTTAGAAAGAGAAAGTAGGAGATGAGATCCTTTCTAGAGAAAGAAAGTGAGAGAAAAACAAAGAGAATGTTATATTAAGAATGAAAGGTCCAACCCTCTACCTTGGGAGGTAGAGCGTATTTATAGTTTTACATAATACGCCCTCTGTCGGGCTGTGGATCAGGCATATAGTGGGTAAAGACCCGTCCGTCCTCCACGGTGTTACTCTAACTAACTAACTAACTAACTAATAGATAATGTAATGTATACGAGCAAACATATGCTAGACAATAGTTGGGGTGACCGACACTTCAATATGGATGTTCTAATTCCTTACAGGAATAGGCAGTTCTTAGCTGGATCTAACTGGTTCTTGGCTAAAATGGCATGTTCTTAACTGGTTCTTAATGGTTATTGGCCGGAATAGCTAGTTCTTATCTGGTTTTAACTAGTTTGTACTGGTTCTTGGCCGAAATAGGTAGTTCTTAGCTGGATCTTGGCCGGAATAGCTGGTTCCTAGTTGGATCTAACTATTTATTGGCCGGAATAGCTAGTTCTTAACTGGTTCTTGGCCGAAATATCCGGCTCTTAATTAGTTCTAACTGGTTCAGGCTGTTCCGGCGGTTTTGACAGGTATTTCGCTAAAAATGAAGTTACGGTTCAAAAGTTATGGCCGTTTAAAGTTTTGGTGTAAAAAATCAACTTTGGTCAAGCCGCAAGTGGTCAAACCGCAAGTAGTCAAACCGTAAAATAAAAACTCTATTTTTTTTATCAAATCGCAGTTGTCAAATTGCATTGGTCAAATCGCATTGGTCAAATCGCAGGATTGTCAAACCTATGGAATACAAATCGCTTAAATCAAACTGCTTTTTATCAAACCGCTTCTTATCAAACTGCTTAACTTAAACCGCTTCTTATCAAACCGCTGAAGACAAACCGCTTAAGTCAAACCACTTATGTCAAACCGCTAAAGACAAACCGCTTGAGCCAAACCGCTTGAGCCAAACCGCTTAAGTCAAACTGCTTAAGTCAAACAGCTTATGTCAAACCAGTTACGTCAAACCGCTTAAGTCAAACCGTTTATGTCAAACCGCTTCCGATACAACGAATCTAGACAAAGCACATCAAAGAACTTGACAAATCGCTTCCTTGATCAAATCAATTCACACCCAAATGACATCAAACCGCATACAACAAAATAGTACAAGACTCAAACCGCTTCCTTGAAACTCTTCAAAAACTGAACTTTTCCAATCCAAAACACTATAACCAAGATGAATTAAGCCTTCCAAACCAAAACCTAAGCACTTATGATGATTCTAAACACAAAAGTACTAACAAAATTCAAACTTTAACACTTTTAGGGTATAGAATTCGAACCAAAAAAGACACAAATAACCAATCTTTATGATCTAACCATGGCTTTTGATACCAATTGCTGGATATTGGTTATTGTAACACATAAACAATCAATTATATGGTTCGAATCTTAGCAAGAAACTTAGAAAGAGAAAGTAGGAGATGAGATCCTTTCTAGAGAAAGAAAGTGAGAGAAAAACAAAGAGAATGTTATATTAAGAATGAAAGGTCCAACCCTCTACCTTGGGAGGTAGAGCGTATTTATAGTTTTACATAATACGCCCTCTGTCGGGCTGTGGATCAGGCATATAGTGGGTAAAGACCCGTCCGTCCTCCACGGTGTTACTCTAACTAACTAACTAACTAACTAATAGATAACGTAATGTATACGAGCAAACATATGCTAGACAATAGTTGGGGTGACCGACACTTCAATATGGATGTTCTAATTCCTTACAGGAATAGGCAGTTCTTAGCTGGATCTAACTGGTTCTTGGCTAAAATAGCATGTTCTTAACTGGTTCTTAATGGTTATTGGCCGAAATAGCTAGTTCTTATCTGGTTTTAACTAGTTTGTACTGGTTCTTGGCCGAAATAGGTAGTTCTTAGCTGGATCTTGGCCGGAATAGCTGGTTCCTAGTTGGATCTAACTATTTATTGGCCGAAATAGCTAGTTCTTAACAGGTTCTTACTGGTTCTTGGCCGGAATATCCGATTCTCAACTAGTTCTAACTGGTTCCTACTGGTTCAGGCTATTCCGGTCTTTTCGACAGGTATTTCAACGGAGTTACGGTTCAAAAGTTATGGTCGTTTGAAGTTTTGACGTAAAAAGTCAACTTTGGTCAAGCCGCAAGTGGTCAAACCGCAAGTAGTCAAACCGTAAAAGTCAAAACTCAGTTTTTTTGATCAAATCGCAGGATTGTCAAACTGCTGGAATACAAACCCCTTAAATCAAACCGCTTTTTATTAAACCGCTTCTTATCAAAGCGCTTAACTCAAACCGCTTCTTATCAAACCGCTCAGATCAAACCGCTGAAGACAACCCACTTGAGTCAAACCGCTTAAGTCAAACCGCTTATGTCAAACCGCTAAAGGCAAACCGCTTGAGTCAAACCGCTTAAGTCAAACCGCTTAAGTCAAACCGCTTAAGTCAAACCGCTTACGTCAAACCGCTTACGTCAAACCATTTAAGTCAAACCGCTTAAGTCAAACCGCATCCAAGAACTTGACAAATCGCTTCCTTGATCAGATCAAATCGTACCCAAATGACATTAAACCTTATACAAGAAAATAATACAAGACTCAAACCGCTTCCTTGAAACTCTTCAGAAACTAAACTTTTCCAATCCAAAACACTATAACCAAGATGAGTTAAGCCTTCCAAACCAAAACCTAAGCACTTATGATGATTCTAAACATAAAAGTACTAACAAAATTCAAACTTTAACACTTTTAGGGTATAGAATTCGAACCAACAAAACACACAAATAACCAATCTTTATGATCTAACCATGGCTCTTGATATCAATTGTTGGATATTGGTTATTGTAACACACAAACAATCAATTATATGGTTCAAATCTTAGCAAGAAACTTAGAGAGAGAATGTGGGAGATGGGATCCTTTCTAGAGAGAGAAAGTGAGAGAAAAACAAAGAGAAGGTTAGATTAAGAATGAAAGGTCCAACCCTCTACCTTGGGAGGTAGAGGGTATTTATAGTTTTACATAATACGCCCTATGTCGGGCTATGGATCAGGCATACAGTGGGTAAAGACCCGTCCGTCCTCCATGGTGTTACTCTAACTAACTAACTAACTAATAGATAACGTAATGTCTACGAGCAAACATATGCTAGACAATAGTTGGGGTGACCGAAACTTCAATATGGATTTTCTAATTCCTAACAGGAATAGGCAGTTCTTAGCTGGATCTAACTGGTTCTTGGCTAAAATAGCATGTTCTTAACTGGTTTTTACTGGTTATTGGCCGGAATAGCTAGTTCTTATCTGGTTCTAACTGGTTTGTACTAGTTCTTGGCCGAAATAGGTAGTTCTTAGCTGGATCTTGGCCGGAATAGCCGGTTCCTATTTGGATCTAACTATTTATTGGCCGAAATAGCTAGTTCTTAACTGGTTCTAACTGGTTCTTGGCCGGAATATCCTGTTCTTAGCTAGTTCTAACTGGTTCCTACTGGTTCAGGCTGTTCCCGTCTTTTTGACAGGTATTTCGCTGAAAACGGAGTTACGGTTAAAAGTTATGGTCGTTTGAAGTTTTGACGTAAAAAGTCAACTTTGGTCAAGCCGCAAGTGGTCAAACCGCAAGTAGTCAAACCGTAAAAGTCAAAACTCAGTTTTTTTGATCAAATCGCAGGATTGTCAAACCGCTGGAATACAAACTGCTTAAATCAAACCGCTTTTTATCAAACCACTTCTTATCAAACCGCTCAGATCAAACCGCTGAAGACAACCCACTTGAGTCAAACCGCTTAAGTCAAACCGCTTATGTCAAACCGCTAAAGACAAACCGCTTGAGTCAAACCGCTTAAGTCAAACCGCTTAAGTAAAACCGCTATGTCAAACCGCTTACGTCAAACCACTTAAGTCAAACCGCTTAAGTCAAACCGCATCCAAGAACTTGACAAATCGATTCCTTGATCAGATCAAATCGCACCCAAATGACATTAAACCGTATACAAGAAAATAGTACAAGACTCAAACCGCTTCCTTGAAACTCTTTAGAAACTAAACTTTTCCAATCCAAAACACTATAACCAAGATGAGTTAAGCCTTCCAAACCAAAACCTAAGCACTTATGATGATTCTAAACACAAAAGTACTAACAAAATTCAAACTTTAACACTTTTAGGGTATAGAATTCGAGCCAACAAAACACACAAATAACCAATTTTATGATCTAGCCATGGCTCTTGATACCAATTGTTGGATATTGGTTATTGTAATACACAAACAATCAATTATATGGTTCGAATCTTAGCAAGAAACTTAGAGAGAGAAAGTAGGAGATGGGATCCTTTATAGAGAGAGAAAGTGAGAGAAAAACAAAGAGAAGGTTAGATTAAGAAATGAAAGGTCCAACCCTCTACCTTAGGAGGTAGAGGGTATTTATAGTTTTACATAATATGCCCTCTGTCGGGCTGTGGATCAGACATACAGTGGGTAAAGACCTGTCCGTCCTCCACGGTGTTACTCTAACTAACTAACTAACTAACTAACTAATAGATAACGTAATTTCTACTAGCTAACATATGCTAGACAATATTTGGGGTGACCGACACTTCACTATTGATTTTCTAAATCCTAACAGGAATAGGCAGTTCTTAGCTGGATCTAACTGGTTCTTGTCCAAAATAGCATGTTCTTAACTGGTTCTTACTGTTTATTGGCCGGAATAGCTAATTCTTATCTGGTTCTAACTGGTTTGTACTGGTTCTTGGCCAGAATAGACAGTTCTTAGCTGTATCTAACTAGTTCTTGGCCAGAATATATAGTTGGTTCTTATTTGGATCTAACTATTTATTGGCCGGAATAACTAGTTCTTAAGTGGTTCTAACTAGTCTTACTGGTTCTTGGCTAGAGTATCCGATTCTTAACTAGTTCTAACTGGTTCCTACTGGTTCGGTCATTTTGACATGTATTTCGCTGAAAACGGAGTTACGGTTCAAAAGTTATGGCCGTTTGAAGTTTTGACGTAAAAAGTCAAATTTGGTCAAGCCGCAAGTAGTCAAACCGTAATAGTCAAAATTCAGTTTTTTTAATCAAATCGTAGTGGTCAAATCGCAGGTTTATCAAACCGCTGGAATACAAACCGCTTCAATCAAATCGCTTTTTATCAAACCGTTTAACTCAAACCGCTTCTTATCAGACCGCTTAGATCAAACCGCTGAAGACACACCGCTTGAGTCAAACCGCTTAAGTCAAACCACTTATGTAAAATCGCTAAGACAAACCACTTGAGTCAAACCGCTTAAGTTAAAGCACTTAAGTCAAATCGCTTATGTCAAACCGTTTACGTCAAACCGCTTAAGTAAAACCGTTTAAGTCAAACTGCTTATGATACAACGAATATAGAAAAACCGCATCCAAGAACTTGATAAATCGCTTCCTTGATCAGATCAAATCGCACCCAAATGACATTAAACCGCATACAAGAAAATAGTACAAGACTCAAACCGCTTCTTTGAAACTCTTCAAAAACTAAACTTTTCCAATCCAAAACACTATAACCAAGATGAATTAAGCCTTCCAAACAAAAACCTAAGCACTTATGATGATTTAAACACAAAATTAATAACAAAATTCAAACTTTAACACTTTTAGGGTATAGAATTCGAACCAACAAAACACACAAATAACCAATCTTTATTATCTAACCATGGCTCTTGATACCAATTGTTGGATATTGGTTATTGTAACACACAAACAATCAATTATATGGTTCGAATCTTAGCAAGAAACTTAGAGAGAGAAAGTGGGAGAAACACAAAGAGAAGGTTAGATTAAGAAATGAAAGGTCCAACCCTCTACCTTGGGAGGTAGAGGGTATTTATAGTTTTACATAATACGCCCTCTGTTGGGCTGTGGATCAGGCATACAGTGTGTAAAGACCCGTCCATCCTCCACAGCAATACTCTAACTAACTAACTAACTAATAGATAACGTAATTTCTACGAGCTAACATATGCTAGACAATAGTTGGGGTGACCGACACTTCACTATGGATTTTCTAAATCCTAACAGGAATAGGCAGTGCTTAGCTGGATTTAACTGGTTCTTGGCCAAAATAGCAAGTTCTTAACTGGTTCTTACTGGTTATTGGCCGAAATAGCTAGTTCTTATCTAGTTCTAACTGGTTTGTACTGGTTCTTGGCCAGAATAGACAGTTCTTAGTTAGATCTAACTGGTTCTTGGCCGGAATAGCTGGTTCCTATTTGGATCAAACTATTTATTGGCCGGAATAGCTAGTTCTTAAACCTAAGCACTTATGATGATTCCAAACACAAAAGTACTATCAAAATTCAAACTTTAACACTTTTAGGGTATAGAATTCAAACCAACGAAAAATACAAATAACCAATATTTATGATCTAACCATGGCCCTTGATACCAATTGTTGATATTGGTTATTGTAACACACAAACAATCAATTATATGGTTCGAATCTTAGCAAGAAACTTAGAGAGAGAAAGTGGGAGATGGGAATCCTTTCTAGAGAGAGAAATTGAGAGAAAAACAAAGAGAAGGTTAGATTAAGAATGAAAGGTCCAACCCTCTATCTTGGGAGGTAAAGGGTATTTATAATTTTACATAATACGCCCTCTGTCGTGTTGTGGATCAGGCACCTAGTGGGTAAACACCCGTCCATCCTCCACGGTGTTACTCTAACTAAGTAACTAACTAATAAATAACATAATGTCTACGAGCTAACATATGCTAGACAATAGTTGGGGTGACTAACACTTCACTATGGATTTTCTAAATCCTAACAGGAATAGGCAGTTCTTAGCTGGATCTAACTAGTTCTTACTGGTTATTGGCCGGAATAGCTAGTTCTTATCTGGTTCTAACTGATTTGTACTAGTTCTTGGCAGGAATAGGAGGTTCTTAGCTGGATCTAACTGGTTCTTAGTCGAAATAGGCAGTTCTTAGTTGGATCTAACTGGTTCTTGGCCGGAATAGCTGGTTCCTATTTGGATCTAACTATTTATTGGCCGGATAAGCTAGTTCTTAACTGGTTCTTACTGGTTCTTGGCCGGAATATCCGGTTCTTAACGAGTTCTAACTGGTTCCTACTGGTTCAGGCTGTTACGGTCATTTTAACAGGTATTTTGCTGAAAACGGAGTTACGGTTCAAAAGTTATTGCCGTTTGAAGTTTTGACGTAAAAAGTAAACTTTGGTCAAGCCGCTTCTTATCAAACCGCTTAGATCAAACCGCTAAAGACAAACCGCTTGAGTGAAACCGCTTAAGTCAAACCACTTATGTTAAACCGCTAAAAATAAACCGCTTGAGTCAAACCGCTTAAGTCAAACCGCTTATGTCAAACCGCTTCCGATACAGCGAATCTAGACAAACCGTATCTAAGAACTTGACAAATCGCTTCCTTGATCAGATCAAATTGCACCCAAATGACATCAAACCGCATACAAGAAAATAGTACGAGACTCAAACCGCTTCTTTGAAACTCTTCAAAAACTAAACTTTTCCAATCCAAAACACTATAACCAAGATGAATTAAGCCTTCCAAACAAAAACCTAAGCACTTATGATGATTCTAAACACAAAAATATTATCAGAATTCAAACTTTAACACTTTTAGGGTATAGAATTCGAACCAACAAAACATACAAATAACCAATATTTATGATCGAACCATGGCTCTTGATACCAATTGTTGGATATTGGTTATTGTAATACACAAACAATCAATTATATGATTTGAATCTTAGCAAGAAACTTAGAGAGAGAAAGTAGGAGATGGGATCCTTTCTAGGAGATGGGTAAAGACTCGTCCGTCCTCCACAGTGTTACTCTAACTAACTAACTAACTTATAGATAACGTAATGTCTACGAGCTAACATATGCTAGACAATAGTTGGGGTGACCGACACTTCACTGTGGATTTTCTAAATCCTAACAGGAATAGTTAGTTCTTAGGTGGATCTAACTGTTTCTTGGCCAAAATAGCATGTTCTTAACTGGTTCTTACTGGTTATTGGCCGGAATAGCTAGTTCTTATCTGGTTCTAACTGGTTTGTACTAGTTCTTGGCCGGAATAGGCAGTTCTTAACTGGATCTAACTGGCTCTTGACCAGAATAGGTGGTTCCTATTTGGATCTAACTATTTATTGGTTGGAATAGCTAGTTCTTAACTATTTCTAACTGGTTCTAACTGGCTCCTGGCCAAAATATCCGCCTATTAACTAGTTCTAACTGGTTCCTACTGGTTCAGGCTGTTCCGGCCGTTTTGACAGGTATTTCACGGAAAACGGAGTTACGGTTCAAAAGTTATGGCTGTTTGAAGTTTTGACATAAAAAACAACTTTTGTCAAGCTTCAAGTGGTCAAACCGCAGGTAGTCAAACCGTAAAAGTCAAAACTCAGTTTTTTTGATCAAATCGCAGGATTGTCAAACCGCTGGAATACAAACCGCTTAAATCAAACCGCTTTTTATCAAGCCGCTTCTTATCAAACTGCTTAACTTAAACCGCTTCTTATCAAACCGCTTAGAATAAATCGGTGAAGACGAACCGCTTAAGTCAAACCGCTAAAGACAAACCGCTTGAGTTAAACCGCTTAAGTCAAATCGCTTAAGTCAAATCACTTATGTCAAACCGCTTACGTCAAACTGCTTAAGTTAAACCGCATAAGTCAAACCGCTTCCGATACAACAAATCTTGACAAACCACATCCAAGAACTTGACAAATCGATTCCTTGATCAGATCAAATCGCACCCAAATGACATCAAACAGCATACAAGAAAATAGTACGAGACTCAAACCGCTTCCTTGAAACTCTTCAAAAACTAAACTTTTCCAATCCAAAACACTATAACCAAGATGAATTAAGCCTTCCAAACCAAACCCAAGCACTTATAGTGATTCTAAACATAAAAGTACTATCAAAATTCAGACTTTAACACTTTTAGGGTGTAACAACCTAGGCAAATCCGATATCGGCTGTGGCCTGGAGAGATGCTGGGCTCATAAGATAACATTCGTCTTAAAATGACACAACGCGTTTTGTGGTCTACTGCGGGTGGAGTTATTAAGAACTGGCAGTTAAGCATGCTTATGTGAAAGTCGTACTGGCTTGGGTGACCTGCCGGGAAGTCTTCACACAAGGCCACAGAAACAAAGCCGTGAGCCTGCGGTTAAAGCGAACAATATTGTGGTCTGAGTAGGCGGGATGTTACAAGTGGTATCAGAGCACTCCTGAGCCGTTCGGGATGGTGGGGCAAACCTCAACGAGGACGATGAGTCCCTAAGGGGGTGATTGTAACACCCTAGGCAAATCCTACATCGGTTGTGGCCTGGAGAAATGCTGGGCTCATAAGATAACATTCGCCTTACAATGACACAACGCATTTTGTGGTCTACTGTGGGTGGAGTTCTTAAGAACTGGCAGTTAAGCGTGCTTATGTGAGAGTAGTACTGGCTTGGGTGACCTGCCGGGAAGTCTTCACACAAGGCCACAAAAACAAAGTCGTGAGCCTGCGCGTAAAGCGGACAATATTTTGGGCTGAGTGGGCGGAATGTTACATAGGGTATAGAATTCGAACCAACAAAACATACAAATAACCAATCTTTATGATCTAACCATGGCTCTTGATACCAATTGTTGGATATTGATTATTGTAACAAACAAACAATTAATTATATGGTTCGAATCTTAGCAAGAAACTTAAAGAGAGAAAGTGGGAGATGAGATCCTTTCTAGAGAGAGAAATTAAGAGAAAAACAAAGAGAATGTTAGATTAAGAAATGAAAGGTCCAACCCTCTACCTTGGAGGTAAAGGGTATTTATAGATTTACATAATACGCCCTCTGTCAGGCTGTGGATCAGGCACACGGTGGGTAAATACCCGTCCGTCCTCCACGGTGTTACTCTAACTAACTAACTAACTAATAGATAACGTAATGTCTACGAGCTAACATATGCTAGACAATAGTTGGGGTGACCGACACTTCACTACGGATTTTCTAAATCCTAACAGGAATAGGCAGTTCTTAGCTGGATCTAACTGGTTCTTGGCCAAAATAGCATGTTCTTAACTGGTTCTTACTGGTTATTGGCCGGAATAGCTAGTTCTTATATGGTTCTAACTGGTTTGTACTGGTTCTTGGCCGGAATAGGCAGTTCTTAGCTGGATCTAACTGGTTCTTGGCCGGAATAGCTGACTCCTATTTGGATCTAAATATTTATTGGCAGGAATAGCTAGTTCTTAATTGGTTCTTATTGGTTCTTGGCCAAAATATCCGGCTATTAACTAGTTCTTACTGGTTCCTACTGGTTCAGGCTGTTTTGGCCGTTTTGACAGGTATTTCGCTGAAAACGGAGTAACGGTTCAAAAGTTATGGCCGTTTGAAGTTTTGACGTATAAAGTCAACTTTGGTCAAGCCGCAAGTGGTCAAACCGCAAGTAATCAAACCGTAAAAGTCAAAACTCAGTTTTTTTGATCAAATCGCAGTGGTCATATCGCAGGATTCTCAAACTGCTGGAATACAAACCCCTTCTTATCAAACTGCTTAACTTAACCCGCTTCATATCAAACCGCTTAGATCAAATCGCTGAAGACAAACCGCTTAAGTCAAACCGCTTATGTCAAACCGCTAAAGACAAACCGCTTGAGTCAAACCGCTTAAGTGAAACCACTTAAGTCAAACCGCTTATGTCAAACCGCTTACGTCAAACCGCTTGAGTCAAACCGCTTCCGATACAACAAATCTAGACAAACTGCATCCACGAACTTGACAAATCGATTCCTTGATCAGATCAAAACGCACCCAAATAACATCAAACCGCATACAAGAAAATAGTACGAGACACAAAAAGCTTCCTTGAAACTCTTCAAAAACTAAACTTTTCCAATCCAAAACACTATAACCAAGATGAATTAAGCCTTCCAAACCAAAACCTAAGCACTTATGATGATTCTAAACATAAAAGTACTATCAAAATTCAAACTTTAACACTTTTAGGGTATAACACCCTAGGCAAATCCGACATCGGCTGTGGCCTGGAGAGATGCTGGGCTCATAAGATAACATTCGCCTTACAATGACACAACGCGTTTTATGGTCTACTGGGGGTGGAGTTCTTAAGAAATGGCAGTTAAGCGTGCTTATGTGAGAGTAGTACTGGATTGGGTGACCTGCCGGGAAGTCTTCACACAAAGCCACAAAAACAATGCCGTGAGCCTGCGGTTAAAGCGGACAATATTGTGGTCTGAGTAGGCGGGATGTTACATAGGGTATAGAATTCGAACCAACAAAACACACAAATAACCAATCTTTATAATCTAACCATGGCTCTTGATACCAATTGTTGAATATTGATTATTGTAACACACAAACAATCAATTATATGGTTCGAATCTTAGCAAAAAACTTAGAGAGAGAAAGTGGGAGATGGGATCCTTTCTAGAGAGAGAAAAACAAAGAGAATGTTAGATTAAGAAATGAAAGGTCCAACCATCTACCTTGGGAGGTAAAGGGTATTTATAAATTTACATAATACGCCCTTTGTCGGGTTGTGGATCAGGCACACGGTGGGTAAAGACCCGTCCGTCCTCCACGGTGTTACTCTAACTAACTAACTAATAGATAACGTAATATCTACGAGCTAACATATGTTAGACAATAGTTGGGGTGACCGACACTTCACTATGGATTTTCTAAATCCTAACAGGAATAAGCAGTTCTTAGCTGGATCTAACTGGTTCTTGGCCAAAATAGCATGTTCTTAACTGGTTCATACTGGTTATTGGCCGGAATAGCTAGTTCATATCATGTTCTAACTGGTTTGTACTGGTTCTTGGCCGGAATAGGCAGTTCTTAGCTGGATCTAACTGGTTCTTGGCCGGAATAGCTGGTTCCTATTTGGATCTAACTTTTTATTGGCCGGAATAGCTAGTTCTTAACTGGTTCTAACTGGTTCTTACTGGTTCTTGGCCAAAATATCCGACTATTAACTAGTTCTAACTGGTTCCTACTGGTTCAGGCTGTTCCGGCCGTTTTGACAGGTATTTCCCTGAAAACGGAGTTACGGTTCAAAAGTTATGGTCGTTTGAAGTTTTGACATAAAAAGTCAACTTTGGTCAAGCCGCAAGTGGTCAAACCGCAAGTAGTCAAACCGTAAAAATCAAAACTCAGTTTTTTTTTTATCAAATCGCAGTGGCCATATCGCAGGATTGTCAAACCGCTGGAATACAAACTGCTTAAATCAAACCGCTTTTTATCAAACCGCTTCTTATCAAACTGTTTAACTTAAACCGCTTCTTATCAAACCGCTTAGATCAAATCGCTGAAGACAAACCGCTTAAGTCAAACCGCTTATGTCAAACCACTTAAGACAAACCGCTTGAGTCAAACCGCTTAAGTCAAAATGCTTCCGATACAACAAATCTAGAAAAATTGAATCCACGAATATGATAAATAGATTCCTTGATCAGATCAAATCGCACCCAAATGACATCAAACCGCATACAAGAAAATAGTACGAGACTCAAACCGCTTCCTTGAAACTCTTCAAAAACTAAACTTTTCCAATCCAAAACACTATAACTGAGATGAATTAAGCCTTCCAAACCAAAACCTAAACACTTATGATGATTCTAAACATAAAAGTACTATAAAAATTTAAACTTTAACACTTTTAGGGTGTAACACCCTAGGCTAATCCGACATCGGCTGTGGCATGGAGAGATGCTGGGCTCATAAGATAACATTCGCCTTACAATGACACAACGCGTTATGTGGTCTACTGCGGGTGGAGTTCTTAAGAACTGGCAGTTAAGCATGCTTATGTGAGAGTAGTACTGCCTTGGGTGACCTGCCGGGAAGTCTTCACATAAGGCCACAAAAACAAAGCCGTGAGCCTGCGGTTAAAGCGAACAATATTGTGGTCTGAGTAGGCGGGATGTTACAAGTGGTATCAGAGCCACTCCTGAGCCGTTCGGGATGGTGGGGCAAACATCATCGAGGTCGATGAGTCCCTAAGGGGGGAGGGGGGGTGATTGTAACACCCTAGGCAAATCCCACATCGGTTGTGGCATGGAAAGATGCTTGGCTCATAAGATAGCATTCACCATACAATGACACAACGCGTTTTGTGGTCTACTGCGGGTGGAGTTCTTAAGAACTGGCAGTTAAGCGTGCTTATGTGAGAGTAGTACTGGCATGGGTGACCTGCCGGGAAGTCTTCACACAAGGCCACAAAAACAAAGCCGTGAGCCTGCGGGTAAAGCGGACAATATTGTGGTCTGAGTAGGCGGGATGTTACATAAAGTATAGAATTCAAACCAACAAAACATACAAATAACCAATCTTTATGATCTAACCATGGCTCTTGATACCAATTGTTAGGTATTGGTTATTGTTAGACACAAACAATCAATTATATGGTTCGAATCTTAGCAAGAAACTTATAGAGAGAAAGTCAGAGATGAGATCCTTTCTAGGGAGAGAAAGTGAGAGAAAAACAAAGAGAATGTTAGATTAAGAAATGAAAGGTCTAATCCTCTACCTTGGGAGATAGAGGGTATTTATAGTTTTACCTAATACGCCCTATGTCGGGTTGTGTATCAGGCATACAGTGAGTAAAGAGCCGTCTGTCCTCCACGGTGTTACTCTAACTAACTAACTAACTAATAGATAACGTAATGTCTACGAGCTAACATATGCTAGACAATAGTTGGAATGACCGACACTTCACTATGGATTTTCTAAATCCTAACAGAAATAGGCAGTTATTAGCTGGATCTAACTGGTTCTTAGCCAAAATAGCATGTTCTTAACTGGTTCTTACTGGTTATTGGCCGGAATAGCTAGTTCTTTTCTGGTTCTAACTGGTTTATACTGGTTCTTGGCCGGAATAGGCAGTTCTTAGCTGGATCTAACTGGTTCTTGGTCGGAATAGTTGGTTTCTATTTGGATCTAACTATTTATTGGCCGGAATAGCTAGTTCTTAACTGTTTCTAAAAGGTTCTTACTGGTTCTTGGCTGGAATATCCGGTTCTTAACTAGTTCTAACTGGTTTCTACTGGTTCAGGCTGTTCCGGTCATTTTGACAGGTATTTTGCTGAAAACGGAGTTACGGTTCAAAAGTTATGGCCGTTTGAATTTTTGACGTAAAAATAAACTTTGGTCAAGCCGCAAGTGGTCAAATTGCAAGTAGTCAAGCCGTAAAAGTCAAAACTCAGTTTTTTTTATCAAATCACAGTGGTCAAATCGCAGTAGTCAAATCGCAGGATTGTCAAACCGCTGGAATTCAAACCGCTTAAATCAAACCGTTTGTATTAAACCGCTTGTTATCAATCCACTTAACTCAAACCACTTCTTATGAAACCGCTTAGATCAAACCGCTGAAGACAAACCGCTTGAGTGAAACCGCTTAAGTCAAACCACTTATGTTAAACCGCTAAAAAAACCGCTTGAGTCAAACCGCTTAAGTCAAACCGCTTAAGTCAAACCGCTTATGTCAAACCGCTTAAGTCAAACCGCTTCCGATACAACGAATCTAGACAAACCGCATCCAAGAACTTGACAAATCAATTCCTTGATCAGATCAAATTACACCCAAATGACATCAAACCGCATACAAGAAAATAGTACGAGAGTCAAACCGCTTTCTTGAAACTCTTCAAAAACTAAACTTTTCCAATCCAAAACACTATAACCAAGATGAATTAAGCCTTCCAAACCAAAACCTAACCACTTATGATGATTCTAAACACAAAAGTACTATTAAAATTAAAACTTTAACTATTTAGGGTATAGAATTCGAACCAACAAAACATACAAATAACCAATCTTTATGATCTAACCATGGCTCTTGATACCAATTGTTGGATATTGGTTATTGTAACACACAAACAATCAGTTATATGGTTCGAATCTTAGCAAAAAACTTAGAGAGAGAAAGTAGGAGATGGGATCCTCTCTAGAGAGAGAAAGTGAGAAAAAACAAAGAGAATGTTAGCTTAAGAAATGAAAGGTCCAACCCTCTACCTTGGGAGGTAGAGGGTATTTATAGTTTTACATAATACGCCCTATGTCGGGCTGTAGATCCGGCATACAGTGGGTAAAGACCCGTCCGTTCTCCACGGTGTTACTCTAACTAACTAACTAACAAATAGATAACGTAATGTCTACGAGCTAACATATGCTAGACAATAGTTGGGGTGACCGACACTTCACTATGGATTTTCTAAATCCTAATAGGAATAGGTAGTTCTTAGCTGGATCTAACTAGTTCTTGGCCAAAATAGCATGTTCTTAACTGGTTCTTACTGGTTATTGGCCGGAATAGCTAGTTCTTATCTGGTTCTAACTGGTTTGTACTGGTTCTTAGCCGGAATATGCAGTTCTTAGCTGGATCTAACTGGTTCTTGGTCGGAATAGCTGGTTTCTATTTGGATCTAACTAGTTCTTACTAGTTCTTGGCCGGAATATCCGGTTCTTTACTATTTCTAACTGGTTCCTATTGTTTCAGGCAGTATCGGTCGTTTTGACATGTATTTTGCTAAAAACGGAGTTACGGTTCAAAAGTTATGGCCGTTTGATGTTTTAACGTAAAAAGTAAACTTTGGTCAAGCCGCAAGTGGTCAAACCGCAAGTAGTCAAACCGTAAAAGTCAAAACTCAGTTTTTCGATCAAATCATAGTGGTCAAATCGCATTGGTCAAATCGCATGATTGTCAAACTGCTGGAATATAAACCGCTTAAAACAAACCGCTTCTTATCAAACCGCTTTGATCAAACCGCTGAACACAAACTGCTTGAGTCAAAACGCTTAAGTCAAACCACTTATGTTATACCGCTAAAAACAAACCGCTTGAGTCAAACCGCTTAAGTCAAACCGCTTATGTCAAACCGCTTAATTCAAACCGCTTAAGTCAAACCGCTTCCGATACAACGAATCTAGACAAACAACATCCAAGAACTTGACAAATCGCTTCCTTGATCAGATCAAATCGCACCCAAATGACATCAAACCGCATACAAGAAAATAGTACGAGACTCAAACAGCTTCCTTGAAACTCTTCAAAAACTAAACTTTTCCAATTCAAAACACTATAATCAAGATGAATTAAGCCTTTCAAACCAAAACCTAAGAACCTATGATGAATCTAAACACAAAAGTACTATCAAAATTCAAACTTTAGCACTTTTAGGGTATAGAATTCGAACCAACAAAACACAAAAATAACCAATCTTTATGATCTAATCATGGCTCTTAATACCAATTGTTGGATATTGGTTATTGTAATACACGAACAATCAATAAAATGGTTCGAATCTTAGCAAGAAACTTAGAGAGAGAAAGTGGGAGATGAGATCCTTTCTAGAGAGAGAAAGTGAGAGAAAAACAAAGAGAATGTTAGATTAAGAAATGAAAGATCGAACCCTCTACCTTAGGAGGTAAAGGGTATTTATAGTTTTACATTATACGCCCTCTGTCGGGCTGTGGATCAGGCATACAGTGGGTAAAGACCCGTCCATCCTCCACGGTGTTACTCTAACTAACTAACTAACTAATAGATAATGTAATGTCTACGAGCTAACATATGCTAGACAATAGTTGGGGTGACCGACACTTCACTATGGATTTTCTAAATCCTAACAGGCATAGGCAGTTCTTAGGTGGATCTAACTGGTTCTTGGCCAAAATAGCATGTTCTTAACTTGTTATTGGGCGGAATAGCTAGTTCTAACTGGTTTGTACTGGTTATTGGCCGGAATAGCTAGTTCTTAACTGGTTCTAACTGGTTCTTGGCTGAAATATCCCGCTCTTAACTAGTTCTAACTGGTTCAGGCTGTTTCAGACGTTTTGACAGGTATTTTACTGAAAACAGAGTTACAGTTCAAAAGTTATGGCCGTTTGAAGTTTTGACGTAAAAAGTCAACTTTGGTCAAGCCGCAAGTGGTCAAACTGCAAGTAGGCAAACCTCATCGAGGACGATGAATCCCTAAGGGGGGGGGTGATTGTAACACCCTAGGCAAATCCCACATCGGCTGTGGCCTAGAGAGATGCTGGGCTCATAAGATAACATTCGCCTTACAATGACACAACGCGTTTTGTGGTCTACTGCGGGTGGAGTTCTTAAGAACTTGTAGTTAAGCGTGCTTATGTGAGAGTAGTACTGGCTTGGGCGACCTGCCGGGAATTCTTCACACAAGGCCAAAAAAACAAAGCCGTGAGCCTGCGGGTAAAGCGGACAATATTGTGGTCTGAGTAGGCGGGATTTTACATAGGGTATAGAATTCGAACCAACAAAACAAACAAATAACCAATCTTTATGATTTAACCATGGCTCTTGATACCAATTGTTGGATATTGATTATATGGTTCGAATCTTACCAAGAAACTTAGAGAGAGAAAGTGGGAGATGAGATCCTTTCTAGAGAGAGAAATTAAGAGAAAAACAAAGAGAAGGTTAGATTAAGAAATGAAAGGTCCAACCCTCTACCTTGGGAGGTAAAGGGTATTTATAGATTTACATAATACGCCCTCTGTTGGGCTGTGGATCAGGCACACAGTGGGTAAAGACCCGTCCGTCCTCCACGGTGTTACTCTAACTAACTAACTAACTAACTAATAGATAACGTAATGTCTACGAGCTAACATATGCTAGACAATAGTTGGGGTGACCGACACTTCACTATGGATTTTCTAAATCCTAACAGGAATAGGCAGTTCTTAGTTGGATCTAACTGGTTCTTGGCCAAAATAGCATGTTCTTAACTGGTTCTTATTGGTTATTGGCCGGAATAGCTAGTTCTAATCTAGTTCTAACTGGTTTGTACTGGTTCTTGGCCGGAATAGGCAGTTCTTAGCTGAATCTAACTGGTTCTTGGTCGGATTAGCTGGTTCCTATTTGGATCTAACTATTTATTGGCCGGAATAGCTAGTTCTTAACTGGTTCTAACTGGTTCTTACTGGTTCTTGGCCAGAATATACGGTTCTTAACTAGTTCTAACTGGTTCCTATTGTTTCAGGCAGTTCCGGTGGTTTTGACAGGTATTTTGCTGAAAACAGAGTTACGGTTCAAAGGTTATGGCCGTTTGAAGTTTTGACGTAAAAAGTAAACTTTGGTCAAGCCGCAAGTGGTCAAACTGCAAGTAGTCAAATCGTAAAAGTCAAAACTCAGTTTTTTTGATCAAATCACAGTGGTCAAATCGCATTGGTCAAATCGAAGGATTGTCAAACCGCTGGAATACAAACCGCTTAAATCAAACCATTTTTATTAAACCGCTTCTTATCAAACCGCTTAACTCAAACCGCTTCTAATCAAACCGCTTAGATCAAACCGCTGAAGACAAACCGCTTGAGTGAAACCGATTAAGTCAAACCACTTATGTTAAACCGCTAAAAAAACAGCTAGAGTCAAACCGCTTAAGTCAAACCGCTTATGTCAAACCGCTTAAGTCAAACCGCTTCCGATACAACAAATCTAGACAAACCGCATCCAAGAACTTGACAAATCGCTTCCTTGATCAGATCAAATTGCACTCAAATGAGATCAAACCGCATACAAGAAAATAGTACAAGACTCAAACCGCTTCCTTGAAACTCTTCAAAAACTAAACTTTTCCAATTCAAAACACTATAATCAAGATGAATTAAGCCTTCCAAACCAAAACCTAAGCACTTATGATGATTCTAAACAAAAAAGTACTATCAAAATTCAAACTTTGACACTTTTAGGGTATAGAATTTGAACCAACAAAACACACAAATAACCAATCTTTATGATCTAACCATAGCTCTTGATACCAATTGTTGGATATTGGTTATTGTAATACACAAACAATCAATTATATGGTTCGAATCTTAGCAAGAAACTTAGACAGAGAAAGTGGGAGATGAGATCCTTTCTAGAGAGAGAAAGTGAGAGAAAAACAAAGAGAAGGTTATATTAAGAAATGAAAGGTCCAACCGTCTACCTTAGGAGGTAAAGGGTATTTATAGTTTTACATAATACGCCCTCTGTCGGGCTGTGGATCAGGAATACAGTGGGTAAAGACCCGTCCGTCCTCCACGGTGTTACTCTAACTAACTAACTAACTAATAGATAATGTAATATATACGAGCTAACATATGCTAGACAATAGTTGGGGTGACCGACACTTCACTAAGGTTTTTCTAAATCCTAACAGGCATAGGCAGTTCTTAGGTGGATCTAACTGGTTCTTGGCCAAAATACCATGTTCTTAACTGGTTCTTACTGGTTATTGGCCGGAATAGCTAGTTCTTATCTAGTTCTAACTGGTTTGTACTGGTTCTTGGCCGGAATAGCTAGTTCTAAACTGGTTCTAACTGGTTCTTGGCCGAAATATCTGGCTCTTAACTAGTTCTAACTGGTTCCTACTGGTTCAGGCTGTTTTGGCCATTTTGACAGGTATTTTGCTGAAAACAGAGTTACGGTTCAAAAGCTATGGCCGTTTGAAGTTTTGAATTAAAAAGTAAACATTGGTCAAGCCGCAAGTGGTCAAACCGCAATTAGGCAAACCTCATCGAGGACGATGAGTCCCTAAGGGGGTGATTGTAACACCCTAGGCAAATCCCATATCGGCTGTGGTCTAGTGCGGGTGGAGTTCTTAAGAACTGGTAGTTAAGCGTGCTTGGGTAACCTGCCGGGAAGTCTTCACACAAGGCCATAAAAACCAAGTTGTGAGCCTGCGGGTAAAGCGGACAATATTGTGGTCTGAGTAGGCGGGATGTTACATAGGGTATAGAATTCGAACCAACAAAATACACAAATAGCCAATCAATTATATGGTTCGAATCTTAGCAAGAAACTTAGAGAGAGAAAGCGGGAGATGCGATACTTTCTAGAGAGAGAAATTAAGAGAAAAACAAAGAGAATGTTAGATTAAGAAATGAAAGGTCCAACCCTCTACCTTGGAAGGTAAAGGGTATTTATAGATTTACATAATACGCCCTCCGTCGGGCTGTAGATCAGGCACACAGTGGGTAGAGATCCGTCCGTCCTCCACGGTGTTACTCTAACTAACTAACTAACTAATAGAAAACGTAATGTCTACGAGCTAACATATGCTAGAAAATAGTTGGGGTGACTGACACTTCACTATGGATTTTCTAAATCCTAACAGGAATAGGTAGTTCTTAGCTGGTTCTAACTGGTTCTTGGCCAAAATAGCATGTTATTAACTGGTTCTTACTGGTTATTAGCCGGAATAGCTAGTTCTTATCTGGTTCTATCTGGTTTGTACTGGTTCTTGGCCGGAATAGGCAGTTCTTAGCTGGATCTAACTGGTTCTTGGCCGGAATAGCTGGTTCCTATTTGGATCTAACTATTTATTGGCCGGAATAGCTTGTTCTTAACTGGTTCTTACTGGTTCTTGGCAGGAATATCCAGTTCTTAACTAGTTCTAACTGGTTCCTACTGGTTCAGGCCGTTCCGGTCGTTTTGACAGGTATTTTGCTGAAAATGGAGTTACGGTTCAAAAGCTATGGCCATTTGAAGTTTTGACGTAAAAAGTAAACTTTGGTCAAGCCGCAAGTGGTCAAACTGCAAGTAGTCAAATCGTAAAAGTCAAAACTTAGTTTTTTTGATCAAATCACAGTGGTCAAATCGAATTGGTCAAATCGCATGATTGTCAAACCGCTGGAATACAAACCGCTTAAATCAAACCGTTTTTATTAAACCGCTTCTTATCAAACCGCTTAACTCAAACCGCTTCTTATCAAATCGATTAGATCAAACCGCTGAAGAGAAACCGCTAGAGTGAAACCGCTTAAGTCAAACCACTTATGTTAAACCGCTAAAAACAAACCGCTTGAGTCAAACCGCTTAAGTCAAACCGCTTATGTCAAACCGCTTAAGTCAAACCGCTTCCGATACAATGAATCTAGACAAACCGCATCCAAGAACTTGACAAATCGCTTCCTTGATCAGATCAAATCGCACCCAAATGACATCAAACCGCATACAAGAAATTGTACGAGACTCAAACCGCTTCCTTGAAACTCTTCAAAAACTAAACTTTTCCAATCCAAAACACTATAACCAAGATCAATTAAGCCTTCCAAACCAAAATCTAAGCACTTATGATGATTCTAAACACAAAAGTACTATCAAAATTCAAACTTTAACACTTTTAGGGTATAGAATTCGAACCAACAAAACATTCAAATAACCAATCTTTATGATCTAACCATGGATCTTGATACCAATTGTTGGATATTGGTTATTGCAACACATAAACAATCAATTATATGGTTCGAATCTTAGCAAGAAACTTAGAGAGAGAAAGTAAGAGATGGGATCCTTTCTAGAGAGAGAAAGTGAGAAAAAAACAAAGAGAATGTTAGATTAAGAAATGAAAGGTCTAACCCTCTACCTTGGGAGGCAGAGGGTATTTATAGTTTCACATAATACGCCCTATGTCGAGCTGTGGATCAGGCATATAGTGGGTAAAGACACGTCCGTCTTCCACGGTGTTACTCTAACTAAGTAATAGATAACGTAATGTCTACGAGTTAACATATGCTAGACAATAGTTGTGGTGACCGACACTTCACTATGGATTTTCTAAATTCTAACAGGAATAGGCAGTTCTTAACTGGATCTAACTGGTTCTTGGCCAAAATAGCATGTTCTTAACTGGTTCTTACTGGTTATTGGCTGGAATAGCTAGTTCTTATCTGGTTCTAACTGGTTCTTTGTCGGAATAGGCAGTTCTTAACTGGATCTAACTGGTTCTTGGTCAGAATAGCTGGTTTATATTTGGATCTAACTATTTATTGGCCGGAATAGCTAGTTCTTAACTGGTTCTAACTGGTTCTTACTGGTTCTTGGCCGGAATATTCGGTTCTGAACTAGTTCTAACTGGTTCCTATTGCTTCTGGCAGTTCCGGTTGTTTTGACAGGTATTTTGCTGAAAACGGAGTTACGGTTCAAAAGTTATGGCCGTTTGATGTTTTGAGGTAAAAAGTAAACTTTGGTCAAGCCGCAAGTGGTCAAACCGCAAGTAGTCAAACTATAAAAGTCAAAACTCAGTTTTTTTGATCAAATCACAGTGGTCAAATCGCATTGGTCATATAGCAGGATTGTCAAACTGCTGGAATATAAACCGCTTAAATCAAACCGCTTTTTATCTAACCGCTTCTTATCAAACCGCTAGAACTATTCAAGAAATGAGTAGAACAATGCTAAATGAACAAAACATACCTCAAAAGTTTTGGTGTAATGCCGTTGATACTTCCACATACATTTTAAATAGAGTTTTAATACGTCATTTCTTGAAGAAAACACCATATGAATTATATAAAGGCAAAAAGCCGACTTTAGGATATTTTAGAGTGTTTGGATGTAAATGTTTCATTCTTAATACCAAAGACTATCTCACAAAATTTGACCCAAAGTCTTATGAAGGTGTATTTCTTGGTTATTCACAAACTAACAAAGCATACATAGTTTTAAACAAAGAAACAATAAGAGTCGAGGAATCGTTGAATATAACATTCGACAAAAGTCCACCTCCCTCTAAGACATCACCTTTGGTAGATGATAACTTAGTTGAAAGTCAAGAAATAAATAAAAATGACAACGAAGATGAACCATTAAATAAAAAAATCATAGACATCAAAGAGTCCAAAAGTCATCCTTTAGAAAAGGTCATAGGACAACTAAATCAAAGAACATTAAGATCACAAGCCCAAAATCAAAGTAACTACTTTTGCTTTGTATCGTCCGTTGAACCGAAAAACATAAACGAAGCAATAAAAGATGAATCTTGGGTAATTTCTATGCAAGAAGAGCTAAACCAGTTTGTTAGAAATGATGTTGGAAAATTAGTTCCAAGACCTAAAAATCAAACTATGATTGGAATGAAATGGGTTTTTTGAAATAAAATGGATGAAAACGGTGTGGTGTCTAGAAAAAAATCTAGGCTTGTCGCACAAGGTTATAATCAACAAGAAGGGATTGATTACGATGAAACTTATGCACTGGTAGCTAGGCTTGAGTCTATTAGAATCTTACTTGCATATGCATGTGCTCATGACTTTAAATTATTTCAAATAGATGTTAAAAGTGCATTCCTAAATGGGATCATTAACGAAGAAGTATATGTTGCTTAACCTCCCGGATTTACCGACTTTGAAAAACCACATCATGTTTTCAAACTAAAGAAAGCACTATACGGACTTAAGCAAGCACCAAAAGCTTGGTACGATCGGCTTAAGACTTTCTTAGTAGAACACAAATACACCATGGGATTAGTAGATAATACTCTCTTTACCAAGAAAAGGGAATCACACATTATCATAGTTCAAATATACGTTGATGACATCATATTTGGATAAACTTTTCAAGAGCTAAGTCATTTTTCTAAAATCATGCATGACGAGTTTGAGATGAGTATGATGGGTGAGTTAAACTTCTTTCTAGGACTTCAAATTAAATAACTAGAAGATGGCATATTCTTTAACCAATCTAAACACATAAAAGATATGCTTAAGAAAATTAATCTTGAAGACTCAAAACCAACTAAAACACCCATGTCCTCGGACACAAAACTCACCAAGGATGAGAAAGGTGAATTGGTAGATAACACTAAGTATAGAGAAATGATCGGTAGCCTACTTTATATCACGGCTAGTAGACCCGACATTATGTTTAGTGTTTGTCTATGTGCTCGCTTTCAAGAAGATCCCAAAGCATCACACTTAGAAGCCTTGAAACGAATATTTAGATACATTAAGGGAACGACATGTTTAGGATTATGGTATCCCAAAGAAACGGGTGTAGAAATCATAGTGTATGCCGATTCGGACCATGCCAGTGACTATGTCGATAGAAAGAGTACAAGTGGTATTTGTACTTTTGTTGGACATTGTCTCACCTCATGGTTCGCAAAGAAACAAACGGCTCTCGCTATCTCAACTATTGAAGACGAGTACGTCTCAGCCGGAAAAGCATGTCAACAAGCTCTTTGGATGAAGCAAGATCTCGTGGATTACGGAATTCATCTCAACGACATCTCTATACTTTGTGACAACAAAGGAGCTATTGATCTCAGCAAAAATCACGTCCAAGAAATGGGAACTAGTGTTTTCTCATCCCTTTCTAGCATAATCACATACATTCCTTCTCTCTTCAAGCGACGTTAGTTCATTATCTTGTCACAGCCCAATGAAAAGGATTGAGCTATTATGTAACGGGTGCGTGAGACCAATCAATAAGATATACAAAACAAGAAGTAAGAAGGATTGAGCTATTAAGCAGGACCCACTAATTTCCTCTTAGCTTTTACTTTATTTTACTTTTCCTTTTAAAAAAGAAAAGAATCAATAAGATATACAAAACAAGAAGTAAAAAGAATGATTGTTTCAGATTAATGCTTGAAACTAGTCACTTAGATAACTGGATATTTAGGGAACAAAAAACCAATTTACATGCACTAATAATTTAAAATTTGTGATTTGGAAGTAAAATGTAAAGTTGGTCTTAGAGCCCGTTCCATGGAATATGTTGAGTTAATTGCCATATGTGTCCTGCAATATGTGTGTGTCCTAGTGTCCTGTGCTATTGATGCTCAACTGTTCATAAGGTTGCATTTAGTTGGTCTGTATGTAAATCTCAGTAACAATTCATCATTTTCTCATCAGATATATTTGCATACATGTTTTATTAGTTATAATTAGTCCTATTTATGTGCTCCATTGCTGCTCGCTTAATTTAGTACAACTTTGTCCATCGACTCATTCACAAGTTAACCCCAATTTTAGTAATGAAGTGTTAAGTTCTGATTCTAACAATATGAGAAATACTATAGGTTTCAGACTTGCAGCATACAGTGTATTTTATTTAAGTTCTGATTCCAACAAAGAAGATGGAAATCAGAATTGGGTACAACATAGATTAAATGATATGAGCAAGCTTTTATAGGAATTTCATCCCATTAAGTTAGCATAAAGCTAAAATTTCTAAGTTTGGTCTACAAGGTAAGAATATGTATTCTTTCTCTTTTGTCCTTTATTCAACATATAGTTGTGTCTACAAGGTAAGGAATGTTTAATACTTTAGTAAGTTGATTCTACCGTGTTCCAAGGATATAAAAACGTTGGTGAAATATATATGTTAATGAATGAAAATTAACAACAAAAACATACAAATTGGCAAGGAATTGATGTACACTAGTATGTATGTTAGATTTAAAAAATAAGTATTTGTATTTAGGGATGTAAACGAGTTGAGCTTTTGTTGAGTAACTCGAGCTCGTTTGAGTCGAACTTTATCGAGTCTCTTGATCGAGCCAAAAAAAACGAGCTCGAAATGTTTATCGAGCTGAACACGAGCTTATATATACTCGACTTGAATAATTGTCGAGCTTTTACGTGCTTGTATATAAATACACTAACATGCTTTGAGTGCTTACTAAGCCAATCACACTGGAGGTATCAAGTATTTAATTGGTTCTCTGGGTTCGTTAATAATATGTCGGTGATTCACCCATCATTTTCTATTTTGGTTTTAAATATTTCATATATATTTGCAGTTTCAAAAATATGTACATGAGATAAGATAGATCAATCTTGTTTAATAAGAAAAAATATGGGCATTGCTTTGGTATATCTTTCCTTTTTCTATATTAAAAAGGAAAAGAATAAAGATAAAGATAAAGTTAAAGCTAATTAAAGGACAAAAGAGAAATATATACTCATTCGTTTAAAAAATCCATTATTTGTTCAAACAAGATAAGAGGTTTTTATACCTACTTTAAATCTTTTAATCAAGGTTGTCAAAATCGCGATCCTGCTCGTAGGATCATACGATCCTACACAAAAAAAACGACCAGGATCTTAACAAGATCGTAATCCAGGTAGTATCGCAGCAGGATCGTGGGATCGCGCGTAAGATCGTAGGATCGGATCGGATCGTATAGGATAGCCCTTTTTTTTTGCTTTTGGTATATTAACTTATAAAGTATAAGCTCATCTCTTAAAGCCCAATGACTAAGAATTTTTCAAAAAAAATGTTATTTTGGTGTTGTTAATTAATTGTCTCTTGCAAGATTAATAAGTGTAAAATCATTATGTTTTTATTGACTATTTAGAAATAGTTTAGATGTGTCTTTTAATGTTTATTATGAAAAACGATTTCGTGCTTTGTAAAATGTCAAAAGCTTGTTTTTGAAGTAACTATCTACATACTTGACCCAATTTTGTTCATATTTTCTTTTATGTTACATATAAAAGCATGAATATTCTAATTTAATTTATTTGGTCACAAAGAAAAAAAATTCAGTAATATTATTAGAATATTCTAATTTAATTTATTTGGTCATCAAGAAAAAAAATTGTGTTTCCCTCTATTATAAATTATTTCGTTTCATTTTCAGATACAATCTTTTAATCTTTTTGCATTAATCTATATATTGTAACAAAAAATTTACATAATCACATGCTAATAAATTAACATTATCTTTTTGCATAAATGTTATCACGAAAAACCTATAATAAAAAAAATATTAAAACAAGAAGTAGGTGCACCGTGCACGTATGTAGTAACTTTGTGCAAGTATGCATTGCAATATATCTAATATTCTACTACTACGGTACTTGAACATATAACTTTTTCTTTTATCATCCATTTAGATTCGTTTATCATATGAAATATTATATAGAAATATAAAACTACAACCCCTATACAAAAAATATACATTTTCATAGATCCCGATCCAATCCTACGATAACGATCTTGCAGAGCCGAAAACGATCCTAGGTAGGATCCCGATCCTGATAACCTTGCTTTTAATAAGTCATGCATGCATTAGTTATTCGTTCAAAGTTAGAGGGCATGAATCTTTAGATGCATGGTTTGTTCAAACTTAAGGAAATTATTTAGTTGCATGATAATCGAGGAAGATGTCTAGATGTAAAATAACTAAATAAAGTCATTTTTTTGTAATGGTCTAAAGGGGTATTTTTTATTTTTATTATTATTTTTTTTTACTCTTAGCTAAGAAATTGGGTCCACAAACAATTTAGTAACATTTCTTTTTTAAGTAGGACCCACTAATTTCTCTTACTTTCTCTATATCCCAAGGCATGAATGAAGTTAAATTATATCAACGTTCTCGCTTACCCAAGTTGTTTTTTCGTCCCTTTCTAGCATAATCACATGCATTCCTTTTCTCTATTATTTCTAACTCAGTTTCATATCATTATAGCGATCCTCTTTTGTAGCAAAGAAGATCAAGGCATAATCAAGCTTCAACAAATAGTTGGAAGTCTTGTTTGTTTTGTTGTTGTATGATCTAGTCTTGTTCATACATCATTGTTGTACCAAACCATTTTAAACTTCTGAGTGTGAGTGGTTAGTATTTTAGTCCTTAAAATACATAGTGTGTGGGAGTGGTTGTACCCTTGTAAAAGAACTCGACATATAGCTTTGTGTCGGAAATAGTGTATAAGCGAAGTGTAAAGGTTTCTCTGCCGGTTAAAGGAGCTTGTTGACTAGTGAAGATAAACTCTCGAGTTGGAGACTCGGGGAGTGGAGTAGGGTAAGGAAAATGAGTCCTTGTAGACCGAACCACTATAAACAACTTGTCGTGGTTTGATTGTTTCTTTCCTTATTTACTCTTTATATATTGCTTGCATATTGTTTATTATTCACTAACATATCTTTGATCAATATCAATTGATTTTACAATAAGTTTCAAAACAAAGATTTTAATCAGCAAACTATTCAACCCCCCTTCTTGTTTTCTACAATAATATTGTTTACGCATCCCGCAGTTAGTCAAAGGATTTTCCTGTTAGCCCAAAAATTGGTCCATTTGGCCTGTTATACTCGGGATAGCTATCATTTATTTTATTTTTTTACCATCTGCTTCTCGAGCCTTCTACGGGCACCATCGTCCCTTAGCTTTTCGTACCCTTTTTGATATTCTGGAAACCTCCCTACTGCGTCCCTTCTGCCTAAAACCTTATTACTTTCTGCCTAAAAAAGGATGGAGAGATTTGAGCGATGGATAGTATGTGTACGACGGAAAATTTAAAGATTTCTATAGTAGATTTTAGGGCTCTTGGTTCAGGCTTTCACTTTTCGCTTCTAATAATGGGTTCGAACATACTTTTCATGATTTTCGTTTCCATAATTTTTGTAAAAAATTTTGTTTACGATTGCCCGAGTTTAATAAGCTTGGTCATGACCGGACCACGGTTGTGGTATTTAACAAAATAAAATTAATATTCGTATATTTTATAGGTAAAAAGGATGATTTTGATCAAGGAGATCTGCCCTTTCAGCAAGTTATTATGATGCTTATTAGAAGCGAGCTCGACATGTATAATAATGATTAACTGTTCATTTTATATCATAGTGAATCGATCATCTCATACACCAGCAGCAACATGTATACTAAAATTAAATCGGTAGGTTTAACTAAATACGTGATTCGTATTAACTAAATACGAAAAATTGCGGGTATACAAAAATATGATGTGATTATTTGTACATATGAAAAATTAAATACGAAATTTTTGTACCAGAAAATGGATTATGCTCCTGCGATATTTGCTGAAAAAAGAGAAACATGCTTCAGAATAATCTGTCCCGTTTCAAATAAGTAACAACTATGGTATTTTCCTTTCAGTGTATCACAAGCTACAGCTGATCTTCTGAATCTGATATAATTAATAGATTCCTTCGTATGATAAACCTATGCTATGTTCATTTGACTTTCATTTAATTTTCTTATTTATGTGCTATTGTGTATACCATAGTGCGCCTATTTGGTTAGTTTGTGAATTGAATATGTGTTTTTTTTGTATGGATACAGATTGGTAAGCACGAGAGGATCCGTGCACCGAATATGAGCAGTAGATATGTGTATAATGCATTGCAGGCACACCTTGCTAGCAACTCACTTCATCTAAACATAATGGAGTGTATGGATCAGAATCATTGTATGTACTAAATTCCTATGTTAATATGAGTTGCCGTTTTAAAACTTTATCTAGGTGAGGTCCAAAATAGCTCCCTTAGTTGTTTTTATTGTGTCTTTTGCAGCCATATATCTTGCTACTTGAAGCTTAAGGTTTGTACAATTAGATAAAGCACAATAATGGGATAACAGTTAGTTCGAGTAAAGGGGGCTTACATGGAACTATTTTCCTTCTCCCGCACAAAATAATGCAAAGTTTCCCCTGTGTCATTGAGGTATCTTATTTTTAAGTTGACAAATTGCAAGATGAGGTAATTTACTTGTGGGATGCTGTTGAAATGTAGCATTGTTTATCTTTTAATTGCAGCTGCTACATAAATCAGGGTCAGCAACTACATGATGCAATATTATACGGGTTGATAACCTTTTTCTTGTATGTTATGTTTATTAATTATTACTATCTTTACTACCTTATAATGTATTTAAGACATTCTCTAAATAGCAAGGCTTAAAATTCAGACTTTGTAACTTACTTATAATGGAAATATAATGTCTCTTACTAAATTAATACATACACATGCTAGCTTAAAAGTTAAGCCAATACTTGTAACATTATTAGTCATTGAATACAAAATTTAAAGTCCATCCAATATTTTTAAAGCCCACTTTTATGACTTTAAAAGTCATGTATTGTAACATTGATTAGTACAAAACAGATATAAAAACCCACAAATAAACACACACAAAATACCAATCATATCTCACACTCTCTCTAAAAAACGTAAATTGCCACTCTTGTGCTAAATAGCAACCGGCGCCACCAACTAAATCTGCCATCACCGCTAATGGAATTTTTCGGCATCACCACCCCTTGACATGGTCTAGGTGGCCTTTGTTCGCCAAAACTTTTAGTATAATCGAAAAACATTGCAGGCCAAAAATTTAGTTTCAGGGTACCCGCCGCCGCAACGCGCGGGTTCCCTGCTAGTTTAAGAATGGTTTATATACATGACCTAATTAGTGACGGTGCTTATATTCGCATATTACAGACAATGATCCCGAGGATGTAGATGCTGGCGATAAACAGCCCCTGTTTCAAGCATACGCAAATTGGACAACAAAAAAGAATAACCGGGAGGAAAACGGGTAACAACAGCTTCTGGTAATTAAATTGATGGTTTCAGAGTGAATTAAGCCCGTTAGATAAAGATAATAGGCACAAGGAATCATAGCCACGCTCATATGCCATTCCAGATTTTACACATGCAACTATCATAAAAGTTAGCAAACACCCCCACGGCAACGCGGCGGGTTCCTCTCACTCGTTTAATTTTATAACCATGAAAATTATGACCCAAATTGATAATCATGTTCATTCACTTTCTTATAATTTATAAATTTGTAAATTTGTACTATTGCGTTACAAATTTGGTCGTTGAATTACTCATAATCAAGGTCATACAACTTTTCAGATTTATAAATTTGTACTAACATAATCCTATGTTAACTTGATTACGATGCTCCATATAGTACTTTAAAGAAAATATATAATCAAAAGCAGTGGTAAAATGAAAAACTACCACTTTTCTCTCAAAATATGTAAAGATCATATTGTATTTTTCACCTCTTTTTTCACAATCTTTTATACCACCATCGAAAATAGTTGACAACACCGAAAATTGTCATCCATTATACCAAATCTCAAGATTTTCTCAATCTTTTTCACCACCATCGAAAATAGTTGACAACACCGAAAACCGTCATCCATTATACCAAATCTCAAGAAAATCAAAAACCGTTTTAAAATATATGGTTTCCGCCGCTTTGCACGGGTATTATGTTATATTCCCTTTGCGCGGGTGTTTGTTTCTTCTTTTTTTTTCATTTATTTTTTATAGGGTTAAAATTGTGAATTTGTCTTTTTGATATTGGGGTGCCAATCGAGTCGCTTTCGATATTTATTTGAATTTCATGGTCGGTGGTTAGTATGAATCAAAGAGGATGAGGTATGGTTGCGAGCCATATGCTCGTTTTATGACAAAAAATGGTGTCACATCATATTTCAACTTTATAACTCAAAACTTATAACTTATCTCAAAAACATTTTTGTCCCTGCTCAAATTACGAGTTTCATTTGTTTTAAATAAAGAACATATAAAAATTAGAACATTACATAATTTAAATAAAATAACTTATCAAATTTATACATTTTAAGGACTAATTGTGTAAGAAAATAAAATCAAATGGCTAACAACGCAAACCTAACAAGGACTAACAGTGCAAGGACTTAACAAAATGAGGATTAAGAATTAGCACAACCAATTCTAGAAGTCTGAAAGTGAAAAAATAAATAAACTCCAAGTGTCATCTCCTACCACTCGCTATGCAGACAAAAACAAACAAACAAACACATACCAGTGAACAACAAAAACACACAAATACATACCAGTAAACAACAAAAACACAAACATATATCACAAAAACTCACACAAATACAAATCCAAGTAAAGATCTAAAGAAAAAAATGTGGATAACGTGGTGAGTATCCACTACGCCACCACCTATAAAATGAGCAGTGGTGTGAGTTTTCACATCACGGGTCTATGATGTCACCGTACCATGAGCTCTACCAAATATAGCATGTACATCAAATAACAAAACACATTTAAGTTCAAATTCAAAGTCAAAATCCAATCCAAGTTATATCATTTACTCCCTCCATCCCAAACTAATTGTCTACAAACACATAGTTTAAAAAAATGTCATCATTTCAGCTTTCTCTTTTTTACTTTTTGCATAATGATAATTTTAGCATGTTTGTAGTAATTAAAGAAAAACATCAACATTAAAGAAGTTTTAAAAATCTATCATAATTTTTTCTACAAAATTTTATAATTTTTACCATTATTTATTCTATAAACTAGACATCCATAGCTTTTCAAATATATATAGCATGTTATATTTTGAATTGTAGATTAGTGCAGTTATTTTGTCAAAGTTAAACAAATGCAAATGCATATGTTCACAGTTATTATAATCGTCTTAATGTAATGATGCTAAACAAAAGATTAATCAAAAACACTCCGGAGTGAAAACAGGTGGCTCGGCCTCTGTGAGTGAGAGATTTTTCTCTAGTCTCGGTTATCCTGTAATCGAATAGAGTTTTTTCATCCATTTTGTTGTCCACGCAGTTAAAGCCTCGGATAGAGTCTAGTTCAAGTAGTTTGTGTCTAGTCTATCTCGTTTTTGCTTCTAGCGCCTTGCTAGTAGCAGTTTTTAATATCTATATTTCTCATTGCCGTTAAAAAGACATATTAGCTGGTGAAACCAAACTTTCCAAGTACTCAATGACACATATTTTCTTGAAATGATAGAATAAGTTAAATGGCTTGATTTCATCAAGACTTGCGAAATCGTTTCCTTTATACAAGTCTTTCAATGTGTCATAGATGCCAAGTCGTTTTAAGCCATTCGCCAAGAGAATTTTTTCAGTGCCCAAAATACACATCGGGTGGAAACTATCTCCTTCCGGACCAATAGTAAATGAATATAACATTCCTATGAGTCCTCGACCCCTTTCATCAACCACAAATCGAATCTCCTAGTATCGCTTTTGCTAACCATGGAAAGGCATCCATTCAGGGAACCTAAAATGGTTCTTGTGTAATCATATGGCACCAGAATAGTTATTTTTGAAAATACCATGTCCTTTAGATTGAGAGCCAAGATACTTAAAGCATCTGCAATGGCAACTTGAGAAAAGACTTTTTACTTTTCTAATGAGCTATTCGAATGACTTGTTCCATTGTGTCAATAGCTTTGAAGAAGACTTTTTACAAAACCATTTTTAAAACTCCAAGCGTATAAAGCTATTGTCAAAAAGCTTTTGTATTTATTAAACTTTCATTTTACACCCAACATTAAATATGTAAAATTTATTGCAAAAGCTTTTCGCATTGGAGTAGTTAGTTCTGCAAAAACTTTTTACCTCAACCATTTAATTGCATTCAATGCATCAAGTATTTTATCACTTGTTGCCTTGCTCATGCTCTTACATATGAATATCTAATGGCAATGACCCAATGCAAATAGCCATTTAAAAACAAACATATATTACAAACAAAGAAAAAGTCTTGTTTAAGGTGTTGTGATGGCTTGAGCCAGGAACTAGTTTTAAGATCAAAGGCATCATATGTAAATATATTTAAATGATCTGGAAGGTCAAAAACTCCAACCCCAAGTCATTTGTGGTTAAACCATACCCAAATCCAACTTGATAGGGAAGTCTATAACTAGGAGAAGATCAATTCATAAGCGAAGGTGTCTTTGTTGCACTTGTTAACGGATGTAAGATCGTATGCCTACGTAAGGACATATCAGTTATAGCTAAAAGCACTATTCCATTGAATGTTCCAACAATGTCGACTTATGTACCTTCCTGATGTTGTAAAGGCGAGTCAACATTGAATAATGAATTAACATTGTCGCCCGCTGGTACATTGTCATCTATAACCACAAGAGGCAATGAGCATGGCGTTGAATGATTGAAACCCCGTAAGGATTCGTTAATTAATCATGCGATATTTATAAATACAAATATAATAAAACCACCCAAAACTCTAATGGACCCGAAGCCCACAATCGAGCTTGGGCCAAACTATTCAAAATGCCAATCTATAAATTGGGACAAGGATGATTCTCGACTTCATAAAATAGGGATCTGAAATCATATGATTCCAATGTTTTGATACGCATTTGAACCTTAACAAAGACTTTCCGGGAAGTCGATCAAGTATGTTGCGAATAATGTCATCGGGTATATGGTCACTCGCCATCTATATATCGATCGAACACAAAAAAAAAATGATACTCTCTGATAAATGGAAATGGAAATGGATCTCAAATTCTCAATGTGATCATTGAGATTGGTTTATTTGTAAACTATGATTAGGAAATACGGAAATCATCCTACTTCTACTCTCAATCGCAAGTAATTTAGTTATTTAGATCTTTAATATGATTTTACTAGTATTTATTTCAGTCCATTACTTTTTTTATTTTGATTGTGATGAAATATATTGCTTGAGAAGTTTTCAGTTACATATCAGGTAAGATTGGTGTAAACGAGCCGAGTCGAGTCGAGTATTGCCAAGCTCGAACTCGACTTGATTAGTAAAACTCGAGCTCGAAACTCGACTCGAGCTCGTTCGAGCTTTGGATTTCAAGCTCGAGCTCAGCTCGTCATCTCAAACTCGAGCTCGATTATTGCCACTTTTAAAGCTCGAACTCGATGAAAAATGGGCATATCAAGTTCGACTCGACTCGATTTTATGTAACTATATGTATATGAAAGGGTAAAAGTGTAATATCATTAAAACTCGATAAGGGCTCGCGAGCCTCACGAGCTGAGCATATTCAAGCTCGAACTCGGCTCGAAAGTGTACTCGAGTAGCTCGAGCTCGAGCTCGACTCGTTTATATCGAGTCTATTTCGAGTAGTTTACGAGTCGATCTCAAATAGCTCGCGAGCTGTCTCGTCTCGTTTACACCCCTACGTAAGAATGCAAATTTTGATATGGTTGTCCTATTGATTTGGGTGGCTCGGTGCGAAACAAACTACAAATGAGGCCCTGTAAATCACGAAAAGTTTAACTATTATGGAAAATTCAAAACATAAGATACTTAGACATGTATAAATACTAATAAACATATATTAATCGGAGGCCCCTCACAAATGGTGGCCTTGTGCAGCTGCTCCACCTACACATGCTAATCACCGCCAATGCAATAGAGTGATAGATAAAACCAAATGGTATATTAAGTTGTAATGATCATTACAGTTTAAAAGTTATGATAATTTATGATTAACTAATCAATTTAAAACTTCTTTAATGTTTGTAATAATAATCTGAAGTGAGAGTATATGGACAACTCTAAATGAAAATATGGACATTAAATATGGGCCAGACTTTTAACAGATTTACGGGATGACATATTTAACTCTTGCCCAAACCGAACTTGTCTATCTCCAACTCATGTAGTAGTAGAATTGTCATGTAACAAGGAAAAAGGGAATATCATAGAAAATTAAGTTGAAAAAAATGACTTATGAAAAATAAACCAAACAAAATTGCATTGTTGGCCTAAAATCTGATCATCAGAGTCTAAAACACTACCAAATAGATTATATTTACATAACATAATAGTAGTATACACAATGATATAATCGCACCTACATACTGGCAACAACAATACATATGAAACGAATAGACAGTGATTAATAGTTTTGAGAAATGATAGCCTTTCTTTCGATCTGAACGAGAAGAATTGGTTGTGCTCCTTTCTCGGATAAGTTCCAAGTTGCTCCATAAGCCAACTCTCGCTCAAGTGGTGCAACATGATCTCAAGTATTATGCTTATTGACACTGTGTTCATGGACCAAAACACGTCCCTGACACAAACTGAACCATTTTGCACAAAAAGGAAATGCAGTTATAACTAAACAAACTCGGTGATTGTGATTTTAAAAGGAAATTACCTTAAATGCATTAGAGCCTTGGGAATAATCTGCACAATGCAAAATGAGTAAGCAGATAAATGATTTCGTTAAAACTTGCAATCTTGAACTCCCACTTTCATATGTATTATTACCACACACACGCGCGCTCTTCAGTTAGACCTGTTAAAGTCGTTAGATCCGTTCCATTTAAGCTAAAAAAATCATATTTAACCCGTTTGACCCTCTATTAAACAAAAACAGCCCCAACTGACCCATTTTCATATGGCTCAAAAATGTCACGTGTATCGGTGGTAGAATTTAAGTTAGCCATCCCTGACTAAACCTTCATTATATATACACCAATTGCAGCCTATCCCCCAGATGCAACTTTCTCCTAGGCAACATTGACATTTCCAGAAAATTCCTGACCTTCATGACTGGACCTTCTGCAATCTACACAACATTGGCATTTTCAGAAAAATAATCGAAAAGCTGATAAATGGGTACACATACTCAACTGGTCTTAGTGTCTAGGCAATCTATGCACATTAAGGTAAAAAACTATAGTCATACACATCTGTTTCCAGAAACACTCCTAAAAAGGTATTTTATACCATATAAGTTTCTAACGTCCATCCTCACATCAAGCTAAAGAGAACCAGATGGATTAAACTGATTATTGAGGTAGTAAATATACAGGGTTCACACATAACCACAACCGCTATTTAATGTGTCTGAAGTTTTTCAAGTATGTTTTAGAAAAAGGTTCAATAGCCATCAATGAGAACCAAACCGACCCTTAGCCATATAATAACTACTGGAATAGAGTTAGCGTACACAAATTGTGTGTGGCATAGGCAGGATAAAAACCTCAAACTAAAAGTGGCTTGTTACTCAACTGGCGTCAGAGTCTAGGCAATCTATGTGCAATATGGAATTAGTCTTAGCCAACATCGCTAAGATCAACAAAACTTCACTATTCTACATGGCTAGCAATTGTACGTGCTATAACACAAGCTACAATTAACAAGAAACACTAATCTTTCGGCTCTACAAAAGACTGATGGTGAAGAAAGTTGTTCAATGCAAATGCTGGCAGAAGTGTACTGAGGGACTTTATAGCCTATAGCCTTCTAAAACCGGTTTTGCAATACAATCATACAAAACCTCTAAACAAATTTATCAGCAATCAACAACAAAACTTACATTATACATCAATCAGGCACGAGAACTTATAATCTGCGAAAAGTATTTCTTAGAGAAGCTGCCATAAATCTTGCAGCCCATCAAAAGTGTGTGAGCACACTTTGTAGCCATCTGCAACACAATTAGATGTGGTAATTTCGTTTTCAAGTAAGAATAAACGTGCACAACCTAAATTTGAACTTATAGTGTATAATTGTTCCATGCATCAAAACGTCAAGTCACACAGACATTACACATAATAAAATTGAAAACTCCCAATTACTAAAGACAAAAGAGTTTCCAGTAAATAAGTTAACAGAACGAGGCATATAAAGTACCTAGAAAAAAGTCTGAAACGGAGGTTACTAATGTTTATTCTCTTATGCAGCTTTCTCTTCCTTCCCAAGAGTAATGACTAACTTCTTCAGAATGGCTTCCACAGGTTGGTGCGAATTCTCTACAGCTTTTGAAATCGGCTGCCACTTCTCGCCGTGCTTCGGCTCCGCGGCGATACATTTCCTCAAGACTTCTTTCTGCTGTCCCTCGGTTCCATACTGAAGCTCAAACTTATAGAGCAGACCCCAGAAGTCCCCAACATCTGGAGACAAAGTCACCGCCCGGTTAAGCCACCTTCGTGCTATATCAATTTTGCGGTCATGCCAAAACAGTTTGGCAATAGCAGCAATTACGTGTGAATCGTGTTCACACCTCGTAAGGGCATCTTGACTCTTACTCTGTCTTAGTGGTCTTGGAACCATGTCAATGTTAGCAGCCCATAAAATCCCGCTGTTTGGGCATTCCTGTAAGGCTTTGGCCATTAAAATCTCAGCTTCTCTTTTGGATCCGTGTCTAGCCTCTGTACGAATTGCAGCCAGCCACAACTCAGGATTCTGTGTGTTCCTTTTCCTAGCCGTGGTAAGAACAGCTCGAACCTTACTTAGCCCGCTCATTCTCTCCTCAAGATTTGCAAGTGAGAGCCAAAGCGGAGTTGAATTCGGGCACTGTTTCAAACCCAACTCGTACGCCTCTTTTGCTTGCGGTAAACGACCCAACCTTTCCTCAAGCTGACCAAGTATCAACCATAACTTGAAAAACGAAGGAAAGAATCTCAACCCTTCATCAAGCAGCCTCCTTTCCTCTTCACTGTTGCCCAATTCTCTCTCAACAATTGCAGATTTCATCCACACTCTTTCTCCTCCCCATTCATGATCTTTAGCAAGAAGCGTTTGGGCAGTTTCACGAGCTTTAGCAAGAATCATTTGCGCCCTTTCAGGCTCGTTGTTTTCAAATTCAAGCTTAAATGCAGCAAGCCATATCTCTTCGGAATCAGGAATAGCAGTATCAGCTGACTGAAGAATCTTCCTTGCGGCAGGCACATCACCAGCCAACCACTTTTCTTTAGCCCCCATTAGCCATAACACCTCATCCTGTGGCATGTATTTAACAGCTTTACAAAGCAGAGCATCAAGTGACTCGCGAGTCCCATAAGCCTTCTCAAATCGGGCTGCGTTAAGCCATACATCTGTCTCGGATTTAAATTCATCAATTGCACAACCATAAATTGCTCGAGCGGTTTGGATTGAGCCTCTTTTTTCACATTCTTTTGCATCAGCAAACCAAGTCATCATACGGTCTTCTTTTTCAACTCCCGTCCCAATTATACTGCTAACAATTGCATTACATGTTGCTACTGATCCAGCCCGTTCAGCAGCTTCGGCTTCCTTCATCCAAGATTCCCGATCAATCTCAACCCCTTCTCCTTGTAAAGCCCTAACACCCCTTTCTATTATTTTCCCAACCATGGGCGTGTTTCCTTTAGCTTCTTCCAATTTAGCCGCAGCAATCCAAATTTCAGGTTCTTTAGGAAGCACTTCCCGTGCCTTATTCAGTACTTGTTTCGCAGCATCATACTTTTCTAACCGAGCTAAAGCGAGCCACAATTCAACATGTAACGGGCAACACTCCACAGCTCTTTGAAGCAAAAGCTTTGCATCCTCTTCATTAGCAAGTTCCACAACTGCTTTCCATAGCCTTAAAGAATTGGGTATACGTTCAAGACCTCTTCGTAGTACTATACTTTTAATGACGTCATCGTGTTCCAATGTTGCAGCCTGCATCCAAAGTTTAACCGAATTGGGAATCACCCTTACACCACGAGCTACCACAGCCTTAGCTTCGTCTGGATTTACTAATCGACATGCCTCAATCCACACATCCTCGTTCTTTGGACATTCTTCACAACCTCTGGTAATCAATTTCCTTGCTTTCTGAATCTTTCCCGCTACTTCCTCTAACCGTGCAGCTGCAATCCAACCAGGTGCCTTTTTCGGATTAGTCTGAATAACAGACTTCAATAACAATCTCGCCCTTCTAATATCCGATATCTCAGCATCACTACTAATCTTCATACTCTGCAGATCAGTCAAGTACCCTATCGGATCAACAACAGTCAAACCAGAAACAGAATCCGAAACCCTATCCAAGTTATAGCCCAAAAGAGTTCCTCGACCCTCACCAACCGCAGTCAAATCTTGCATCCTAGACTCCAATGCAGTATCAGGAACCGGCCCATAACTCTCAAATCTTTTCTTCTTATTCCTAAGCGAATAAACACCAATATCGGGAATCCCATCCCACTCCGCATCAGACAATGCCACATACTTCCTCTTCAAATCCGCAAACTGCTCCGTAATCTTCGGATTCAAATGACGATACTTTTCAATCTCCTCCTTCAACCTCGCCTCACGTCTATCTTTCCTCCTAGAATCCATCCGTTTATCAATCTCGTCCCATATAGCATCAGCTTCGTTGTCCTCGTCGTTATACTCAGCAAAAGCCAACAGTCCAACGTCATTCCCTTCAAACTCGTCAAACGTCTGATTCTCATCATATCCTTTATCATCCTCCTCGCCAATAGACGAAACACGAGCAGGGCCTATATCCGAACGTGTAGTGAAACCAGTAGCTCCACGGCCTAAACCGGGTACGTAGTTAACTGGAGGCATTGTGTTAAGATGTTCTACACGTTTGTTCATGACAACAGGTGCTTGCATTTGCATGGTTGCTAATGACAACGTACGTACAAAAAAATATATAAAAACACGACAGTAGATAAAAACTACTAGGTTTATAGGTTTGGTATGTTGGATTTCGGTTTTTAATGATTTTTAAGTCAACAAATTTTGATTAAATACAGAAGGGAGGTGATACTCACACCATATTTTTTTATTAATGCACCACAAATTATGCATTACAGTATTGTATGGTACAAACTGTAATGCACAGATTGTGGTGCATTAATAAAAAAATGTGATGCGAGTATCAATTCCCAATACAGAATTAAGTCGGTCTGTCGGTGTGGTAATTTGGAGAAAAAGTGTTTCGTGGACCTCAAGAAAAAACTGAATTATGTTTTTGTATAGAAAAAAATAATATTAAATAATTCCTTAAAAAAACTTCTCCAAATAGCATTTTTGTAGCATTTAAATGGTATAAGAATCATCATAAATAAGCACATGCTTAAGATTTAAATTGCTTTTTGTTTGGCTCGTTTGGCAAACAATAAGTAGCTTTATCTATTTTTTCGGTTCCAGCGCTCCATGAAGTAGCATTTAAGAGCGTTAAGCATTTTCGAGCTGTTTTACACATTATAATTACAACTACAACTACGTTACAAATATTTTTATAGAAAAATACAGCTATGCTACTGCCCACTCCTACTGCTATTTTTGCCAAACACACTGCGTCTCATCTCATCCCACTATTATGCAAAAAAAAAAGGCAAGTAATAATGGTAATACATCTTCACGCCATAACATTTTGGGTTTTCAAGCTGCTTCTCGGGCCAAGTCTTTAAAAACATCCTCATAAGCCAAACAATAAACTTTTTGCATAAAACCATGAATTGCAAAGTTTTGTACAACCAAGTTCCGAAACCCAAAACCCGAAAAACAAAAAGAGACCTTAAACATTGCTCGTGATTTTACGAGCCGTGTTTATAGGTAACCATTTAAACCCAACTAAAGAAAAACAAGTGGGTTTAGGTTATAATTTCTCCCAAGTTCTAAACCGGGTCACGCGTAAATTCTTAAAAACAAAAATAGCTAAATTAAAACATGTTGAACGGGTCTACTGGGTCAAGAGTCGGACAAAACAGTTTGTAGGCCAATCCGACTCGACCTGTTTTAACCCGCCCGTTTTGCAACTTCTACCTGTAACCACCAAATGGCAACAAATCAGTGAAAATAAAATCAACATGCTATTATAATTTATATAAAATGTTAGTGTTAATGACATAGAGATTACGAAAGCCAACTACATACAACACTTGAATGACCTTCTATAAAAATTCTCCAATCAAAAGTATACGTTTAAGACCAAAACCTTTTGTGCATATGGGGAGGTTAAGCATTGCCTTCTGTAGTTGATACAGGAGCGACACTTGCGGTATCAGCACCGGCTGTGATGGAATTGATACACGAGCGAGCCACTTCCAGCATGAGTTCCACCTCTTTCTTGTACTGTAGATGTAAAATTGTGTAGATTAGTTTATTTTCGTAAGTTATTAATGAATGACTAAGGGTCAGGTTGTACCTCAGCGATGGCACCCGACTTTATCTTAGATTGCATTACACACCATTTCTTAAAATGCACACCTGTCAGGTCAGAAAAAAATAAACCGGGAAACTTTATAAGATACTTTGGTATACTAATTTACTTGATAGTTGATAGGACAGAGTTTAGCAATGGTAATTTCAACCTAATTATACTTGTAAATGGTTCGATTTGTGTTACGTTTATCTCAAGTTCTCAACTGCTAATAATTTATAAAAGTCTCAAAAGGGGACACAAATATAGTTGCGGGTCAAACCAACTAATGTGTACTTATCGATACCTCTTTCAACACAACCCTGTTTTGACCAATACCCAACCCGTCCCATCATGTCTACTCTAGCTTATATGGTGATGGACGTATTGAACGAAACTGTAACATGACAATCTGCTTGATGTGCGGACGGGACACATAAAATGGACCGTAGGGGATTGTACAGTATTATCGGTATGTAGGTTGATTATTTTCTTCCATGAGTTGTTAAAAATAGAATGTTTCTAGTCACAGTTAATGTAGAAGTGAACTTACCGACTTTAACATCAATATTGCAGGTAGATTCAGATGTATTCACCACAGACCATCTACAGTGCACCTAATGCAACACAGATTGTCAACCATGGTAAGAGTAGCAGAAGAAAAAACGAGACTTAACTTCATTATTATTAAATATTAACATGTTAAACATAATCTGTTGAAACCATTAGTAAAACAATGAGCCAAAGTTTTGCATAAAACAATATAGAAAGTTGTAAACGTTTGAGTTTACTTTGTGCTCCTTTAAAACCATTTGACCCATTTCCTTTTTTTAGCTAAATTTTGCAAATTTGCCTGTTTGACCTGAATCACCCCGAATTGACCCATTTTCAAACTAAAAGGTTGAAACAGTCAAACAGCCATCTCTATTATGAGCATGCATATTTAGGAGATTAGTAGTCGAGTATTCCAAACACCGGCACTTCGGCAGTGTTTGATGAAAAGTGACAACTTTTAAATTATTATCTTGGCAAACTACTATATAACTTTTTAGAAATAGACCTTTTTACATACACAGGCATGCTAAATACTAAAAAACTGGCATACTAACAAGAAATCTAATGTAATGGATGATAATTGATGCAGAAAGATACCTCAAAATAAGATCCAAATGGAACGTCATGCGCTTGTTGTACAGTCTCAAATACCTATAAAAAAGGATGTAATCTGTCAAAGTTTATAAAGGTAGCATTTAAGGAGGAAGTTGAGCATGCAACCCGTTTCTAAAACTAAAAGAGTACTCAACACATATATAGGAAATTAGGAACCATATAACATGCTCATCAAGGATATTTTCTGTACATCAACAATACAAGACTCACCAGAGAATTTTTGTCAGGGGACAGCAGAATATGTTGCCACTCTGTCATTGCTGTGTCTGGAGGGCACATAGGACTATTGCAAAGGCATCTAAATGTAATTTCTCTAACTTGACCATCATATTCGTCAGCAGAATGCCACTGGCCCATCTATATTAGCCAAAAAAAGAAAAATTACAAGACATGCACACATACACATGAACTTACATAAGTTGGAATCATACCATGATTCGACTTTGATGGAATTATGATGAAAGTACGAAGGAACTTATAATCAATGAATGCGGATAACCAAGTGTGATGCTTACATTAAGATTGGTGTCCTTCCTAATTGAACGGTAATCACTTGTAAAACTTGAACCATCGCTCAATAGCAGGTCGAAAAATTGTTCAGCAGTGCATGAAAAAGCATCCTGGACAAAATTTTAAAATACTAATCAATATGATCAAAGAAGGTACTGAAAGAAAAGTATTGAGCTGTTCCATACATTGAATATGCCAGTAAGAACATCCTCTTGAACAAACTTCTGGTCTTTTTTGGGTACAGTTTCTTCTAAAACCTTATCCTGCTTTCTATGTTTTAGAGAGCTACTATTTGCACGCAACTCTGAATGTTGTTGCTCCTGAACATGGTATATGCATGTCAATTGAATACAATTGGAGCAGAAACCTCAAACTTTCAATTAATCATAAGAGTGGCTGTGAAAATAGTAAAGAAGAAAAAGTAACAAAGTAGACCTTCTTCTCAGCTTCTATCATCGAGTGGTAGTTCTTTGCAGCACGCTGTAAGGTTCTTATTGCATGATTTCTGTTCCAAAACGATGCAAACATATATCTAACTCTACCTGTAAATTAATTTGAAAACCTGTGAGTCACGAATGAAGTTCCATTCATGCTAATGATGCAGAGAACACACTATAAGAAAGAAGTAAAAAGGAAAAGATGTAATTGAGATGAAGACCAATTTAAATGCAAGAACCAGTTGAGAGAAGAACAGTTTTTATTATACAGGTATTATTCTATTTCTGAGTATTAATTAGTTAGGAAATTATTATTTATAGTAATTATTTATTAGGCAGGTAATATTTTTGTCAAAGATTTTTTGGAATGTATATTTCTTGGAGAACAAGATTTGAAGGGATAAATATAATGGATTTACTGATTTGGTGTCAATTAGAAGAGCTTATTGACCTCTCAACAGTCGAATATTATATCTTTATAGCTTTTTTATGTCAAAACAGAATCTTGTTCTTATCACATGAAAATCTGAAAAAACATTTTGAATGACATAAATACGTCAAACCCAAGAAATAAAGGTATTGAAATTGACCATCTGGACTTCGCAAAGGAGGAGCACCATGTCCACCAGCACCCATGCGAAGAACTATTGTTACAGCGGGATTAATAACAGCATGCTGGCTTCTTCTTATCTGCAAAGACAGGCAATGTACTTCCAATATTTAATACTCTATACAAGAATCAAGCCTATGAAGAAAAAACGGCAGATATTACAAACCTCGTCTATATCTCCAAAAGGAATAATCACCTGCGAAACAGAAAACATATAAAGTCAAATGGATTCAATGCTCAAAGATTTCTTCATTGTTTTTCAATAAAATGCTAATCACATTTAAAAATTTAACTACGGAAATCATGATGGAAAAAGAAGGCAATATGGGACATTTATAAACGGCTGCACTGAGTTAATTCTGGTTCAAACTGAAATTCTTTGGGGGACCAACAACAAAGATGAAACTAACCAGAACAAAATAAGGGATCCTTGCATCAAGTGCCAACTACAGTTTTCACTAGTCCTCTTTTAGTTATTGCATTTTCATTTTTTGGGTACATCTGAGTCATAAGAAGATGGCGTTGTTTCTCATTTGGATCATTGCAAGCAAAAAACCATTAAAAATGACTTATGATATTTTTTACAGATAAAGTGTATGTATATTGTATAATGCAAAAGGTTATATGAAATTAAGATTACGAGTTACAAAATCGCCCAAACAGGACATAAAACATACTTTTAATGACTCTGATGTACAAATAGTACAACGACACGGGACGACGGTGCAAGTAATTCTGCGGTTTATGAATGAAAGCATATATTATGTGAAGAGAATAGAGCATTAACCTTCATTTGTTTGGAGAATACATTAGAGTGAAAGCAGATATGCCAAGCCGAAACATACATACGGCCATGGTACAAGAATGATCTCTCCATTGCACATGAATAGCTGTGTTCAACAATCTGAAACATACACATTTGAACTGTCAGAGCAACTTATGGAGGCAGTTGTGGCTGTGTCTCAAGTTTTTGGATAAGAATCAGATTGTTGGTAAAGTAAACAGAAACAGAAGTTGGAAGTTATTAAAATTGCCTCATCAGGTAGAAGATCAAATATCGTCTGCAAAGGTCCAGGTTTCTGATGTACCACTATTGGCTCTTGTACCCGTCTTCTAGTATTAGCACCAGCATAGCCTTTTAAACCCCTGAAAAACAGTTTGATGATCATCAAGCAGCACATGATTGAGTACAAACATCATCTGGTCAAAATTTCTATAAAATCACATGTGTTCGGTTGTACATGGGGAATGCAATGAGAGTGGGATGTGTTTCTCAAAAAAAGATAACAAACACATTGCCATTATGTTTCTAGCAACAGAGATTCCATAGAAATATAGGACAGCCATAACCATTAGTGTAGTGATTAACCCAATACGCAATTTGACCAAAAGGTTGATCATAAAATGCAGCACTGTTGACAATGCAGGAAATCAGAAACCAGCCACGCATATCAAAAGGTGTGCAGAAAAAAAGATATAGCTACCTTAAATGGAAACAATAAACATATAGGAAATAGGGATCCAGACAAAAAAACATCCACGTTTTACATAACTTGAAGTCTACTGTATTCTGCTGTATAAAAGCCCACATTAAGAGTATACGTTTATCCGCAAGAGGCTTCTAACAAATTCTCACAAACACAAATGCGCAGTCTTTGTGAAACACTAATATTGCAAAGCAAACAGTACCAATAGTAGTTCCTACAAAAGACAAAATATTTAGCAAAAATTTCTTGAAGCAGCATTTTACCTGGATGAGTTTGAGGAGAGTTTAATTGTTCTGATATGGAGACAAACCTGAGATATAATGCTTCAAACATCTTTGGTTAAACACTATAAGAGGCTGATAAGAACAGATACACAACTAAAACGAAAAGAAAGTAAAGTAAAATATATATCACCTGTCCTGGCGAACTACTCAAGGGATGCCATAATGCACCAGTTTGCCCTTCAACATCAACAGGAATGGTCACCGAACCAAGAACTGCGCTTTTCCAAATTATATCCCAATCATATATTGTTACGTTAATCTGTCCAATGATGAATGATGATTACTATAAAAAATGAACCACAAAACTACTAGCATTAGTTGAATGAAGATGTTGAGTTAGACATTTAAACCATTGCATACAGTTTTCTATCTAAGTATAGTTTAATAAAAGATAAACTCGGGTCTAAAGCTTCATGAATAATTGTTTCAAATGCATCTATATTGTACCCTATAATGATAATTATGTTTACTAATAGGACACTCACAATCACATCGCTATTACTCCCAACAGGAATGAGTTCACCTAGATATCTGCAAATTATAAAACTGATCTACAAACTGTGTCTATAAGTAGTTTGACTTAATATGGAAAAAATGATGTAAGTGGATCTATCAGCAATTTCCTATATCCTATACATTCAAGGTTGCCGAAACACTTAATAAGTACCTTTACAGGAAGTTCGTCAACAGAAAAATTGAACTCCTCTCCCCACATTGGATTCCTTGAACCAGGAACCATCGAGCTGCAGAATTAACAATTACAAAAATTTACATAATTGTAGCATTCTTAAGCATGCAAGAAACCCATAGCACTTAAAACTTATATTTACAACAAAAACATTAAATACCAGTTAACTTGTTTCATACTGAAATTTATATAAGTTTATGTGCTATGGGTACCAACTGATACTATAACTCACCTAAACCGCTTTTCTGTACCACAAGTGATGATTGCATAAGGATCTGACATGCCATTTAGATTAGCACCAATAAGATTCTTTGCTGCTAACAGTTCCACCTATGAAACATGAAAACCATAGTAGTAATCAGCAAAAGAAAGTTCAATAAGTAATCATCTGGCTCGACCAAAACTATGACACTACAGATATCTTCTAAACACAGTTACATACCCAACGGCAAAGAATTATAAAAGATAACCCATCATGATTGAATTAATATTTAATGCAACCAACCATGTTCGAATAAAGATAAAAGAAAAATACATCAAATGGCTACAACAGAGTAGTTATTACAATTCTTAATCATGTTTTTTATGTAACTCTCGACGTTTCCCAGGGAAAAAAAAAAGTTAATCATGTTTAGACATAAAATTCGAATTTGTGGTACTCATCATATTTATCATTCAATTGAGCTTCGCAGTAATATCTATCTATGTAACATAATAATATAAAACGTCTTTTAAAGGAAAAGATAGACAATACACAACTCCAAGGAACTACAAGAATAATCTTATACTGGTTCATTTAGCAATACCTTTATAAGATACGCAGAGCTGCCATTAGAATCACCCTTCAGTTGATCTATCTACAAAATAAGTGAATAAGTACACGTTATACAAATGGAAATAAAAAAACTAAACATATGATAAGTAAAGAGACCAAAACCGGGCAATGATCATTACTTTGCAGTTTAAGGTTATTTCTCTTCTGCACACAATGAGACTGATATATGGTATTGCATATTGCTTGCCACACCCCCTAACTAAAATGCAGTTATGCACTTCTGGTTTGGGAAACCTGAACCTATATATTCTAATTTCAAAGTTTAGTTATCTCAATTTTTTAGCTCCAAACCTTCTATACTATGATAGCATGATGGTTATTTCTCATATATAAATGTATAAGCCATTGAAGTTTCCCCAGTCATAGCACTTTTACCTTCAAATATTACAAGAATGAAAGGTAACATCAACAATTTAATACTTTAGCTAAAAAGCAACCTTATATTATCAGCTGTTAATATTGGCATTGTTACGGATTTCATCAATACTAAACGCTAAATTTGAAATTTGTCACACAGTTCAGATAAGTTAAAAATAGATCATGTCAAACTGTATTCTTTTCTTCTTCCATATACATAGGCAGATGCCAAACATAACATTTTGGCTACAATCCATACACTCATTCACAAATCACAAGTCACACACGAAACTAGTCTACCTACAGCAGACGATAACGTCGAAACTAACATCCAGGTCAAAATTCACACACTCACGAATCGCGCGCAAAATACACAACCTATGGCAAATGATCACATCAAAATCAATATCTAAGTAAAATTCACCAAGTCACTCACAAATCACACGCAAATTTACCACACCTGCGGAAAATGATCACATCTAAATTCACGGAGTCACTAATCACACACAAATTAGTCTACCTACATCCAACGACGTCATCACAAGTACGTTCTAGGTCAATACTCACAAGGTCACTAGCTAATCACACGCAAATTATGGCACCTACTACAAATGATCACATCAATATCAAGTCAAATGATCACAAAGTCACTCGCAAATTTAAAGCATATTAGTCTACGTACATCAAATGTTCACAAAGTCACTCACGAATCACACCGATCACATCAAAACTAATATTCAAGTAAAATTCACAAAGTCACTCACGAATCATAAGCCAATGACGGTATATACGGCAAATGATCACATCAATATCAAGTCAAACTCACAAAGTGACTCACGAATCACAAGCAAATTAGTCTACCTACGGCAAACAATCTCTTACTGCTACTGCTTACGTTTCGCCAAACATACCCTAGGTCAAAGTCACTCACGAATCACACGCAATTACGCTACCTACGCGCCTACGCCAAATAATCACATCAAAACTAATATCTAGGTCAAAATTCACAAATTAGACCGCCTGCAACAAATATCTAAGTCATATTCACAAACTCACTCGTGAATCACTCGCAAATGATCACAAATAGACAAACTATTAGGTCAAAGTCACTCACGAATCACACGCAAATTACACTACCTACGCGGCTACGCCAAATAATCGCATCAAAACTAATATCTAGGTCAAAATTCACAAACTCACTCGCGAACCACACGCAAATGACGGCAAATGATCACAAAATACGCTACCTACGCGGCTACGCCAAATAATCACATCAAAACTAATATCTAGGTCAATATCCACATAATAACTCATAAATAACACAAATTAAGGCACCTACAACAAATATCTAAGTCAAATTCACAAACTCACTCGCAAATAGCATGCAAATGATCACAAAGTAAACAAACTACTAGGTCAAAGTCACTCACGAATCACACGCAACTTACATCAAAACTAATATCTACGCTACCTACGCAAACTTCGCTACCTACGCGGCTATGACAAATAATCACATATCAACGCTACCTACGCAAATTACGCTACCTTCGCGGTTACACCAAATAATCACATCAAAACTAATATCTAACTCATAAATAACACAAACTAGCGCACCTATAACAAATATCTAAGTCAAATTCACAAACTCACTAACGAATCACACGCAAATGATCACAAAGTAAATAAACTACTAGGTCAAAGTCACTCACGAATCACACACAACTTACATCAAAACTAATATCTACGCTACCTACGCAAACTTCGCTACCTACGCGGTTACACCAAATAATCACATCAAAACTAATATCTAACTCATCAATAACACTAATTAGGGCACCTACAACAAATATCTAAGTCAAATTCACAAACTCACTCGTGAATCACACGCAAATGATCACAAAGTAAACAAACTACTAGGTCAAAGTCACTCACGAATCACACGCAAATTACATCAACACTAATATCTACCCTACCTACGCGGCTACGCCAAATAATCGCATCAAAACTAATATCTAGGTCAAATTCACAAACTCACTAACTAATCACACGCAAATTATGCAAAATAATCACATCAAAACTAATATCTACGCTACATACGCAAATTACGCAACCTACGCCTAATAATCACATCAAAACTAATATCTACGCTACATACGCAAATTACGCAACCTACGCCTAATAATCACATCAAAACTAATATCTACGCTACATACGCAAATTACGCAACCTACGCCTAATAATCACATCAAAACTAATATCTAGGTCAATATTCACATAATCACTCATATAATTAATGATCACATCATATAACCACAACAAACAGTAAAAAGTAAAACAGTCAAAAAGTCAAAAACAACAAAATAAACCTTTTCTCGATCATCAACACCATCACCACCACCACCACCGCTATCACCACCACCGCCACCACCACCGTTAACACCGCCGTCGTAAGTGAAAAACCAGTAAGCACCGATGACAAACACCGCAGCAGCAACGGTGACTTCAACCTCCCACCATGACGGTAATAATAAATCTATACGTGTATCGTTCATTTTATAATTTATATTGTGATGAAAAGTGATTTGATTCATAATGATATAGTTATAATAATTTATTTATACTGTAATGTATTAAAATAAGAGAATTGACGGAAAGGTTGATGGTTGATGGTTGATTTGATGATTTGTTGTTTTGTAATAACTGCTTGGACTTTGGTGGTTAGTTAATAAACGGAATAAAATAAGAGGGGTGAGCTCGTTAGTAAATTGATATGCTTAAGCTTGTCGATACTTTTTGGTAGGGGTGTGCATGGTTGGGTTTGGGTGGGTTTTTGGCTAAAACAGAAACCGAACCACAATGTTCGGTTTTTGTAGAACTCAAAACCGAAACCGTTCGGTTTTTGTCGGTTTGTTATCGGTTTCGGTTCGGTTTTTCGGTTTTTCGGTTTCTAACTGTTAATATTTGGGTACGGCCAAATTATACTAACAAACTTGTTTTACGTACAAAATTAGTTATTCTTCTTTACTTTTTTTCAATTTAAGCATAATAATGTTTATTGCATAATTCTACAATTACAAACATATAAATGAGACATACACATACAAGTGAACATACACGTAGTATAATAATTATCAAATACTTATTGATATATTAACATAAAACATGCGACACGACAAACACACATATAAATATAAACGTTAAGATAACTATATTATAAATCCACTCACAAAATGAATATGAATTTATAAATTTGATTCATTTAGTTATTTAATCATATTATATTAATTAGATATTATTATATAATAAACTGGTTCGGTTCTGTTCGGTTTTTGCGGTTTGGTTTTTGGATGAAAACCGAAACCGAACCACATTTTTCGGTTTCTGAAAAAGTAAAAACCGAACCATCGGTTTTTAGTTTCGGTCGGTTTTTTCGGTTCGGTTTTTTCGGTTTTCGGTTCGGTTTCGGTTTGTTTTGCTCACCCCTAACTTTTGGTACGCAAAATCAAATGGGTGTGTTTGGAAAAATAGATTGTGTTGGTGTTGTGCCAGTAATAAAAAAAGATTATTTTTATAAGATACATGAAATACATTTTATTTTCAGAGATTATGAAAGATTATTTTTCTTATAATCTCTTGTAAGTTATGTCTGTCAAACAAATATTATTTTTCAAGTAGCTTATTTTTTAAAAAAATAAGCATAATTTCTCTATAATCTCATGTGCCAAACATAGCCGAGTAAAAGATTATGCTTATTTTTTTAACAAAATAAGTTACTGATTGAATTTATAATAGATTATTAGAAAAATAATCTTCGAAAATCAAATGTTATTACATATGAGCTTATGGAATTATTTGCTTCTGGTTTATGTTTTTCTGGATTTTTAAAATTTTGTGAACTTATATAAGTTTATTATCCATTTGCCTTTGATAAAAGGAAGAAAAAAATTATGTTGATGTTGTTGCTGTTGCTGATGCTGTTGCTGGTGTTGTTACTGAAAAAAAAATTATAGAAAGAGATTATTTTTATAAGCTACATAAAGTAACCTTTTATTTTCAGAAATGATTATTTTTTTAATAATCTTATATAAGTTCTGTCTGCCAAATAGAGATTATGGAATGTGACGGAAAGATTGATGGTTGATTTGTTATTTTGCAATAACTGCTTGGACTTTGGAGGTTAATAAACGGAATAAAATAAGAGGAATGAGCCCGTTAGTAAATTGATATGCTTGAGCTTGTCGATACATTTGATACGCAAATTAAATGTTATTTCACGTAACTTATAAAAATAATCTTTTCTTTTTTTTATAATTTTTATTTTATCTCTTTTTTAATTCTAGCAATAATTATTTTTGCCAAACATACTAATATGTGAGCTTATAAGATTATTTGATTCTAGTTTATATTTTTCAAACTTTTTTAAAACTTGTGGATTTATATAAGTTTATTATTATATCATAATAAACTTATATAAGTCACAAGTCGTAATATAAGTCGAAAATTGTACTTATGAAATATAAGCTTAAACAAACACCTTTTATATTGTGTTCTCCCGAGTATCATTTAAAGAAAGAAACTAAAGATTATGAATTGAAACAAAAAAAAAATATATGTTCTCCAGTATCACTTAAGAAGGAAAAGAAGAAGAAAACGAATGAAAAAGAACTGTGTTTCGATTGATTTTAAAGTAAGATATTTACTTTTAAATTTGGTTGAAAATGTTTACTTACAGTTTTTTTACTTTTACTTACTAAAAATACTTGAGAACTAAGCATAAATTTGATTCATATCATGATTTGTCAACTAAATGTAAAGAGTAAGAAAAGAAAAAAAATAAAAAAAATTATGATATAATATGATTGGACCACTACATTTAACAAGTCATTATATAATTTCTTCTTTTGATAAACTTTTTATGAATGTAACATTACTTTTAAAATAAACCCTGTTTAGTTGTCCATTTCATAAGTGATCGACACAAGTTGATTATTTAGTGGGACAAAATGTTTTGAAACGTGTTAGGAAATTTATTATTATTGTTATTATTATTATGTGTTTTTAAAACTTGAATATGAGATGAATATAAATGAAGTACAATTATATCGACATCATACGATGCTACTAATTAAACTGAATTTTATTGAAACTATATATTTTTTTTGTTATTATCTTTAAAATATAAGTCTACATCTTATGCTATATAAATGCAAATTTCACTTTAAATTTATATCCGTCCAACTAACTTTCTTTTCCTAATACACGTGGGTGGCGTGGCCCCCTGAAACTATAAATAGTTGAATAACTAAGGGGTGAACCAGTGTTTGCCATTTCGCGTTTATGCGACAGAGACAAAAGCACACGTTTATTAGTTGCCCATCAAAAGAAAAAGGAACATTTAATGTCTTCATCCGAAGTTAGTATAGGGTGAAATGCAGGTGTCAACAGAACTTCCAATGTTATGTTGACACCTGCATTTGACCCTATACTAACTTTGAAATTTCGGATGACATAAAAAATGTTCTTTCTTTTTTATGGCCAACTGAGAAATGCATGTTCTTGTCCATGTTGCATAAAGATTAAGTTATAGTTTTAATTATAAAATAAAACATCAAAGATAAATTACCTTATTAAGGCGTGAAACGCCAAACACTGGTTCACCTCTACACCAAATGAACCAAAAGCAATCTCTAAGAACTTGAAGGGAAATGTGGTTAAACAGTTGAAAAAAGATTTATAGAACCTAAAAAAACCTTCAGATTTTTCATAATGGGAAACCGATTCAAAGTAAACATGACTATAGTTAAACATATTCACAAATAGCAAAAAAAGTGACATCCACCACCCTAGTGACTATAGTTAAACATATTCAATTATCTATAGTTTCAGGGGGCCATGTCGCCTGCGTGTATCAGGAAGAGAAAGTTAGTAGGACGGATAGGGAAATTTGCATTTATATGGCATAAGAAGTAAACTTAAATTTGTAAGGATATATACAGAACAACAAAAATAAACATGTTCGATACAATTTTTTGTTATTATTCTTAAAAAGAAATATAAAATTGTGAGTAAATTTCAAAAATCATCTATGTGGTTTGGTCAAATTGCAGGTTCAGTCCACAAGGAAGAAAGTGAAGACGAAAATGGTACTTTAGTAATTTAACTTTAGTCATAGAGCAAATGTGGACTTGTAAGTTCCTCAAAGTAGGGCTGAGCAAAATCAACTGACCAAAAGCCGGGCCGAACCAAACCGACCTTATTAGGTTCGGTTTTTTATTCTATATAATTATGGTTTTCGGTTTTGGTTTTACTTGGTTCGGGTCAAAACCAACAAAAATACACCTAAATTATTTAAATCGGTTTAACTAGGTTAACTTCGGTTTATGTTTTGTTCAAAATCGGTTTTCGGCTTGAACCGGTTTGGTCAGTTCGGTTCATGTTTGGCCCCGTTGCTCATACATACCTCATATGAGTGCACTTTAAAAATGCAAGGACCAATCTGCAATTTCACCAAACCACACAAAAAGATATTTATAAAAGAGTTAGTGATTGGCATGCCTAACTGGCATGCCTAATTTTATGCCTAATAAATATCACCGTACACTTGGCAAAATCAATGGTAAGTTTGAGGAGAGAGAAATTATGGAATAAATGTGTTAAACAATGAATGGATTAGGCATAATAGTAGGCACATGAGTCAGGCATCTAAATCATTTCCCTTTATAAAATATCACACAACGCCACGTGTCACACCACAAGGACAAAACCGGAAATCCACCCCCTCGAAGGGTTTGTTAATTGCATGAACCAAAACCAAGCCGCCATCTTTCAAAAACTAAACAAATGGACATCAACAACAACAACAAACACTCAGCAGCAGCAGCACCTCCTCCTCTACAACCACCACCACCAATGTCTGCCCGAAACGACGTCGTTCAACTAAATAATCATCATCAACAACAAGCAGTAACTGATATAGATGAAACAGAATACTCAACTTCATTCGGTGACACAACTTCTTTATCATCCACTAATGACGACTCACTCTCAATCACTGATTCCGAAGTTGAATCCAACAACAACGGTTTGTTTAGTGATGATGATTTCAGTAGCGTTCTTCGTGTTAGGTATATTAACTTTCTATAAATAGCTTCTTATCATTATACTAATTCTTATGTGTATATATAATTCTAGATGTTGATTGATTAGTGTAGATGTGTAATTATGTTTTTTATATAACTTACGCGATAACTGATACATTTTTAGCGTTCTTCGTGTTAGGTAAATTAACTTTCTATAAATAGCTTCTTATCATTATACAATTCTTATGTGTATGATTAGTGTAGATGTTGATTGATGTGTAATTGTTATGTAAAACGCGATAACTGATACATTTTTAGCGTTCTTCGTGTTAGGTATGTGTACCGAATTAACTTACTATAAATAGCTTCTAATCATTATAATTTAGTATTGTTTAGATGTAAATTTTTATGTTTATGATTGTACCTATAAGTTCAATTAGTGATAGTGTAGATGATGATTGATTAGTGTGATGTGTTATTGTTATGTAAAAAGCGATTAGTGATACATTTTTAGCGTTCTTCGTGTTAGGTATCTCTACGGACTATTAACTTTCTATAAATAGCTTCCTATCATTATAATTTAGTATCCTATAGGTGTAAATTGTTATGCTTATGAGTAGTTCAGTTAGTGATAGTGTAGATGTTGATTGATTAGTGTGATGTTTTTAGCTTGTTACGAGTATAATTTTGATATAAGTTAGGATGCGTTTTGAGTGTTACAGAGAAATTACACAATTAACACTTCGTTCTCAAGAAAAAAAAATGAATGAAAGTGAAAGAAAGAGGAAGTAAAGTAAAAGAGATGAAGTAAAGTGGAAGTGGAGTGAAAGTTTTATAACTAAAATATCACCACTTTACTTTACTTTACCTCACTTTACTTCCTAAAAAAAAAACTGGAGAACACAAACTTTCTCACTTTCACTTTACTTCCTCCCTTTTACTCAACTTGAGAACACAGTGTAGTGATCATGTAGCGCGATAACCGATAAATTTTTAGCTTTTTATGATTAAATTTTGTTATAAATAGCTTCTTATCATTATCATTTAGTATCCTATGGATGTAAATTGTTATGTTTATGATCGTAATGAGTAGTTCAATTAGTGATGGTGTAGATGATGATTGATTAGTGTAGATGTGTTATTGTTATGTAAAACGCGATAATTAATACCAGTACATTTTTAGCTTGTTATGATTAGAATTTTGTTATAAGTTTTAGTATCGTGTAAATGTTACTTGATTGATTGGTGTGATGCGTTGTTGTTCACGATAAATTGATGCTCTTAAGTTATTGACATTATAATTTAGGTTCATTTAAATGTTATAGTGAAATTAGTGATAGTGTAGATGTTGATTGATTAGTGTGATGTGTTATTGTTATGTAAGACGCGATAATTGATACAATATGTTTTTAGCTTGTAACGAGTATAATTTAGGATGCGTTTTGAGTGTGAGAGAGAAATTACAGCATTAGTAATCATGTAGCGCGATAACTGATTCCGAAGTTGAATCCAGTAATAACAATTTGTTTAGTGATGATGATTTCAGTAGCGTTCTTCGTGTTAGGTATATTAACTTTCTATAAATAGATGTAAATTGTTGTGTTTATGATTCTACCTATAAGTATGAGTAGTGCAATTAGTGATAGTGTAGATGTTGATTGATATGTAAAACGCGATAATTGATATGTTTTTAGCTTGTTACGAGTACAATTAGGACGCGTTTTGAGTGTGAGAGAGAAATTACACGATTAGTGATCATGTAGCGCGATAACTGATACATTTTTAGCGTTCTTCGTGTTAGGTATCTCTACGGACAATTAACTTTCTATAAATAGATGTAAATTGTTATGTTTATGATTCTAACTATAAGTGAAATTAGTGATAGTGTAGATGATGATTGATTAGTGTGATGCGTTATTGTTTTGTAAAACGCGCTTGTTACGAGTATAATTTTGATATTTAGGATGTGTTTTGAGTGTGAGAGAGAAATTACGCAATTAGTCATCATGTAGTTGTTAGTGTTATGTTGTTTGCGATAAATTGATGCGTTTAAGTTATTGTCATTATAATTTAGGTTCGTTCTAATGTTATAGTGAAATTAGTGATAGTGTAGATGTTGATTGATTGATTAGTGTACATTAGTTACTGTGATATTTTATTGTTATGATTACTATAATTTAGTGAAATTAGTGATAGTGTAGATGTTAATTGATTACTGTGACATTTTATCATTACGTTTTTCGCATACAATTTAAGTTTGTTCAAAAAAAAAAAAAAAAAAAAAAAAAAAAAAAAAAAAAAAAATCAACACTCACTAATGATATCTGGCCGAAACGAACAGAACCTCAGTTAGTAGGAACTGATATAGATGAAACTGATTACTTGACCTTATTTGGTGACACGACTTCTTTATCATCCACTAATGACGACTCACTCTCAATCACTAATGATTCCGAAGTTGAATCCAGTAATAACAACGGTTTGTTTAGTGATGATGATTTCAGCAGCGTTCTTCGCGTTAGGTATCTCTACGGACAATTAACTTTCTATAAATAGATGTAAACTGTTATGTTCATGATTGTATATATAAGTTTGTGTTATTGGATGAGTAGTTCAATTAGTGATGTGTTATTGTTATGTAAGACGCGGTAATTGATATGTTTTTAGCTTGTTACGAGTATAATTTTGATATAATTTAGGATGCGTTTTGAGTGTGAGAGAGAAATTACACAATTAGTGATCATGTAGCGCGATAACTGATACATTTTTAGCGTTCTTCGTGTTAGGTATCTCTACGGACAATTAACTTTCTATAAATAGATGTAAAAACTATAAGTGAAATTAGTGATAGTGTAGATGATGATTGATTAGTGTGATGTGTTATTGTTATGTAAAACGCGATAATCGATATGTTTTTAGCTTGTTACGAGTACAATTTTGATATAATTTAGGATGCGTTTTGAGTGTGAGAGAGAAATTACAGCCTTAGTGATCATGTAGCGCGATAACTGATTCCGAAGTTGAATCCAGTAATAACAATTTGTTTAGTGATGATGACTTCAGTAGCGTTCTTCGTGTTAGGTATCTGTACCGAATTATTACTTACTATAAATAGATGTAAATTGTTATGTTCAATTAGTGATAGTGTAGATGTTGATTGATTAGTGTGATGTATTATTGTTATGTAAGACGCGATAACTGATATGTTTTTAGCTTGTTATGAGTACAATTAGGATGCGTTTTGAGTGTGAGAGAGAAATTACAGCATTAGTGATCATGTAGCACGATAAGTGATTCCGAAGTTGAATCAAGTAATAACAATTTGTTTAGTGATGATTGATTAGTGTAGATGTGTAATTGTTATGTAAGACACGATAATTGATATGTTTTTGATATAACTTATGATGCGTTTTAGGTGTGAGAGAAATTACACGATTAGTGATCATGTAGCGCGATAACTGATACATTTTTAGCGTTCTTCGTGCTAGGTATCTGTACCGAATTAACTTACTATTAATAGCTTCTTATCATTATAATTTAGTATCCTATAGATGTAAATTGTTATGTTTATGAGTAGTTCAATTAGTGATAGTGTAGATGTTGATTGATTAGTGTGATGTTTTTAGCTTGTTACGAGTATAATTTTGATATAAGTTAGGATGCGTTTTGAGTGTGAGAGAGAAATTACACAATTAGTATTCATGTAGCGCGATAACTAATACATTTTTAGCTTGTTATGATTAAAATTTTGTTATAATTTTAGTATCGTGTAAATGTTACTTGATTGATTAGTGTGATGCGTTGCTGTTATAGTGAAATTAGTGTTCTTCGTGTTAGGTGTGTGTTTTTGGACTCTACTGAATGTACTTACTATAAATAGCGATCGTGTAGATTGTAATAAAATAGTGTGATGTGTTGTTGTTATGTTTTTAACTTGTTATGAGTATAAGTTAGGTTTGTTTGAATGTGATAGTGAAATTAGTGATAGTGTAGATGTTGATTGATTATTGTGATATGTTACTGTTATGTTTTTTTGCGTTAACTAGCTTGTTATGATTAATTTTAGTGAAAATAGTTATGGTGTGGATGCTAACTTATTTTTGTGTTTATAATTATAATTTCGTTGTATATGAGTGTAATCAGATAAGTAGTTTACTTATAATATGATGTTATTGTTTAGTGTAAGCTTGTACGAAGAAAGGTGTTTAGGATAATTTAGTGATCATGTAGATGTTAATTTGATTACCGTGATATGTTATTCTTATGTTTATGATTAATTTTTTTCTTTTTTTATATTTGAATAACTAGAAAAGCGTTAATCGATAAGTGTGATGTGCTGTTCTTATGTTTATGAGTATAATTTTGTTACATTTGATGAGTAGATTAGCTATGATATGATGTTTTTGTTTTGTTTTTTTCCACGTGTATAGAAGGAATTTAAGATGTGTTTGAGCATGATTGTAGCATTATTGATGTTGATTGATTGCTGTGATTATTCCTCGTCTGTCGTGCATGTTTTTGCTTTTAGTGCGAGGCGTGTTTTTCATTAGCGTATGCTTGTACGGAGGGAATCTTACATTTGAGTGTGATCGTGAAATTCGTGACTGGATAGATTCTAATTGACTAGTGACCAGTGTTATTATTTTTGAGAAGTTCTCCATCATGTGAGATGTGCTTTCGATTAATTTTCCTTTTATAGAAGGATTTTAGGATGATTTTAGCTGATAACTGTTACTATAGTTTACCTGATTTTTATGTGATTTAGTTCGTTTAGTGATACATTGCCCTTTTTTTGGTCCCAATTTTGTTAGGAAGAAACGGTTGACAAATCACTGGAAAAGCTTTGTACGTCCTTTGATGTGGCGTTGTAAATGGGCAGAATTGAAGATAAAGCAGTTTGAGTCACAAGCGTTAAAATATGCCAAAAAGATTGCAGCCGCTGATCTGACAAAACATTTGGCTTCAAGTCAGCCTATACCAGAAGGGTTTAGTTCAAGGTCGATGCCGTATACTCATAGGCGCCAAAGGAAATTCATGAAAAGGAGGAAAAGGGTGAGAGTTGAAGAGACGACCGATGCTGATTTATACATGTCCCGGCATGTTCTCTTCTCCTACCTTGGTATATTTCCCTTTACTTTTACAATATGATTTGCTATCTTATCAGTGTCTGAGCAGAATGTGACTCGTAAATATTCTTATTATTTCAGATAGTAAGAAGTCGGATCCAGATGAAATCTCTATACTGGATGATTTTGATGAACCAGGTAAACTTTTGCAATTAGTGTATGAAATCTTATACTTGTTGCGGTTATCTTACATGGGTTGATTGCTTTGTGCTTTTCATTTAGGTTTGAATATAAATACATCTTTATTGATTGAATAATGTATATCAATCCAAGCAGTAAATATAAAGTATAAAAAAACTTTATTTTTATTGGGTTCGTCTTTTCCTGTCCTTGTATGGATTGCCAAGTACTGTGAAAGACAAATAATGGACAACGAGAAATCGCCATATAGGATGGCGGTAAGTGAAAGTGACAATCGGGATGGCGTGGAGGTGTGATGATTTTGGCATGCTTAGAGCGTACTTTCCTTAGATGGAACTAAAATGAGACAATTTGGTCTATTAGTTATATCTAGGATGAGCCCATAAATTCTTTCGTTGAATGCTTCCTCTTTAAACATCAACTTGAAATCGTAACCTGTTATATGAATGCGACAATGCACCAAATATATAACACAGCATGAAATTCGAACACATCTTTATCAGATATGTTTTCTATCACACCTACATTCAAAGCAACCTTTAGGCTATTGTTTTGGAGTGCGCAAATTATTTTATGATAACTGGTATAAGAATTGATGGTTCGAGTCGATGTAGCGAATGCCTTAATATGATCCAGCACAACCTAGGTATTTCCACCTTTCACACTATGCAAACTTGACAGTTGACACATTCGGAAATATATTGTTAACATGGTGGTGACATGAACACTTCAATTTAAAATGGTTTTGCCTCATGATATTATTTGACTATTTAAGTTCTATAATATTGGAATCGATATAGGGACTTCTTTGGAGATCTTATAGAGTTGTAGTCCATCTTATTTTTTGTATACCATCACCTTAATTTCATATCTTCCCATACAGGCTGTTTGGATAGTAAATTCCATCTTAATGAGCCTGGAGTGCTCAACAGTGATCTAATAATTTTTATATTTTACCCGTTAACCTTTACTTTTAGTACTGCATTATTCAGAAATAAAAACTTTCCTAATATAAACAAGGGTAAAGAGGGTAAGGTTCAAAAAATATATGAAACCATTAATATCAAATAGCATTTATATATGAAATTCTAAGTTCATTAAATGTGTGCCCGTAGGCTGCAAGTTAGAAATAGCCTTATGTGTCCTCTAACTTTCACAGTATGATTCGGTCTGAGCTGTCATAAAGGTATTTGTTACAATCTCATCATTAATGGCAACTTATAAATTATGCAGTACTAGTATTTTCATGCTCAAAATAGGCAACAGTATTATGTCCACAGTTAGATAAATCAATAAAGTGGGATTGTGAAATACTCCGTACAATTTGGTATACTTAATTTGGTTATTGATATTGGGTTAATTTAAACATTATCGGAGAGAACCGACTACTTGAAATCGGCCATTTTCGAAAGACGTGTAACTGTTCAAAGCAAACCAACTTTGTATCTTACTCATATTTCTATCAGTTTCAATAAATTATCACTCGTGTCCTATCAGTTAAACATTATAGGGAGATTTTAACATGCTTATTAGTTACCCAGAGTGCCTTGTGGCCAAACCTGTATACACGGATAGACTATCTGCTGAAGATACATGAAAATAAATATTTCCTGATCTTCTTTGTTTGTATGTGTAATTTATGTCTCAATTTGTACAGCTCCTCGTTCGGTCGAGCCTTCGTTTTGGTTGGTTGATTCTAACACATGTTTTTTGGTTCAAAAATGTGTTTACAGAACAAAATACAACTAGTCAAGAAGTACTTGATCACGGATTGCATACGAATTGGTCATTTCTTGAAAATGATGATAATGACATGGAACAACTTCTCCAGAAGATTGATATGGCGGAAACCCGCGTGCAAAAATTAAAAGCTCAGCTTGATTTAGTGATTTCTGAAAACGCTCAGATGTTTCCTTCTGAAGCACAAACAAGTGCTATTCACAGCCCTACTTTCTCTACGTGCAATGCAGATGCAGTTTCTGTGGGAGGACTAGGTGGCATGACTAGGCATAACTCAGAGTTAGATTTAGAAGGTTTAGAAATGTCTGAACATGCAGTTTCAAACTACGGAGAGGATTTTCATATACCTGATATCATTGAAAGCACAGTGGGGACCTTATCATCTGTTGATGTTACTCGCCATCAGTCTCAAACCGGAGATTCTTGTGAAAAGGTATGTCATACGTGCCCATTCTCTTCATTTAATATCAACTTTGCTATAATCCGGGTTTCTGCTCTGACTACTTTGACAAAGCATTCTTATTGTTTATTACATTGCTGCATATAATCATTTACTAATTGTGTAATTGAACGTGGTTGCCTTTTGACCAATCATTTCCCACATCAACGCCTCCTCACTCAGTCTATCTGATCACAAGCTACTTTCTTTCCAGTTTGTACTAGAGGTGGCAGTTTCGATCCATTTATAAGTGGGTCTATTTGGGCATTGTTATATTTATTGGGTCGAACTGTTAAAGTAACAAATATCAACATAAAAAGGAAACGGGTCAAACGGCCACACGGGTCAAAAGTTGCCAAAGTCAAGTTTAGTGCATTAAACCTTCTTCACTCTAGTTAAGGTGACGTCTTACTTGTGTGTAAAATTTGTATGCTGTCATGGGACTTTTGGCTATCTGTTCTTGGGTCAGTCTTCTGCCTATCTGTTTGATGGGGTCCTTTGTGGCTGTATTAGTGGGTGTTCCCTTTTATTTTCGGTTCCTGTAAATTCGTAAATTCATAAATTCATAATGCACTGCTTCTAGTCTCTTGCTAGATCAGTGGTAATATAAACTTTCCAGCTTTTTAAAAGATGCATAAAACCTACATCATTTTGTATATAAAAAGATAGATTATGATTGAGATAGTATATGTTATGTAATCGTATATGACGCATTAAGTGAATAGAAGATTTATATAATTTGGACAAATTGTGTTATGGTTTGATGCAACCCATACAAAAGTACCCGTTCTCACACAAACTTGTTTTGCTTCATTATTTGTTTCACCCGTTCGCCACATTTAGTTTCTACTTTGCATTATTTATTTGCTTTTGAATACTTTTTATCCTTTTAAGAGATGATGTTATGAGCATAACTCTCAGTCTTAGTCGATAAAATTGGAATGTTTCATATTATGTGAATGGTAATGCAGTGCTTAAGCAACTACTTAGAATTTGATTTTAATATGATTAAGTTAATGCAGATATTAGACAATATGCCGGTACATGACGAACCTACCGAAGCAGAAAGACACACCTTAAGAAGTTGCCAAAACCAAGTCATAGTAAAGCTGGAAAGAGTAAAAAGTGAAGAAGAAGAAAGCACCCATCAAGACGTACCAATGGAGACTGACACTGCAACGAAAGATGCCGTCTCTCAAGAACTTAAACCATGTATAAAAACAGAATTTCAGATTCCAACGACCAAGAGAAAGCGAGGGGAGCGCAAAGCTGGTTCAGGTAATTGGAGTCGACAGCGTACAGGTGAGCCGGATAACTAGTATCTAGTTTATCTAATGATCCAAAAACAAAATTTGTTATAAAGCTTCAGGGATCTGTTAATCCGTAACTTAGTTACAGGATGACGGGAGTTGTAGAATTAGGTAATTTAAAGTAAACTCACCCGGAAATGTTTGGGCACAAGGAAATAGCTTATGGATGGGATATTAACATTTTGGCATTTTATGCCACCATGCTTTCTTAGTTTATGGAGAATTTACTTGCCGTGTCTTGAGGCACAAAATGGCCAAAAACAAGTTCGGTTCAAAGTAGGTAATCTATTTAAATCTGATTGAAAAATATAACTTATAATTATAAAATACTTTATATGGATGTTTTATGCATTTACAATACTCTTAACGTGTTTGGCCCTTGCTGGGCCTGGTCACGCAGTTTCTATTTTTGCTGTAAAAATGTGAGTACAAACAAATCAACTGCCTGTAAATGGATTGACATCGTCCTTAGTGTGTCAAATTTGATTGTATGTACAGTTACCATCGATATGATACTTAGTTGCCACACGAACTGGGCGGGCTTTGATCTTATAAATATACACCTGCATTATATGCAGCTTAAGGATGCCGGATTCATCTAGATAGCTCTGGTGGATTATATTACTGAAAATGGCATGCCTCTAGTTGATGGTATAAGGCTGCAGCCTACCTTTTGCAGGAGGGTAGCAAAACGTTTGGGACTAATGGCTCATTATGGGTCAATTGGGTTTCGGAAAAAGGATAGTTTTATCTGTTCAAAAAGCGCACCTACATTTTATTGCAGTCTTTAAAGCATTTGAATAGACTTTAGGCCAATCCATTTGACCTCTGTCATTTTTAGTTACTTTTACGCATTTATCTAGTTTGATCTGTTATCAATAAAATTGAGCTCGAATTGATGGATCTTAAGACTTGTCACTTTTACTTTTGTGTATCATCTTTTGATGGTATGTCATGAGTATGAAAGCGAGGTGGTCCTCAGTGATCAACGGATCGATAAATCTGTTTTGACATATATAGCTATATCGTACAATTGTTTTGTGCGTAAGCTTCTCTTAGCTGAACGTCGTAATAAACATATCATCATTAATTCAGTCTAGTAGATAATTAGATTATTGCGAGCAATGTTTTAAAAACCGAGTTTTTAATCGACCAATCGAGTCACCGGGCATCGGTTCGAACGGTTCAACCGGTTCCACCTCCGGGTCAACCCGGTTTTTATTAAAAAATTTTGAAAAAAACCAAACCCGGCCGGGTTTCAAGACCCGGATTGACCTAGGTCACTCAAAACCCGACGGGTCTAACCGGTTAACCCGGTTTTAGAAACCCAGTTTTTTTTACCCGTTTTGTGGCTGGGTCGACTCGAGTTGCGAGTATGAATATAGTCATTTTGGCTTTTGGGGACCCAATGGGCTCATAATGGGTTTCTTTTTTTAAACATTTCCTATTCAAGAACTTTCACAATGTGTTATTGTGTTTGGTTATTTAAAGTCTATAAAGTAAAAGCATGCCTTACAAACAAAATTAAATTAGATAATCCATTTGGAAGCAAACAAGATCATTCATTAAAAAGGTAGAGCACTAGTCCTAAAAAGGAAAAATGATGTAATTGTTGGAGAACTTTCCTAGTAGCATGTTTCATCATTTATGTAAGCGTTTTCTACAAGTTATACATCAAAATACAAAAATAAAACATTTTATAACTTTCTAATAACTTTACAAAGAATTACTACAAACAATCAAAAATATAAAAGGGCTAAAACTTAAAATATAACATTTTAAAAGGTTTAACGTGAAAAAAAAAAATCAGTAAACACACAATCGTCTTCCTCATTCAACACACGCATACACACACTTAATCAACACAAACTCTCATCTGGCGGCGAAAAATTGGCGAAGGCATCTACCAATGTAGTGGTGAGTGTCTTGGTGAGGTACACGTCAGCTTGGTGAGGGTGCATCACCACTGCACCCAATGCTCTAATTATTAAACATTTTTACATCAAATATGTGTTTTACACTCCTTTAGGAAAATTATATTTCTTTCGACTATTTATGCTTATGTTCCTGTTAAAGAAAATATTAGTGCATGACACATGTTAGTATAATCTTGTAGGTAAGAGGATATCACAAGGCGTTGCGACATATGTAATCCGAAAGTTACAAGTATGTTAGGATCTCTTTTTTGTAAGTTGAAGAATCGTGTATTATTCTTTTAGTCTTTTGCAAAGCTCAAAAGTAAGGCTTGTGTACACTACTAACCTGTGATAGCAACATTGAAAGTGAAGTTTGTTAAGGGGAATATTAGGTTAGAAATAGATGTTATTATGATGACACTAGTGACTTTAGGTAAATGTGTTTTTGCTTATACTCTACTCATGTAATTAACACTAGGGAAGCAAAAAAAAGACCATTTATGGTTGTTATGTCAATCTCATGTCAAAATACTACCACCTTTTGGCATTTGGACAAACCTTTTAAATGGAAATCCTAGCCCATGTGTTATGTTTAAAAAAAAATCAGTGTCTCATCAGTCATCAATGAGTTTAACATGTTAAATCAATAGCTTTTGATATTATTATCATATAGGTATTGCATCTAATTCAAGTCAGAAAAGTTTTCGTGAGAAGGGCCGAAACAAATTTTTTCCTGGAAAAACTTTAGATGAGCGAGCCGAGATTGAAAAAATAAAATAAAATAACACGTGAAATCGCAAAGAAATACACTAATGAGTTTAGGCCTAGAGGGACCAGGACCCTTCCCGGTCTTCATGTGGCTCTGCCTATATTTTTATCCTTCTCAATTTAAGTTTTCTTCTCACTGGATTAATACCCCATGTCATGTAACAAAGTACGGTTGTTTTTATACGATATCATTCTAAAATTAACACAAAGTTTGGCTCGAACTCAAATCGAATATAGACAAAAAAAAGGGGTTATGGTTTCAATTTTTTTTTTTTTTTCTGTTTTTCTGATCTTTAATTCCAAATTAATAATTTGACATCTTTTTTAAGCAAAAATCTAGAAATCTATAGTTACTAGAAACTAGAGTATAAAGCTTAAAGTATTCCTAGTTGTGTGTTTTTAGTTTCTTGGTACAACAATATTCACCAAATCAAGATTCCTTTTATGTTTGCAAGTTTGGTATTCAGTTTGGCCCCATTTGTAGATTTTGACCTCAAACACAGAATCCATTTTATAGTTTTTCCTTGTCAATTTAAGACCATCTTTAAAGCCTTTTTAAATAGGTTTTTCTAATATGTGTCATGGGGCACATCTTAAGCACACAAAAAAAACGGCGGGACCCACGAAAAAAGACGTCCGGACCCATAAAAAATACAATTTTCAAATAAAATATGTAGGTCCGAACGTCCTTTTTCGTGAGTCCCGCCGTCCATTTTGTGTGCTTAACATGTGCCCCGGGAGCACATGTTAGAAAAATCCTTTGAAATAATACCATATTATTTCAAACTTGTTAGTAAGAAAAGACATTGTTAATACATGATATATTGATATACATCACCCATTATACTCAACTACATACATTTATTGACCAACTTTAAATGATGAACTTTTGACCTTGTAAGGTAGCACTAGCACTTACATAATTTATGTTTTATTGGGCCCTAATTCTATCTAACAACACATTTGCGTGTCAATTAGGATTAGATATAAATATCAACCACAGAAAGTTGTATTTTTGACATGTGTATAGCATTAGCTTACTTGAATACCCAAACCGTTTATTGTGCACTTTTTGATTTAAACAAGAGTTTAGGTCAGAAAATAGCAATGATTTTTTTTAAAAATCCGTCTTAATACTTGAAGTATAAAAGGGTATCATTAAATGTAAGAAACTTTCATATCGTGTTTTAATATGCACATTTTAATGTATTGTCATGTTAAAATAGTGACATGTGGCAGTTTTTCTAAAAAATAAAATCCCATCTCTTTATTCGCTTCTCAACTCGTTAAGATAACAAAACAGACACCTAAGATAAATAGCACAAAACCATCCATTTCATTCTTCTTTTTATTTTATTTATTTATTTATTTTTATTTTTTTGATAAACAAAATAAATATCATCACGTCATTATCGATTTAACATAGTAATAACTTGCACTACATTCTAAAAGATTCATTGGATCACTCATGTGTCATTTTTAGGTTATATTTATCTATGAGAACGACGGTTAAAAATTGCCTTAAAAAAGAAGATTATGTCAATTATATATCATTAACATAGTAAACAACTCGACGATCTTCATTCTTACATCGTAAACACCTTGTAGAATTTTGAAAATCGGTCAAAAAATCAGTCAGGTAAAAAATCGGCCAAAAATCGGTGAAAAATTAACCGAATCGGTCAAAAATCAGCCGAATCGGTCAACTTTAAAATAATAATAATTTCACTTATGATGCACAATGGGGATCGTTTATTTCACTTATAACGCACAATGAGCCTTATAATCAGAATTAGAGCATTTTCATTGAGGTTTGGAAACATAGTAGGCTTCGAATCAGTTAAGATCTTTAGTTTGGTCTCCAGAAATACCCAAAACTTGAAGGAAATGTCAATCCGATTAATCACCGATTAATCTCGCCTTAACCGATTACTCGCTACAAGGTGGTCGACCGCCCGACTACCGATTCGCGATTTTTGCAACATTGCAAAAAGCCCATAATACACACGGGATTATAACATATATATATATATATATATATATATATATATATATATATATATATATATATATATATATATATATATATATATATATATATATATATATATATATATATATATATATATACAAAAATATTTACTAAATTGGACATTTGGACGTATGTCCAAACTCCGATAATACGACTAATGTCAAAACCATGTGCAACACCTATGATGCAAGAAATAATAGACTTACATCACGATATCTTTTTCTTCCTCATTTTTATTTTGGTTTTTGTATCACGGATCTTGGTTCACGCTTTATGGCATTTTCAAAAAGAAAAAAAATCCAATCCCGCAAAGGATCTTGTGAGTCTAAAACTAGTTAAGGTAGAAAAGAGGTTTTTATTTTAATTTTTTTGTTTTTATTTTTAACCTAAACAATTACTATACATAGTACCACCAAATTTGTTGGACCATGCTTCACATTTGTGATTTCATAATTAAACTCATGAGTCATGAACCTACTATAGTTATTGTTAAAGGTAGATTTTAAATGCTCCATAAGTTACTACATTATTTTTCATAAATGCCACACTTTCACTAACCACTATTAAAACTGTTGACCATAGTCAAAAAACACATGCCTAAATTCAAGTTGTTAAGGCCTACTAAGCAATAATACAATGTTAATGAATCCCTTCTCTTTAACCTTACAAACGCGAAACACATAGTACAACACCATAATGCATGTTGTATAACCCTCTAATGCGTGCAATAATTAGAAACCCCTTATAGAGGAGGTCCGTATAAATTGTCCTAACTTTTAATAACAAGATACTCTTCCGGCCCAAATTAGAACTCATTTTGACTTTTTCAAAGTCTTTTTATTTCAATTTTGTCTTTAAATTTTTTTTTTTCGTGTTATATAATACTTGATGCAAAATATATAAATGAGCTTGTGTTTTAAATGCATTTTTATTTGTATACTTTTCATCAAGTATTATATAACACGAAAAAAAATATTTAAAGTAAAAGTTAAAATAAAAAGACTTTGAAAAAGTTAAAATGGACTTATAATTTGAGACGAAGGGAGTAACTAAATACTTAAGGGGAAAGTATAAGCTCAAGTTTATTTGTATACTAATATAAGCTCAAAACATACGACTCGAGTTTTAAGTACATGAACTCGAGTCAGAAGCGTAGCCATGATTTCACTTATGGATAATTCGAGATGTATCATAAAACAATAATACAATCGGTCATCTTTTATATAACATATGTGGTAACCAAATTAGCATATAGTTGTATTGTACTCACTCTGTCTCAAATTATAAGCCCATTTTTTATTTTTCAAAGTTTTTTTCTTCTGACTTTGACCTTAATTATTTCTTTTTATGTTATATAATACTTGATAAAATGTATACCAATAAAAATGCATTTAAATCACATATCCATTTATATATTTTACATCAAGTATTATATAACGCTAAAAGAAATAATTAAATTCAAATTTGAAATAAAATGACTTTGGAAAAGTCAAAATGAACTTATAATTTGAGACGGAGGGAGTAAATAACTAAACATTGAATAAAACATGTGCTAACACCGGTACTTATACAATATACATTATTAAAAATCTTCGTGAGTGAGCTATGACCCACCAAAGCATCCATAAATGACTTTGAAAAAGTCAAAATGAACTTATAATTTGGCACGGAGGGAGTAAATAACTAAACATTGAATAAAACATGTGCTAACACCGGTACTTATACAATATACATTATTACAAATCGAGTGAGCTATGACCCATCAAGGCATCCATATGGCTACGCGCCTGACTGGTTGAGTTTTAATATATTGAGCTACACGAGCTCCATGTATGTGTTAACATCAACGAGTCGATCTTAAATCATAGGAGTATTTGTTTAACTCGACGTGATTCTAATCGATTAATATTGTGTTTTATCATTAATGACAAGTTTAACCATTTCGAGCTCCGAAACACTCCTTAAGTTAAGTTTTCGTGTTTTGTCTACGGTAGAATTTTCAGACTCTTGAAGCAATGTTTTGAAAACCGGGTTTATAATCGACCCGGTCGAGTCACGGGTCACCGGGTCAACCCGGTTTTCCATTAAAAAAATAAAAAATAAAAATAACCGGGTCAACCGGTTCGACCGCCGGGTCAACAGGTTCAACCGCCGGGTCAATCCGGGTCAACCCGGTTTTTATAAAAATATTTTGAAAAAAATCAAACCCGGCCGGGTTTTGATAACCGGGTTGACCCGGGTCACTCAAAACCCGGCGGGTCTAACCGATTAACCCGGGTTTTTTAACCCCTTTTTTTGCCCGGAACCGGTCCAACTTGTTAACCCGGCCGGGTCGACCCGGGTTTCAAAACATTGTCTTGAAGTACCAAGGAATGAAAAAGAAACAACTTCTCTAGGTTTTATCAACCATTGATTAATAGCTTGTTACTAAAATGGTATGTAATAATTTTTTTTTTTATTTATTATTTTTTTTTTTTACATGTTTGTGTTGATAAAAAAGTAACAATGAAGAATTGTTGAAGAAGAATAAGTCACGTGCGTGTAAGCAGGTGATGGGATGATGGACCTTTCTCGGACCAAACACCATTCTTTTCAAGTCATCATTTGTCTATGCCTGTTTCTACACGGCTTGCCCCACACCTATACAAATTTAGTCAATTTTTTTGTCAATTTATTACCAATAAAATGTTCCAATGGAAAATCTAGAAACATACTCTATAACTTCAATTCTTAGGCTAGTCCCGGTCGCAACCTGGGACGACCTGAGACAACCTGCGCCACGTTAGCTTTCTCTTTCCAGCGACCTGGGACAACCCGGATGCCCCAGTCGACGACCCAGGAATTTTATTTTTTTTAATGTGTTGGGAAGGATAAATACATGCTCCAATATCGAGCGTGAACCCAACCGATGTCCACAAAATCTTGTGCCGCCCGATCTCCCAACCGATGTGCCACATTCATACCCAACCGATGTTAGATCGGTCGAGGGTGTGTATTTTGGTTGCCCAACCGATGTCGACCCCTCCCACTGCGACAAGCCTTATGTTCTGTTTCTTGCTACTTTGTTCCATCTTAATCCAAAGAGGTGTAAATCGGCTGAAAAACTCTGATCTCATGTAGCCACAACCGAGATGCCAACATGACCTTTCCCCAAGGACTAGGCTTATAGAATGATCACATGTCCCAGCTACTTAATTAGTCACGAGTTAGGATTGAACCCATGTCATTATTTAAAGAGGCCTTCCTTTGACCAGTCAACTGCGCATTTGCGGTGAGAAAAGGATACCACTTGAGCGGGTCTTATTGCATCTTAATAATAGCTATATCTTGACTTAGTCGGGCCTATAAAAGAACATTTGTGTTAGAAGATTGATCAATTAAAGTTTTGTTAATGATCAACCAACTGGCTTAGCTCAGTTGGCCACCTGAGCTCCTTTTAAAGCTTGCGAAAGTTTTACTCAGGGTTAGAGTCTTGCAAGAGACAAAAAATCCAGGTTTTCCTCCTAGTGCCTGCCCATTTGGATGATTTAACTCGGGGTCGGATTTCAAGTGTGGTGCCGTTTTAAAAAAAATTATAGTGAAAAATATCGCTCAATGATGTATCTATGATATATATATTTTTTTTAAACCATGATTCAACCTAACACCGTAATAAATAAAAATAAATTAAATTTAGAAAAGCATAGTTTGACAAGTAAATTATTTTATTATTGTATTTGATTGTTAAAGTTTGTTTTTGAACTTTAATAAGCATATCTATATGATTATGTGGGCTGATTACAAAAGTTATTAAGAAACTTGTTATTGTACCAAATAACTAATGAATAAAGTAAGTTAATTAATGGTGGCTCAACACCCACTAGTCACCATACTAGCTTCGTCCATGAGTTTAGTGATAATGCATTCTGATATTCTCGCAAGAAGTTTTAGATTCAAAACTAACTAGTTAGCCAAAGAAATTAAATATGTTCATAAACGAGTCGAGCTTGAGCTCGAGGCTAGACTCAGCTCGTTTACGCTCCTAGTTGGATATGTGAACGAAACATTTGTTTGTTTCTTGTATGATACATGTTTTACGCACTATAATGCACGATATTTAAGTTGGAGCAAATAAATTTTTTGATGTTAAATCTTGTGTGATTAATGGCGTCAAAATGGGTGAAGATTAAGGTTGAGCTTCGCGATTATAGTATAATTTGTGTGTGTATTTCTTTAAATTTTTTAAAAAATTGAAAAGGTGTGCAGTTTGTACAGACCGCTGCCTATTTCATCGTCATGTCTTAGACTTTTTCGAAGATGGTGTATTGTATCACTTGGTGGAAAGACATTACCGCGTGAAATAAGGATAAAAGCGGTGAGGTGTTAGAAGAACGAAAATTATTTAACCGCAATGGAAAGTTGAAGTTTCCACACCCGATCGATGCATGCTATAATTAGATCAACATAAATATTGATTTTTGAAACTTTGATTTTTTCTTTGTTTGGGGTGTAAAGTTTTTGAAACTTTGTTAATGCTAAATTTTGTCAAAATTAAGGTTCCAAAAAATAACTTTAAAATCATTGGGTCAAATAGTATGAAATTATCAAAGGTAAAGAATTTTGCATAAAGCATTCAGGAAAAACGGTCGCTACCACAAGTCCCAAAACAATAAAGTAATTAGAAAAGCATTTAAATGGTACTTCATTCGTCCTAAATTAATAGTTTATGTTTTATTTTCGGGTTGTATTAATTTAACTGTCCACTGCTATAAACAGATATAAAGTTTAATCTAGTTTATCATATTACATTTACTTGATATTATAGTAACAAATTTTAAATAAAACATTAATTAATTAGTTAAAAAAAAGTCATTTTTAAAAGAGATTGTCTAACGGGTATCTTCAGAGTAAGGTTTAACGTTAATATAAAAACTTTGAGTTTATTGAATTGAAAATCAGATTTAATTATGGTAATTTACTAGTTTAATTAATATGTATTAAAAAGTAATTTATACTTTAAAATGAAAGTTTATATTTAATGAATGCGCTTTAACCGGTGTCCTCAAAATACTTATTAGACAAAACTTTTTTAAAAAGTAAGAAAAAGAAAACAGTAATCATTAGCGGACCTATGTATTAGGTTCGGGGTGGCGGCGCCCCCCATGGCTAGCCAAAAAAGTTGCGATGTTAGTGTAATTTTTTTTTTTAATTTTGACCCTTTTGTGAAAGTGCACCCCACTCAAAACTCAAATTGCCCCCCACCAACATACTAAAACACAACATTCAACACTTTAAAACTTTATAAATCCTCAATCTCTAAGTAATAATACTCGATTTATCATTTTCAATCCAATTTTTTCATCCGCATTTTGCTGCTATCGTCAAAAAAAAAAAAAATTTTGCCCCCCACATCTGATTTTTCTGGGTCCGCCACTGACAGTAATACTTATATTTTCGGGTATTTTTTGTCGACAGATAATAATTTTAAGACGGAAGGAGTACAAAGTATAAACAAGGAATCTTAATAGATAGATAATTATGATGGGCATTATAATTGTTAATGATGATGGAAAAGCAATTAATGTGTTAAATAGTCTTCCCAATTAAGTAAAGTTAGTTGAAGTTGGCATCACGGTAGGTTCACAAATTAAGTGGGTAAGCGGCTAAATCTATCATTTTCTCTATCTATAAACACTTCATTTTCAATCATTCGAATCTTATAAAAAATATATAACTTTTCTCTATAAGGAAATAAAAATGTTAGTGACCAAATATTTAGGTTGTCTACTTGTTTGGAGTCTCCCAAATACTTTTAAAAGTTCATTTATATATGGGAAAAAAAGGTTAGATTTTGTTTAAATGTTGTGGTCTCTATATAAAAAGTATGTTTGACAAAAATAAATGTTACTCAAACTGAAAATAATGTTGTAGTTGGAAATATAGATGCAAATTATAAAAAGATATTATTTTTATAAGTTACATTTAGTAGCATTTGATTTTCAGAAATTATAGAATATTATTTTTCTTATGTCTGCCAAATGAAACTTATATTTTAAGTAGCTTATTTTAACTGCCAAATGAAACTCATATTTTAAGTAGCTTATTTTTATTTATTTTTTAAACAAACATAATCTCTTAATAATTTTATGTTTAAAACATACTCAAAACCGACTTGCACGTGTATCCCTTGTCACGTACGGTTTTGATATAACTTAGTTGTGTATATTCGACGTGTGAGGTTGTATAAAATTAGTATTACCAAAAATTTACGCCACATCATTAACTTTTATGCAACGAGTATGTAATTTCAGCTATTTAAACGATCAAAATTCCAGTTCAGCATTATACAAGTTCCAATGTATTTTGCTAATTATACTGGTTATAACACCACACCGAAGTTAATTATCTTAAGTGTTAACATTCTAACTTTGTGTTTGTTTGTGATTTCTTTTAACATGTTATGCACGTATGTGCTTTAGTGGGTTTCAGTTTTTAGTATCAGTATTATATATAAGAAGTAGTTTCTTTTATTTACTCGCTTCGTTCTAAAATAATTGTCATGTTTTAATTTTTTGAAGCCTTTCTTTTTCAACTTTAACTTTAACTATATTCTTTTGTGTTATATAATACTTGATGCAAAATATATGAATGAATTGAGCTTTAAATATATTTTTATTAGTATAATTTTCATCATGTATTGTAAAAAAAAATTAAAATATAAAATAAAAGAAACAATAGAAAAATACGTAAGTTAAAATTTGAAGATTTTTTTTTTTTTAAAGTATGAACAATTATTTTAAAACGGAAGAAATATATTAATGAGCCAACACATACTTCTAATTTTGGTATTGCTACAACTTATACTCTAAGTAACATATGTAACATATTTGACACATGGGTATAGGGCTGTGCATGGTCTCAAAACCGGACCGGACCGGCCAAGACCGGACCGGACCGAAAACCGACTTCGGCATAAACCCTAGATCGAGACCGGATCGAATGTGGTCGGTCCGGTCTCGGTCCGGTCGGTCCTTCGGTCGGTCCGGTCCAAATTAGCCTAAATCCTTCGGTTTTGGTCCGGACCGGACCGGACCGGACCGAGGACCGAATTAGACCAAATGCCAAGACCGCGAACCGGACCGAATGTGGTCGGTCCGGTCTCGGTCCGGACCGGTCCGGTCGGTCCTTCGGTCGGTTCGGTCCGTTCGGTCGGAATGCTCACCCTTACATGGGTATACACACTTAGCATATACAAGTATACAACTTCAAAATCACTTTTGAAAAAAAAAATAATAAAAAATCTAAGCATATATTTAAAAAATCTTTTTGAATAAATAATTGCTAAATTTTAATTAGCATTTAATAAAATTTGCCGGGAATATAAAGCTAGAAAAGGTGAAAGGTGGTGGGGGACAATAAAGCTATGAAAATTATTCTTTCATATTCATAAATCATAATCATTCTTCTTAGAAAACCAAACTCAATTCAAACTTTCATATTTTCACCTTCAAAATTCTCTCTCTCTCTCTCTAAAAAAACACACACATATACACATTCAATGTGTGTAAAAAAAGCTTATGTTGGTATTAAAAATAAGCTAATCTAGAGAGAGAGAGAGGAATTATTTTGTAGAATGTGATCAACTTTTGCTTTGGAACATCTTTGTGAAAAAGGGTATCTAGAAATTAAATCTTGGTTGGAGTTTTTTTATAGTTAAGGTAAGAAAACATGTTCTTATACATGTTACATGCATCATTTGAGTTATGTTTTATTTTTGTTTTGTTGTTTTTAATTTGCATGTATGTTAGAATTGTATCATGTTTTTCCATGATTTATTTTGTCATGATCTGATTTAGGCTGAGGATATGTACGTGCATACCTTTTGAACATCGTCAGCGAAAAAAAATACTTATGTTAGTTTTTTCTTTTTTTCCGCAGAGTTTAACACTAAGTGCATACCTTAGAAAAGTTCATAGGATACCATATAATGTTTACCAACCGTAGAAAAGTATATAGTACTTGACTATGTTTTATTTTCCTAAACTAGTGTAATTTTTCGACAAACTTGGCGTAATTTCAGGCATCCTGTAACTTAACATGTAGATCGCGCCCCCGTGTTAGATATACTAATAAGTTGAGTCACGAAATCTACCCTCTAAGCGAAATGGGTATAAAAGGTGTTGATGACATATTGAATAGTCCGATATAAGGTTTATATATGCTTATAGGAGAATTCGTGTTATTTTGTTGGTAAATGCAGATTTTGATTATATGAACACGGTTTAAGCATCTTATTTAAGGACTTATATAAAAAGCAGCCCGCCTTGTTGATCTGCCCAAAAGGTTTCGATTTCTTCTTTATTGTGATTGTTTATTGTCTTGACAGTGTAGGAAAGTAATGCTAGGAACACATGGGGAAAAAAGGGAGTTGGTTTTCGGCGATCAAGAAGGTTTTTACATCCAACTCCAAAGACAAATTGCCCAATGTAATCTTCACGAATATCTTTGAATAAAACGTCATTAGTACTTAAGAAAATTTCATGTTTTGATTTGTTTTTTTGTGTTTTGTATCATGGTTGGCTCGGGTCACAGGAACTAGAGAAGAAATATTCTAACGACAAAAAGGGGCGAGGAAAAGTAAAATATGGAGAAAGCCGATCATTCATTCCTCTCTTTAGAGAGCCAAGCAGTATCGAGAAAATATTGGGGGAAGTTGATCAGCAGTATATGTTTATTGGAAATCCTATGCCTGTTGATCAACCAACAACCCCGCAACCTTTGTCTACCCCCAGGCCTGCCTCTCCAAGGGTCACTTCTCAACGAGGCGCTTCACCTAGGGTACCTTCTCCTAGGGTGCCTTCTCCTCGAGCAGTTTCCCCAAAGAATTCTCCACCTAGAGTGGTTCAAAGACGCACGGAAATTAAGTATAGACCAGAGCCAACTCTACGACATCACCACCTTTCGGCCACCATTATACAGGCTGCGTATAGAGGATACATGGTAAGCTTTTCTTTTGGTTCTAATGAAAGTTTTAGAGATGACAAATGGGTGAATTGGGTGACAGGTCAAACGGGTTCTGGTCAAAATGGGTCGAATTGGGCGATCCCCATAAAATGTTTGTTATTGCCACGGTTCTGACCCTTCACTTTTAATGGTTCATTTTTTGCATTTTTTATACAATGAAAAGTTTAAGGATTACTCTACTTCTTAAATATTACAGATCACTTTTGACCCGTTGGACCCATTTGACCCCTTAAATGTTACAGATCGACCCATCTTTTAAATGGGTTGGAATTTGTACAATTCACTTTTCGTATATGTTTGTGTATAACTATATTGTGTATATTAGGCAAGGAGGAGTTTCCGAGCTTTGAGGGGGCTTGTGAGGCTACAAGGAGTTGTAAGAGGTCAAAACGTGAAACGACAAACTGTGAACGCCATGAAACAGATGCAACTGTTGGTCAGAGTCCAAACTCAAATTCAGTCACGAAGAATCCAAATGTTAGAAAACCAAGGTCAAAATCATAACAAGGAACTTGAGAGTTCAAACGGCAAATGGACGTTTAGTAACCTAGTAAGACTTCCTTTTTTCTTTGTACTTAACTTACTTACAGTTCATACCATAAGCCGATAGGCTAGTTATGTATTAATGAACACAACTCGGGCTGTGTTCAAGCATGCACACTTATAGAAGTGAGCCATGTTGAGTTTAGTAATTTTGGGAATCAAATGCAGTTGGAAGCGGGCGATGGACATTGGGACGATAGCTTGATGACGAAAGAGGAAAAAGAAGCAATGCTTCAGAAAAAAATGGAGGCAGTGATCAAGAGAGAACGAGCCATGGCGTATGCATACTCACACCAGGTAATCTTGAACCTATTCACTCATACTTTTTGAAATCTCAAAAACCGAAACATTTATAACACGGTTTTATTATTCAGTTATGGAAATCGACTCCAAAGTCAGCTCAAAATGATCTAAGTGACATCCGGTCCGGTGCCTTTCCATGGTGGTGGAACTGGTTAGAACGTCAACTTCCATCTGATGAACCCATGACTAAAACCCCTGAATTCACACCCACACCTACACGTTTAAATCTCGACAAGAAACCAAGCCCAAGCCCAATCTCACGACCCCAATCCAGCACATATAAACATACAAACTTTTCATTCGAAAACCTTGACACAGCAACACCAAAGTCATCAAGATCGACAGTTCCAACAAAGACTAGACAACCTTTTACAACTCCTACACGAACCCCACCCTCATCAACACCGAACCTAATGAAAATTTCTAAACCAAAAGGCAGTCTCTCCGGTTCACCATACCCTATGAAAGACGACGATAGTTTAATGAGCTGTCCCCCATTTTCAGTCCCGAATTACATGAGTCCAACTGTTTCAGCTAAAGCTAAAGCGAGACCAACGAGTAATCCTAAAGACAGGCTCACGAGCACTGCGGCTAGTGAGACATCTTCTAAAAGGAGGTTCTCGTTTCCTTTAACACAAAACATTGGGTCGTCATTTAAGTGGAATAAAAAGTCTTCAAGCAAAGAATCTACGACATCACAAGCTCCAATGGTGTTGCAAAAACATAAGTCTCCGCGGTCTATTGGGGATAGGAGCATTGATTCAGCTATTTCTATGCCAGCTGCCTATGGGAGGAAACCGTTTAACAGATATGTGTGAAATTTTTTTCTTCGTTTTTTTAACGCCTTGATTTTAATCTTTGGTGAAGTTTGAGTTTTTTTTTTTTTTTTTTTTTTTTCTTTTTTTTTCCGGGTAATATGAGTGTATGATACTTTACAGATTGGTTGATTACAGAATATTGATGTATGATAATAAACAAGTAAATGTTTTATGAGTGTAAAAACTTTGTTCTTGCCTAGTCGTCTAGGATTGTAAACGAGCCTAACTACGTAAAAAGGTCGTGTTAGGTTATGTCTATCTTAGTACGGGTCTTATGGATACATGCTCGAAATTACAACACAACCCTGATCGAGCTTGACAGAAAGATGTTATCGATCTGATGTATGATTTAGGCCCACGCTCGGCTCATGTCCAGAATCTTCACTAGCTAGGTTATGTGCAAGGCCGTCTCTTGATTTAGGCCCACACACATAATATATAATTAAGCTCGAGTCTCATATTGTGTTCATATATATAATAGAAGTGCATGAAATTTGGTGGCCCTCGTCAAGCGGTGGCCCTGTGCACGTGGTCAGATGTAGATTGGGCAAGCTGCCTCACTACTCCTCTCACCACCTCTGGCTACTGTGTCTTTCTCGGCAGGAACACAACCAGGGTGGGTCCCGGGACACCCATGAAATTTTGCGGCGTAGTTTTAATTTTTGTAAAAGAATTGGATTTTTCCTAAATGCACATGGTCAAAAAAAATTGTGTTCCTCGTTTTATATAATTTTTCATAAATTCATTTGGTCAACTTGTGTCCTTGTTCCGTCTCTGCTACCGTGTCTTTCTCGGCGAGAATCTCATATCATGATCTAGTTGTGGGCTTGGAAAAAAAATGTCACAGTTAACACATGAAATGGATTTTGGTTAATAGAGTTTGAGATTCAAAAAGTACTTACATTTTTTTGTAACACTATTCAATTTGTATATTTTTTACACTAACTAAAATTTATAGTTTTACAACAAAAAAACGTGGTCTAATTAATGCCACAAGTTAAGTAACTCTATTATGAAGATTAAGCTAACAAAGTTCCTTAATGTGGAGCTTCTTTTGAAAGCTTTTAAGAGCTTTTAAAGTTACATAAATATACAAGCTATACACTAAAAAAATAAATAAAGCTTTTAATAGCTTTTAAAGTTTCAAGACTTTCATTTGCTTACAATTAGTTACTTCAATAAATCTCCAAAGTTATTGATAACCCCGTTTGGAACGTACAAGCTTCTATGTCCTTTCATTTGCTTACAATTAATTACTTCAATAAATCTACAAAGTTACAACCCATGTTATGAGTATAAGGGCATCTACTATGATGAACCTATAAAAAGGTTTATACATTTAAAACTCCATTAATTTATAAACCTTTTCAAATCACAAACCTATTTCCACTATAGATAAACATATTCATAAACCTTTTCATATCATAAAACACTCTCAACACTCTCACTATACATAAATTTTAGACCTCTTCAAAATTCTAGACCTATTCATGCCATATAGACATAAAATGGTTTCTCACTATGGTACACAAATTCTTGGACCTCTTCAAAAGGTTTTAAACCTATTCTTGAAACACCATAGTGGATGCTCTAAGTAAGGAACTCTCATTACTCGCTAGAAAACGGAACGAAGGCAACAACTGAAACATGGAAAACACAAAATCAGTTGGTACCCGAAGCACAAAACCACCGTCATACCTTGTGAACAATCAAGCTTAGAAACTTATTTCTTGATTTAGAATACTTAAGCTATCATAAAACCACCATCACTAGCTCTATCTCTTCCTCTTTCTCTCTTAAACCGTCACCCCAAGCACACACAGAAGATAAGTGTGGAATTATCCAGAGTTAGGATATAATACGCTAGTGATGACTCAACAAAAAGGGCAAATTAGTATTTTCGGCTCATATTAGGTCGATACGCCATATCCATTTTCATGGATACGCCGTATTCATGTAAATCCCTCAATACACACAATCTTGTATACACCATATCCAAACCTATCCCAATACACCATATTCCCAAACACCAATACGTCGTATTGGAGTTGGCAGACCAAAACCATTTTCCATAATTCCCTTAATACGACGTATACACTACTTTGGATACGTCGTATCCAATCTATAACAGGTCAACACTTATGTTCTTCACTTATTCAAAATACCATTATACATAAGTCCACACACTTAGACCTAATCAAACTCGTCTAGGGTCATACCCGTTTCAAAATGGTTTTGGGTGTAATAGATAATGTTGCTGACTAGGCGTGCTTGGTTGAGAACATTGTTGCAATATACATTAAATTATTAGAATACTTTACAGTTTGAGAAGCTGTTGAGATGACTGTCTTAGATAGTTGTTGTGCTGGCTTCAAACACTATATGGGATGCGCCATGGCAATACTCTACGGTACTTGTACTAGAATGCACACATACAAAATGACACTCATCATGTTATTCAAACATTTCACTATTTATAAGTTTGAAACATGTATTCTTAAAGTTCACTCAGATAACTACTTAGCTGTCATGTACATAATGATAGGGAACATTGGATTTTAACTTACTAGTAGTCTCATGCGAACCTGTGTTTAATATCCGGATAATGGAACTATAAGCAGTCGTATTGCATAATGAATTGATATACATGGTATGATCTTTTTCATTTATACTACCGTCTTCTATATTTGAATGTTTAATCCATGAATAAATTTATTTATTTTAAATTGTCTATTGTCACTCAAAAGTATGGGAGTATTGTTGAACTAAGGCAAATATGAATGTTTGGTAATGAATTCACTTGATGAATGTTGAAAGATGTGTCTGCCAAACTTACATGTTATTTACGTGTTATGGATATCTGACTTCCCCAAACCTATGAGTTTTCATTTTATGTATCAAAGTCATTAAGTGATATCTCCCAAGTGGTTATTTTTACTCGTCCTCAAACTTGAGATGCAAGTAGGTCTTGCATGTGTGAATATCTATTCTTGATTATAGCTCAACACTATCCTGAACAAGGTAGTTATAAAGGCTATTTCAGAAGTTATGTGAAGCACTTGAATGACACGTGCAATCAAAATAGAATTAAGTATGATACTAGTGGGCCCCTCGTTGAATTAATCAGATGTTTGTACGGCCGTACCCAAAGCGTAAATCAAGATGATGCTTGATTACATTTGATATTCTTGATTAATATCTAAAATGAGAAAAATAATATTAAACAATATGGATGTGCATTTATAAACCACTTAAATATGTTGTTTTATGAAATCAAACTTAGGTATTTATGGGATCAATGGAGTGTTGCTAGACGCTTACTATTGTTAGTATGAGTTATTTTGATTATGACATTTCACAAATGAGAGCTATTGGTATATGCTCAAGTATAATCGGTAACTATACGACCGGAAATACGTGAGCCTATTAAGGTCACACACGTATACACATAGAGAACGTTTATTAATGTAATTAATGTATTTTATTGTATTTATATTATTCTATTAATATGATTCACGGTTTACTTTACGGTCGTTAATTAAACCGTTGTACACTTTAATTAATTATAATATTTATTTATTACCGTGCGACGTAGTAAATAAATTTAGACTAAAATACACACCTTGGTCCCTAAACTTGCCAAAAAAACGTCGTCGTTCACCGTAACTCGGATTTTTCGTCGCCAATAGTCCAAACTATGGGTTTTTGAGGCCAAACTGGTCCCTTGACCCATAATGGCCAGGTCAACGTTCGATTTCTGTTATTTTGTCGAGGGTATAATAGTCCATACACATTTATACGTAAATCTAACTCAACCAGAGAATACCTATTCGTATACCCTCTTGATTGTTTCCCTCCGTCGTCACCTAATAACTGACTTAATATAGACTAATCATCTATCACACAAATTTTCAGACACTAAAGGATCCTTCACACAACCCTTACAAACACTTTAACAATGGCATACAAGGACTTTACTTTGACAGCAGTCATAGATGAGATGGTAGAGTATGTGAAGGCCAAAATATGGGGATATTTGGTTACAAGGAGATGAAATATCTGATGAGATGTTTAAAGATTTATGCAGATTATCGAAAGAAGCTGAAGTAATGAAAGGTTAGTTCGTTTATTTGTATTTGTGTGATTGACATTTTAAGGTTAACAGTCTTGAATGAGCCTAAATAACCCTATCTTATTTGCAAGAAATCCAAGCAATGTCAGAATCTGCCAAAAAAGGGATTATAGCAAACTAAACGTATCTGACGATATGATTGACTATGTCATGGCTACTTATGGGAATAAGTGGGATATCGAAGATGAAATTGTTGATGTGATACTTGAAGATAGTTGTAAGGAGGTTGCGAAAGGTTAGACTTAATGTTTGCAAAGTAAGATAGTTGTAATGGCTGAACTCTGATGTCTTTCTGTTTTGGCTTTCTTTCCAGATACCAACTTTAAAGGAAATGAGGTTGATGTCATCATTATTTCAGACATGTCTGATGATGAGTTTGGGTTTGTGTCTTCTAAGAATGCTACTTTGAAAGCTTCCACTTCTCAAGCTTCCAAGGCTTCCACTCCCAATGCTTCCAAGACACAACCTGTTAGCACCCTTGTTCGTAAAAGTCCAAAAACAAGGGAAAGGATTACAAATGTTGTACTTGGTATTGGGGCGAGTGTGGGATGCTCTAGCATAAAGGGTAATGAGTGGTATGTGCCTCCCCCTAAAGAGCTCAAGTCTCCCATCAAGAAGTTGACATGTTATTTTTAGTTGTTGATGTAATGAAGCTGTAAATATTTTGGTTGATGATGGTTACTCAAAAGGATGCTTGTTAACATGTTTATTAGTTGGTGATGTATGTTATATTTTGGTTTTGTTGTTTACATTTTATCAGTTTGCATTTGCATATGCAGTTTAGGGGGTGTATGGAATGACCCATTTGGACTTATAAAGTCAACATATTCCAAAAAATTATTAACCAAACTGAATTGTTATAATCTTTTAAAATATATTTTGTTTGCATTTGTAGTTTTTGTTTTGTTATTTCCATTTTATCAGTTTGCATATGAAGTTTAGGGGGTGTTTGGAATGACCCGTTTGGAATTATAAAGTCAACATATTCCAAAACATTACTAACCAAACTGAATTGTTATAATCTTTTAAAACAACTGTTGTTTGCATTTGTAGTTTTGGTTTTGCTATTTCCATTTTATCAGTTTACATTTGCATATGTAGTTTAGGGGGTGTTTGGAATAACCCATTTGGACTTATAAAGTCAACATATTCCAAAAAATTATTAACCAAACTGAATTGTTATAATCTTTTAAAACATCTTTTGTTTGCATTTGTAGTTTTGGTTTTATTGTTTACATATTTCATTTAGCAATTGCATATACAGTTTAGGGGGTATTTGGAATAACCAATTTTGACTTATAAAGTCAACATAAACAAATTTATTTCAAACATCATGTTGTTCCAATTACACATTGGTAAAACCTACTAACAGCATTTCAAAATTTTATTTTCCAACATCCATTGATAGATATAAATCCTTTACATCCACTCCATAATAAGATGCCTCTAACTCTGCTTCTTTCCTAGCTCGTTCCTTTTCAAGTTTTTTGTACATTCTCTCCTCTTTCAAAAACTGCTGGAATGCTTCTTTATCCAACCTTGTCTGCTCTTCTTCTTGATCCAACCTTGTATGTTCTTCTTCTTGCTCAAAAAGAGCTTCAAGAAACTCTTGTTCCATAGTCTGCCTTATCTCGTCTTCATCCATCCATTGCAAAAGTAATAGATTCATACATCAACTTCAATGTAAACATACAAGAACATTTGTTATTCAAATGATAATTAAATGCATACCTGTTGCCTTCTGCCATCACAATGCCTTTTTCTTCCTCGTACCTTAGTTTCCTTTGGTGGTTTTGGTACTTGTTCCTTGTGACACCTAGACTTATTATGTCTAACAGTATGACAATTGGAGCATTTAATCTGTCTACAAACTCTAGATTTACCCATTGTGAAGCAATTTAACTGAATTAAGGCTTTAGGGTTATGTATTCAAATTTGGGGAAAAATGTGGTCAAACAACACTAGTAAGAATAAATGCATTCCTACACCTTTATGCAATTGTGACCAAATGATAGGGGACGAAAACCTTAATCAGATATATATATACACTGTTTATGCAAGGACCATACTTCTAACAATAACGAATATAATCAAAACACATATCAAAACAATCAAAGAGGAAAAAACAAAAAAACGATAACACAAGAATATAAAAGATAGATAATTCATTTCATAGATAAAGTGCACTTCAGTACATATCGTTCCCAAAAGAAACCATCAAAAGCACAAAATACAAGAAAATCACTTAGCCCTCCTAATCTTCAAGGAAGTTGTTCCTGTCAAACACCTGACAATATGTTTGACATATCATCTTCCTTAGCTCCAAACCCTTCAACACATTTGCTTTTTTATTCTTGCGAAATCCAGTAAAAGCTTGTATGTCATGACCAAAGGACGATATTCTTCGAACTCAGTGATATACTCTTGAGTTTCATTCATAACATGAACCAAATCAGCGAAAGTCTTTTGGAGACCGTTTGCAATCTCGATGTCCTTATCGTTTTCTCTCTGATAATAAAGAGTAATCGAATCAAACATGGAGAAATACTTGGCAGCTGTGGCGAGTTCTTGTAGACGTGTGAAGTTAGCCATTAGGTTGTTGTGATTTTGTGATAATCTGTGTTTGTGATTGTTGGTATGCAAATGCTTTAGGGTATGAACCCTTAAATAACAAAGACAACGGGATCTTTCAAATTCAGAGACTATTTGTGAAATCACAAAACCTAAATAGTCAAGTTCTGTATTAAAAATACGCGAGAATTTTAAGTGCAATAACGGCTAACTGACCAAATTTAAGGACCAAGTGTGACATAATAAAATCATTACCCTGCAACTTCACCGTTGCCTTCCTTGATACACGAATACGCAATTAATGTAGTGCCAAACACCCAATAAACCCAACTAATAAGATCCGAAACCATAAACACTCTCCTAAAAACCCGACCCAATTAACAAAAACCCAACCAAACTAGACCTAAAATACATCCACACTCGTAAACACACGTACTCAAACACACACCAAGTCAACCACGTTCGTAAAAACACAAACTGAAACCATGAGGGACAAGAGCATATTTTTGTCAACTTTTAAGGATATTCAGGAAGAAGAAGAAGGTGAGGTCTTGTTCAGAATTCACTGTAATGGGTTATTTGATTATTTCCCACTCAGGTATGAAGAAGGATCATTAATTAATTTGCGTTCCTTTACCAGTGATAGGGATATATTTAGTTCAAGCCTTGATAATGTATTATCAGAGATTAATGAACAAAAATGGGCGTTGTTTTTCTGTGATCCTAAACAATCCCTAAAAAATGGTTTGCATTTGATTAATCCAGATGATGATGTTCATATGCTGTTTGCATTGGCTGAAACACATGAGTCGGTTGATATCTTTGTTGCACACAAGCCCCAAAGGTTAGCACAAGTTTACTTAAAAAACATAAGTTTAGAAGTTGTGGGTTGGGTAGAGCAAGATGTTAACTTTCGAATGACTTGTCCAACACCATTTAGGACTCGACGTAAATAGAAGGGGATAGATAGGAACAAAAAGCAGGGGAGTGTAACCAAAATTCAAACAGTGAAAGGTTGTGTTGTTATCAAAGAGGAAGAAGTTGTTTTTGATAACAAAAGGGAGAAAAATAAGGGAAAAGGAAAGTTGCTTGAGGAAGAGGATGTTTTGCACAAGAAAAAGGGCAAGGAAGTTGTTAAAATTTTTAAGCGAGGTTTTGATGGGAAGGGGAAGGCTAAAATGGTTGAGTTTCCAGGTTTTGATGGTGAAAACATGGCTGGTGGTGCTGGTGTTGAAAGCAGGGTTGGTGGTGTTGCTGGTCATGTTATGGTGTTAAGACACCTTCTAGAAGCAGAGAAAGGATTACAAACTGCGTCCTTGCACTTTTCGCCCAAGGCCATCCTAGGTGAGGTTTCAATGATGAATAGCATGGCATCTGTTTAATATTATGAACCTGCAATTATACATTACCTAACTTAAATATTTGTTGTTTGGATACTTGTTTTTGCAGACACAGTAGCAGTATGATCATCAGTTTAAGGTTCATGTTTTGTGTGTTCATAAGTTTATGGATGTCCAGTACCAGTATGTAGATCATTAGAAGGTTCATCAGTTGTAGGTTTTGCAGTGGAAGCTGCATCATCTTTTCTATTTTGTGAATTGTCAGTAGAACCTTGTATCAGTCTATTAATCTATAGTTGAACTCATTTTCATGTTAGATGAGACAGTGATTCCCAAATTGACTATTATAAGTGAACTTGCGAAATGGTTGGTTATGTTACATCATGTGTTTGTTTGTCTTATAGGTTATATTCTGTGTGTCCATATTAGTTTCTCAGTTGACCTTTATAAAGTCAAACTTCAAATGTCAAGTGTGATGGTATAATCAGCACAAACAATCACCTCTTTGTGTGTTGCTGGTAAAAATAAGGAATTGGGTTGGGTTATATTTAACTAAGGTATGGTATAAATATGTATGGACTATTATACCCTCGACAAAATAACAGAAATTGGACGTTGACCTGGTCAAGGGACCAGTTTGGCCTCAAAAACCTATAGTTAGGACTATTGGCGATGAAAAATCCGAGTTACGGTGCACGACGACGTTTTTGGGCAAGTTTAGAGACCAAAGGTGTATTTTAGTCTCTTTTTTTTTGTACCTTTTGTCCTTTTTATTTTCTGACAAGTTTTCATGTGAAAATCGAAGTAGTGTTGTAAAACAATCGGTATAAGCTATGGGAATTGATACTTACACCACATTTTTTTATGCATGCACCATAATTTGTGCATTACAATTTGTACCGTACAATACTTTAATGCAAAAATTATGGTGCATGCATCAAAAGATGTGGTGTGAGTATCACCCCCCATAAGCTATGTGCAAGGCATTTGATCTTGAAAAGGGACTGCTCGTTCATTCATCATTTCATAAGACATGATAATGAAGCCTTGCTAAAGCGGAAATGATACAATGCTCAACAATCTGACCCATTTCATGCAATGAGAAGTTGTACTTGATGTCATACAGCTTGTGATTAGGTGGTTCGTCATAATCTTCACGTCAACATAAAAGCCATAACGTATAATAAGACTGCAAAACTTATCTATACTACTTATAAAGCATTTAGCACCTCTTTTCTAAACTTTTTTAAGATGTCATTAATGGGTTTTTTAAGCATTACAATTTTTAATGCATAATATACACAATACATAGCTTTTACTAATTTATCTTCCACAACATTTTAATGCTTTATTTTTTTTTTGAATTAGTTTAGTTTTAATGCAAAAATGCACATATAAATGAATATGATACATGCAAAACTAAAAAGTTCCAAAACTATTATTATATCGTAAGAGTGTTTCGAGAACCAATGTAAATAAATTTTGAATTATTTTAAATAAAATTAACCACAAAAGTAAAAAACGGTTTTTTGTAAAAGTCGGGACAAATTTTTTTAAGACAAATGATGCAAAGATGTAAATTCACAAGTGATAATTTATTTGATTTTATACATATTACACATATCTATACTACTTATAAAGCATTTAGCACTCTTTCTTCTAAAATTTTTTAAGATATCATTAATGTGTTTTTTAAGCATTACAATTTTTAATGCATAATGTACACAATACATATCTTTTACTAATTTATCTTCTACAGCATTTTAATATTACGAGTTGTTGATTATTACATATATATTTCATAAAAAAAATGTTTCTACTTACTTGTGACTACGCACCACTATCAACTAATTTGACCATAACCCCATAACATTATTGACTACCGCAACGCAAAATCACGCCACTTTCAATTGTTTTTATATGAATTAGTTTGATATTATCCATCACTTTTTTTAAAATTACTCAAACTCATTATATTTTCGCTATTGGCAAAGTTATTGTAAGAGAAAACATAAAATTGAAAACATTTTTTGCCGAAAATTTTATTACTTGATACCCGCCGTCGTAACGCGCGGGTACCCTACTATAATATTTTAAAGAGTTGAAATATGCGACATGAAACTTTTGGCATCTGCAAATTTATCGTCACATAAAACGTTTCAGATTATAAAGCATGGTTCGTTGAAATTTTTTATTTCAGGGTACCCGCCGCCGCATCGCGCGAGTACCCATGCTAGTAACCCTTAATGACTATACCTTTTTAAGCATAACCTTAATGGGGAAATCTTACCTACATTATAATGTAGGTAAGTTACTTACATTTCATTTGAAAAAAAAGTAGGCACAAGGGGAAAACATGTATCATAGACTTACTGCAGGGACTGAACTGTACATTTTTCAAATGAAATGTAGGTAACTACCTACATTATAATGTACAACCTTAATTTAGGGATTATCAAGGAATGACAATACCATGATGATCGTATATTTGATCTGATTATGGTCTAATGAAACATAAGATACTTGATGGATATTGATTCTAATCTACTTTAGTCACAATGAAATTGTTTTGAATGATCAACGTCAAACAACCTACTCAAAAGACATTTGAGCTCGAAAAGGGAGAGCTCATCCCTTCATCATAAGAGACATGAATAATGAAGCCTCGCTAAAACGCAAATGATACAACACTCACCAATCCGACCCATTTAATGCAATGACCGACGATGCAATATCAAATCAGACAATCAGGATCCTTGGCAATAACTCCAGGTGACTTTCACTTCAAGAGAGCAATTTGTCCCTTTTAAACATTTTTCGATGCTACTATTGGTACGTGAACGGAAATTGTAAGAGCCACTCAAAATTATATTCCCCGATTTACCATCTATCAAGTGTGCTTTAACTTTTAGAGAGCCTTTTTTGGGTACAGCCATTCGAGATTTATGCAGTTGGATCGGGCCACTCTTAAGAATTGAAGGAGAATCGAGTTCAAAGAGTGCCGTCGTGTAGAAAGTCTTCTCAAAAGCACCACATTTCAACGGAAAGCCATCCTGATAACAAGCATCAATAGCCCCATAAACTTCAAGATTTTGAAGACTCGTTCTGAATGTCACCTCAAGGGTAGCATCCACCGCATCTTTTAATAAGATGTAATTTATTTGGACTTTCCCGACCTCACTTTCAACAGTAAAATTATCACACATACTATCTAATTTGCTCGCCAAAAAACCGGATAAGTCCTCATCAATGTAGGTATTGCAAATTGGAAAAATATCATTCTCCTCTTTATTAAAAGCCACCAGACTCATAGCAATCCCCATTGATGAAGAGAGAGGGACAGAACGGGAGCAACTAGGATTGCCAAAGCTAGCACACCCACCGTTCATGATGTGTATGGGATCATTCCATGGCCGTCTAAATAAATCAACATAAGCAACATGAGGCCGATGTGTTGAGGTCCACCCGTCTGACCGTAGTCCGCACGTATCAATTACATCAATATACCCGAACAGCTTGACGAGATCCATATCTGGCTTTAAATCTGGATTTATAAGGAGATGAATCGAAAATGGCTCAAAGCGGGAATTTTGGATTTTAGGTTGGTCCCTGATGAAAATCAAAACAACCGCCAAAAATTAAAATAAAAAAATTACGAGTCGATGACAATTCTACTAAATCATCTGTCTTATGAATACAATAACTAATCATCCTACATAGACCTCACTTTTCACTACAACTAGTTTATGCTGATTCAGTCATAGCTCGATACATCCAGATCCAACACCAAAGCAAAGACTTAATACAAGATTCTTATACAGAATATATTTAACAACATTTGGATGTTGAGCCATCTAGTGACAACTACTTTATTGACCCAAACAAAACTATCTTTTAATAACTCAAAGTTACACAACAAAAAATAGATAACTGCAATACAACGGTTGAAATTAAAACGTAAGTTGGAACTCTGAGTCACCAAAAGATGGCTTTTTAGCCGGTTTGGGTCGTTTCATGACCAAAAACAGCATAAAATGAGTCTTTCAAAACTGATAAAAAAAACTAATACAGTTCTTAAATTTATACATAATTGTAATGTTATGTCTCTATATAATTACAAAATGACCCGAGCTTTACACAATTTCATTTTTAAAAGGCATTAGTTACTTTATGCAAACAGCATTATAAATTACTTAAGTTTTGTGAAATGAAATAAACTTTAGAAAATTTCGAAACCGGTAGTTACCTGCCAACATGAGCACTTGCATCCTCGAGTTCTTTTACATTAATTGGTCGTTCCAAGCATAATTGTGCTCCATATATCAGCGGGGTCACTCCTAACTCATTTAAGGGTTGCTACACACACAAAAAAGAAGTTTAAAACTGGTTATAAAATGTAGAATTGCGACCATCTTTGTCTTTTTATACTACTGAAGTACTTTTAGTAGATAATGCATACCGGAGTAATATCCAAAAGATGAAAACATTTTTCCATCACCACTGCGGTTGCCTCACACAGCAACAGGGAAAATCTGCTTCTCCGGCCTACCAAAACTTCCAAAAGTTAGGCTAAATCCCAACAAAAAATAATCACACATCTTTTTAAGAGAAGCGGAAATTAAATTTAGTGTTGTATGAGAAAAAGCATATACCTCGTGCAAGAGTGGAAACGAAGTAACGGTTGAATATCTGAGATAAATCATAAAGGTATTTACACAGATTATGTGGCAAGACAGCCAAACAAGATTCTCGAAGACCCTGAAAAGGAAATTTAGATTATTAATACAATAATATAATATGCGTTGCCATACATTTAAGAGCATATTAGAAGAAACTATATATAATGTTTTAGAGTAATCAAAAGAAAATAAAACAAAGTATTCAATCCCAAAAACTACGCATCAAATAGGATGTTGTATGTTCAAATTAGTAAAAGTTCATTGAGATGTTTGTCTTGCCTCAGTGAAATCGAGTATGTGGAATCCCAAGTCACGCTCTTCACCTTTCTCCAATACGTCGTCTTTCTCCAATATCAACTCTGAAGCCTGTTGCAAACATTAAATTACAATATCTGTTACCTTAATATTCAAGAACATGAAAGCAAAAAAATTGGGGCCAAGATGAGAAAGCTGGCATTGAAAGGAAAAGAAATTCTTACTTTCTTTAACTCACGGATGTATTTACGAGATTCATTTGTAATTGAACGAATCCGAGCATGGGTATTCAGTAGATATAAGAAAGTATTTCCCTATTTACAAATTAATTTGAGCATATATCAAAAACAAGATTGGTGTAAAGATTTCGAATTGATAAGATATACAAAACATCACTTAGTAAGGGAAGAACGTCATTAGAATACCTCCTCATCGAGTATCTCATCAATATCTAAATTACAGTCTGCCATTCTATGGGTTTTCAAGAGTGTATACCTGTTAAGAACACAAACGCAAAGCAGTAAATACGAAAGTAAGTACGAAACTTGACCTAAAAGCAGGGTATCTAGTTTTAAACAAAGAATTAGCCGGTGTAGAAATTGTTAAATTCAATATAAATTTTTTTGATTACAGCAAGTTCATAGGAAATTAACAGTTTTCATTCTACTAAGTATCATTAATAGTGACAGCATAAGTACAATAAGGGTTAAATTGAAAGCACGAGAATCTTACTGAATGGCACACTCTAAAACGTCTCGAGCAGTATAATTAGCAGCACCACCTGATATAAAAAAAAAATAATAATAAATTGTAACATAGCCATCTTGATTCGATATCAAAGAAAAAGTATAATATTGACTAAAAACAAAACAAGTCACACGGGTTGAAAGCTAGATTGCATTATCAAAGAAAGTTGAATGATTTTTGTAACAAAAAAATTCCGGTAATCACATTATTTATACACGAAAATAATAAGTAATAGAGAATAGTCGAAGAATATCCTGTATACCTTGTAACACAAAAGAGGCCACTTTATGAAGAGCTTTAGCTTTGTTTGACATGTAAACCAACTCTTCTAGTTTGGTAGTACAACTTCGATATCCCACATAACTTGCCCAAGGTTCGAGCTTAGGAGCACTTGAGAGCCACCCTGCACCTTTAGCAGCCTGAAAAAAATAATACAGTTTTCGTTTTCTCTATCTTCTTTTGAACAAGTACGTTATGAGTTGATGCGCAGAAATTACTTACAGTAAAGCACATTTCAATATACTCCTTTTTGGCAACAGGAGTCACATATAGTAGCCACTGTGCCTTAAGCTTTTCAGCTCCATGCCTACATATTCAGACAATTCATATATCATTACGTACTGTTTACAATAGATAAATATATGCGAGAGGCATACACGTAGATGCAGAGACATTAAGGAAGATATCTTGAGCTAAAACTAGTTCAGACGAACTATTGATAAAATAGTTGAAAAAACCTAGTAATAGACAATTGATATATATATATTTTGATAAATTCAGCAATTTAAAGTACCTCAATGCTCCGAGATCTTTAAAAGCATTGCCTAAACCTCGAACACTCTTCCTTTTAAGAAGCATTTTCAGTTCTCCTTCAGCTTTATTGTAAATCATAACTTCTCCGTCTCTTTCTTCAATCTTAATCACATTTGTAACTAAATCCATGTGACTCACCTGAAATAAATAGAATTATTTTGAACTCGATCATAAACTGCAAAGTAAGCCTATTATATAACAAACATTCATACAGCTAAATCGGCTGCAAATATATACCTCATGAGCGTTGTTGAGCACATCAACTTGACAATACTGAAGCATGCGAGTTAACGAGCTGCTGATATAACGGCGTCGCAACATGTCCATATGCATTCCCTCGGCTTTATCAAATGACGGAGAGCCTACTATCGCCCTTTCCAAAGAAACTGATGGTGCCCATGTTTCAATACCTTCTATTAGCATCCTATGAATTCTCTGCAAGGAAAAAAGTGTAAACAACAAGAATCTAGCTTGCTTAAAATTGTAATGTACGTATGTCTTGAAGGAAAAAAAACAAACCTTTGCCATCCATTTCCCGGAAATCTTGAAAGTTATGAACCCGACACTATGCAAGGAGGGTGTTCCCTCTATCATCTCAGGTTGCTCAAGATTTCTTATGATTTCCTTTAATAATAAAATACCACACAGAAACATATAATTAAAGCGCGCCTTAAAAAAAACAGTACTCAAAAAACATGATTTACAAAAAAACATTACCTCTCCAACATCTTTTGGTCCTTGAAGCTTTGTACCCTTTTTTTTCAATTCAGGCCAAATCCTCAAGACGTTTCCGCTATCACCAAATGTAAATTTCTCATCATTCAGGAAAAAAAAAATGTAAAGCAAAGTAAATATGCACAGATATTATAAACAACGTAGGCATACCATGTATAATCATCATACTCCTCCTTGGCGCAAGGTACAATCAAAGCGTGTTGTTTAACAACATTAAAATTACATCGTTCCATTGAGGCATTAAAGAGATTGCAGGCTGCTCGTCTTACAGTACCTGTCAAAGGCTGTAATACAAAACCACATGTTAATTAAGTTTACATGTAATAAAAAACCACATGTAATAAAAAAGGCTAAAGGCACCATAATGTATGTACTTGTCACTTGCACTTTTTATATGCATCGAACAGTTTCTTTTTGCTATTCTATGTACTAAACTTGATTTTATTGTATATTTTGTGTACTTTATGACAACTATGATACGTATAGTAGAAAAAAATAAGGGGCAGAGTACACAAAAAAATACAATACAATCAAGTTTAGTACATTGAATAGCAAAAAAAAAAAAAAAATTGTTCAAGTGACAAGTATGATACATTACGGTGTAAAAAAAACATGATAAAGAGTGTACGTTAATAATAGACTTACATGTTTCGTTCTTGATGTAGAACCTGGAGCCATTGTTGATGCTTCAGTCCTGTTCTTGATTTTTTTTTTTTTTTTTTTTTTTTTTTTTTTTTTTTTTTTTTTATATAATATATAATCTCGGCTTAACTTTTATTCTGATCTTTTCCTTGAATAATCGTAACTTCTGTCGATTGATTGATATTTAGGTTTGTATGAGGTTTAATATTATTGAGGTTTATATAGCCGAGATTATAGATAGAAACATTACAACATTCGAGTGGGCCCAGCCAATAGTATGTCGGCTCAGGCAACATCAACCTAATTTAGGGGTGAGAAAAAAACAAAAAATACCGAATAAACCAAAAACCAAAACCGAATTGAACCAAACTAATAATCAAACCAAATTTGCTAAAACCGAACCGAAACCAAACCGAACTACTAATTCGGTTCTCAGGTTGGATATGAGTTTGGCTGTCTGAACCGAAAACCGAATTCATATAAATATATATATTTTTTGTATTTATATATATACATATATTTTTTTATATATTTATATACAAATACTATAAATATGTTATATTTTTTTTTTGTAAAAGGGTTTCTTCACTTTGGTAAAATACTATCACATCAAAAAATATTGAATTACAAAGGATGAGGGTGACTTCCTCTCTCATCTCAGTCCCAAATGACACTTTTTATATAAAAAAAACACTTTTATGCTTGAAATATATTTTTTTCTCTAAATATCTATTTAATTATTAATTTTTTAAAAATAAATAGTGAAATTCGGGTCAACCCAAGAAGCGAACGGAATTCAAATTCGATTTTCGGTTCGGTTCGGTTGAATTCTAGTTCGGTTCGGTTTTCGGGTTGACCCAAAAAAATAATAACCGAACTAACCAGATAACCGAACCGATCAACACCTCTAAACCTAATAAACTAGCAGGGTAATCGCGCAATGCGGCTGCGAGTACCCTTTAACTAAATTTTGTGGGGATCAAATATATTTCATTTATATGTTTTTTTAACAATAATTTTACGTATTTTAATTTCCGGTGAACAACGTATTTTAATTTATTACAATGTTTACAATAAATATACGAAAATTCATGTTGGAACAACTTTAACTCTTTAATCAAGAACAATGTTTTTCAATTTTGAGACTACCTTTAACAAAATTCTTATTAATAATATACAACCAACTTCATCAAAAATATTATTCAATAAAATTTCGAACTACAACAAAATCTAAGTTAACAAGTGCAGAATTAGAATGAGTAAGATATTAGAACTATGTTAACCATTAACCTCTACGAGTACGCAGCGGATAAGGATCTAGTAATTGCAATTAGCTTAAACACGTAATTAATAAACAATTAATTAATAAACAATAAATTAATAAAAGGGATAAAAGAAACCCTAACCTTGTTTGGCAATTGATCTTTAGTAACGGACAATAAAACCAATACGAAACTAAGCACCTAAAATAGATGCCTCAATGAGTATCACACACAAACCCGATAACGTATATGTTCGATTAATGGCTAGTCGAGAACGTATAAATAAAACCCAATCAACCAAGTGATCACTTGAAAAAGCCATGTACAGAAAAACCCAAGAAACAGATTTAAGTTTCTGTCTGAGAACTCCAAAATAGCAAGAAGTTGTTGTTTGTTTATACCCGATATCGAATAAATCTATCTGATATCCTCTAGCTTCTGTCCAAGGAAAAACACCACTACCAGAACTTAATCCAACTACTTTGTTGCTGTTGTTGTGTCGACAAGGAGACCAGGAACAAAGACAAACCAATTAACTAAACACTTGCGTCAAATACAAGTTTAGAATTCAATCAAAACCTTATACCCTTAATCGACTAGAAGAACCAATCGACCAAGAACTATAGCAGGGAAAAAGATGAATCGGTTTTAGGGATTAGGGAAGTAATATTATGCGTATGTTTTGAGAGGGATTGTGTTTGCTTATATACTAACCAAACCAACTCCAAGTTGGAGTATATTTGCTTGTTCGACAAGTTCAACCCAAGCCAACCCATTATCACTTTGTTTGTCCGATCAGTGGATGTACAAGGCCCATGGCAATCCATAAAACTCAACCTAAGTCCAAACAAAACAGTCCATGGGTCAATAAGTGTGATCGGGTCAAATCATGCATAGTACGGGTATGTAATTCAAGTATCGAATACGTTCAGCACGTATACTCGTGTTTATCATGTGTGCCCCCATTGGCTCACACACTTCTAGTCGTTTTGTCGTGTTTATAACTCCCACAAACCAACAGCTCCCACTTGGGAGTTGGTGTGTCGAATGGCACACAAAACTAACGACGGAAACGCCTAGCAAACGCTCTCACTCGTTTTTTTAACTAAAAGTGTCTGAGAGAATAGTTTCGTAAAAGTTTCTCAGTAGCATGGTCATTCAATGTCTTGCTCCAATCATCCTTTGTTATAGATACCGTTAAACCATGGATATGGATCTTAAATCATTCCATATAGTTTAATCATTTAGAACCTCGTTATAGATTTTAATTCAGATATACCAAATGTAATCAAGAATCATCTTGCATTACCCTTTGTGTTTGGCCAAACAATTATCTGATTAAATCTGGAGAGGCGACATGGTATCTTTCTGCACATATCAAGCAGAGTAACAAATCCTTTATTGACTACAAGTGTTGTGGATACTGCTTCACATCACTCCGAAATATAGCTTTTATAACTACCTTGTTCAGATAGCGTTTTGCGTATACTTACAAAAATTATATCCACATATAACAGAACTTACTTGCATCTCAAGTCTAAGGACGAAGATAACAAACCATTTTTAATATTTTACTTATGACAAGGATCCAAAAGTAAATATTTGAAAGTTGGAAAATCCAATATGCATCTCTAGTGAATACATATGAGTTTAGTGGGAACAATCCAAATTCTCGTTAGAATATAACCAACACTCAAATTTGCCTTACATAACAATATTCCCATATTGTTAACCGACAATGGACATATTTTGAATAATAAAAATACTAAAGGATTAAACATGCGAATATAGGATAACAATTATTATATGAATGAATAACAAATACCAAGTATTTTTATTCATCATAAAGTAAAAATTGTCTTTCAATCCCAATTATCCAAATACTAAAATAGATATGCATGAAACTCATTTAGTAAGTTGAACCCTAATGTTTCCAACATTCTCAACATTTCTTTAAAAGAAAAACTAAATAGTCATCTGAGTAAACTTTCCGAATACTTGTTTCAAATATCACATATAGTGAGTGATTTGAAACATAAGATGAGTGTCTTATCTCATATGCTCATACTATTGCAAGAGTTATAGTATGGAGATGTCGTCTAACCTTGCATGAGGTATTAGAAATCAACGACATACTAACAGTCATCTTTACAGTTTCTAGAAGTGTAAAGTATTCTCATTCCTTAATGTGTAATGCAACAATGCTCTATGTTGAGCATAACTAGTTAGCAGATTTATCATAAATGATAAAATCCTACTACAACTAGTATAAATAATTCTCTAGCATCATTTGTACTTATACAACACTATGCTTTATAATTCGTAAACATCTATATTAACAATAATCTAAAAACTCTCAATTAGATATTGTTGTTGTCAGCTCATTTGTTCTTATACAAAAGCAACAACTAGTCTTATACATAATATAATATATACATGCTAAACCCTTAGTTTAAAAACACAAGATTTTCATCCATGTAAATTATTCCAAGTGAAATATACCATTTAAGACTTGCTCAAATGATATATTGCATTTGTGTCAGACTTATTTTCCGCATTTTTTTATTTCAGATAAACATTTATTCCAAGGTTGTTTGTTTTATTCCTTAAATTCCAAGTGAAGTTTCATTCCAAGCTTAAGGATCAATATCTAGCTTTAAATATAATTTTTAAGGAAAAACACATTGCTCCTACTCAATGTCAGATGTACTCAAGAGTTATCTTAATTTAGTCAGAATCATATTGTATTTAAATTCAATATCTCAGCTCTTAGATGCATGATACAATCCAAACTTGGATTGCTTAAATTTGTATATTACATAAAGATTATGTAGATTCATAACCCTTTTGATTACACACCATCCTCGCAAAAGGTAATCATAAAGAAAGAGTTATAACATCTTAATTGTCATATTCAACATACAAATCACATGTGTGACAATTAAATATCTTTATATAATTAATGCGTGTATATATAAGAAAATTTAATCACAGTCAATTGCTTAAGTATGCTTAAAAAAACTTCTTAATAAATGTCACGCATTAACATGTATACAATTTTGTCCTTGTGAGTCTTTCTTCAAAAGAAACTCATTCTAACCTCATAGGTTAACCATTAGGCGAAATAAAAATCAATCACAAAACTTGATTTGCCTTTTTAAGGACTGCATCTTATCATTCATTGTTCTAAAACATTTATCAGGTTTAAGATGTGATAATGTATTTTAGTAGTTAGCTGATTTACAATAATCTCCTAACTTATATCCCTCAGCATTGATATTAAAAATATCACTTCAAGTGATGAGGCATCTTTGCGGATTTATGAATGAGAGTAATCATTATACTTCGGTCAACATTTTCATGTTTAACCTTAGTATGACATTAATAAGTGGATTTTAGAAGGTTAAGTATTTTGTTCTCAAAAACTTTGAGATTTGTATATGCTCCCACTTACTTTTGTAAGTAGAGACAATTCTCTAAATACTAAGTATTTTAAGCAACAATAAATTGTTCTTTATTGGGAACCACAAAATACATTTTAAGTTCTCATCTCTAGGTTTGTTAATAAAATGCTTCATAAGATTTTAACAAATTCAGAACTTAAATCAAGACATAATGGAATTCCTTCCAACAACTCAAATTAGGGTTTATACATAAACTCTAATTTAGTATCACTCTTTAACCAAAAGTTCTAGCAATAGTTTTGTGTTTCGTCAAGCTACGAAGAACACCAAAACTACAATCTTCAAGCTAGGAAGTGTAGAAAAATCAAAAATCCAAAAAGGGTTTATGATTCAGTTGGTTTGAGTGGAAAACCTAAAATCACTAATGAATTAGGGTTTTCAGTTATGTGTCGTCTTGAATACCTTCTAGGTTTGAACTCTATTGAGTGTATCCATGACACACGCAATTTCTAACCTTGATATGTTTTGGAGGTAGAGCAATTAAAGCTATCAGGAACCAAACAATATGAATAAGGTTTGATCCAACACAATAGATATACCCTAATGAAGTGGTATCCTATGAGTTATTAGAATTGTGAAACTATATCAGAATCTATAGATAACTTAATTCTCTTTGGACCAAATACTTGTCAATTGGGTCAAGCTAAATTGCATATAAAGTATTTACGAACCAAGTGCATGCAATAATGTATATTCATTGAATAATACAAGAACCTTATGTTCACGTGTTCACAAGAAGACAAAATTGTTCAAGGATTATATGTTCATGTGTTAACAAGAAAACAGAACATTTCAATAATACATTATCAGTCTTTGAATAATTCAAAGCCTCATGTTTATGTGTTAACCAGAAGACATAACACATTTTCTATATATACTTTATGTTATAAGTCATTGATTAATACAAGGACTTTATAATTATGTCTTAACATGTAAGCATAGTTATACTAACAAAAGTAAACGTGAACGCAAACTATTGAGTTCTATAGTAATTTCAAGTTAATTATATACTTCAGAATTATGATCATTATCATATAACCATAATTGTGTTGACTAAAACATGTAGTCAAATGTTGAAGTATCTTAACACTATATCATGACATTTGAATGTAGTAGGGCAATAAACATCTAGCGTGTTCAAGTCCTAGCAGAATCATTATTAGAATGTAGTAGGGCAATAAACATCTCATGTGTTTAAGTCCTAGTAGAATTCTTATTTACATGTAGTAGGGCATTAAACATCTAACGTGTTTAAGTCCTAGTAGAATTATTAGTTTCCTTTACCTTGCGGTCAAGATATACTAACAATATTGTTGTTCCTTGCACACACTTTGAGATTTTTCCCACTTCTGAAAGGTACAACATCATATTATGAAAACAAACAACACGTGATTGATTGTTCAAACAATATGATAATGTCATAGAGATCATAAGTAGTTGTAGAACCATAACCTGAAATAAGGAATTATGGATTATTATTCTATAGATAACACTTCAGGAAGCGACAGCAGGAAGGCAATGAGTTATCCGATAAAATAAAATGCAATTTTCCTTTAAGCAATGGTTGTTCATATTCGGAAAGTAATGAATTATTTCAAAGCTAGTTTGAAATGGTATAGGTGACTAACAGGAAATAAATCCCGTAGCTCCCACTGAAATTGACAACATTACATGAATGATATTTCAGTAATAAAATGCAATTGCTCCCACTGGATTTGTCAACATTATAAATGTTACATTTTCAGTCGAAAGCATATAGCAGTTTTACATACTTTCCTATTCTCTTCAAATGCCTACAAGTAGCATGTACTTAGGTATTGAACAGAGTATATGAAGTTTTACTTATGTATCAATGGACTAGCCATTCTTTTATTCAATTAACTTGAATCTTTAGCATGCAATTCCTCCTTTATCGTCTACGTAGCCCCAAGAGTAATTAGCACTTTACGAATAATAAGAGTCCAAGAAAATTACCTAGCAAATATGCTAGTAATTTCTTTACTCTTTTCGGTTTAAACTCATACATTGTGACAAGTACAAGATGTTATTTATTTTGGTAGCTCTAAACACAATGTTTCCAGTTACACAAAATATTCCATCTTTCAATTAACTCTAGACCACGAAAGGGTAATGAAAGATCATAAACGAGTTTATCAATTTTAGAATCATATCTTAGTTAGTCAACTAAGGAGAAAAGATAGGAATAAGTCTCACTCTTCTTACTAGGAAAAGATGCTAAGTTTTATCTTTCGAAGAAAAACAACTTTGTTTACGAATTATGTTGCAATAACACAATTAATCAGAACATAAAAAGTTCAATTCTAGTATTTTTGATAATTACATTCTTAAAAGAATTAGCTACCCAATTAATTACTAATTAAGACTAAGATTCATCTTGCAACCCCACTTAATTATCATATGTCTGACCAGTGTATAAAAAAATATGACAAGAGGTAAGCGACGAGCGTTAAATGCATAATGCAACTCTTATATTTATGAGACTGTTTAAGGCATTAGTATCAAGTAATAATGTCAAAAGCATGTTTATTTCTCATCTTATGCCTCGGGTTCAAGGTCTGACCAAGCTAACTCGAGATAAGTCGACCAAGTATGAACGTGTAAAAATAACCATAGGTCTAACCAGTGAGAAATAATTACCATGGGTTGGAAAGGCCCTTAGGTCTGACCAGAGAAGTCAATCCAAATGCACGTGTTCATAGTTGGATGGCATAGACTTAAAATTAACAAACAAGTATGCACATATAAATGTAGTAAAAGTCGTGTACAAAGAAGCATGCAAAACAACTTTGTAACACTAATTATAAAAACTTTTGGTAATGACACTGTAGTGATCATCATGGTTCACGGTAGCTCCAATCGAACGCACAGGGAGGCAGAGGACCAGGTAAGCGCTGAAGCAATAACCTAGACATCCTTTCGGTGCAACTATGCGCACCTCTTTGAACCCCCTTTTGAGTTTGTTCTAGTGGGTGAGCCGTACATCTCAAGTGTCCATAGCATCTAGTTTTTAAATTCTTGAAAACGTGTTTCATTAAATTAGGTCACTTTATTTAACAAAAACGATTTTCCACGAATCAAATAGCATGTCACAATGAGCATGATATTTAGGCGTGTAAATAAAGACCAATATTGATGTTATGGTTTCAATATGTATTATTCCATATTGCATACAATTAGGTATCAAAGCAAGTAACAATAATGCACATAATGGAATCACAAACATATAAACATAAACATCAATAAATAACCACATATTGTTCCGAGTTATCTTGCGAGTCTTCCCCAAACGGAGAACCATAAGACCGTCACTAGGATACAATACCTAGATCGCCCCATACATCGCAAAAGCAATTGAGTGGGTCTTGTGGCCGGAAAACACATAAAATAGCATGGCAATCTCAATTATCAAGTAATTAAGAAATTTTATGTATTTAATAACCAATATGTAATTCTAATTATCATTATAATTCTAATTAACAATTAATTAATTCTAATTAACATTTAATTCTAATTTGCAAGTAATTCTAATTAACATGTAATTCTAATTAACGTGTAATTTAAATTAACAAATTAATTCTAATTATCAATATAATTTAATTTGTGTGTGACTAGTTATTTTTTATTGAAAATTGACAAGTATTGCATATAGTTGTCAAAACAAAATAAAACGAATAACTAAATTAGGTTTCATGCAGCCTTTTAAACATGATTATTAATAAGAAACGTGTAACCCATAATCGCAAAAACGAGATGGCTCGTGATGCCACTGTTGGGATTTTAGAACTATGTTAACCATTAACCTCTACGAGTACGCAGCGGATAAGGATCTTGTAATTGCAATTAGGTTAAACACGTAATTAATAAATAATTAATTAATAAACATTTAACTAATAAAAGGGATAAAAGAAATCCCAACCTTGCTTGGCAATTGATCTTTAGTAACGGACAATAAAACCAATACGAAACTAAGCACCTAAAATAGATGCCTCAATGAGTATCACACACAAACCCGATAACGTATACGTTCGATTAATGGCTAGTCGAGAACGTATAAATAAAACCCAATCAACCAAGTGATCACTTGAAAAAGCCATGTACAGAAAAACCCAAGAAACAGATTTAAGTTTCTGTCTGAGAACTCCAAAACAACAAGAAGTTGTTGTTTGTGTTATACCCGATATCCGATAAATCTATCCGATATCCTCTAGCTTCTGTCCGAGGAAAAACACCATTACCAGAACTTAATCCAACTACTTTGTTGCTGTTGTTGTGTCGACAAGGAGACCAGGAACAAAGACAAACCAATTTACTAAACACTTGAGTCAAATACAAGTTTAGAATTCAATCAAAACCTTATACCCTTAATCGACTAGAAGAACCAATCGACCAAGAGCTATAGCAGGGAAAAAGATGAATCGGTTTTAGGGATTAGGGAAGTAATATTATGCATATGTTTTGAGAGGGATTGTGTTTGCTTATATACTAACCAAACCAACTCCAAGTTGGAGTATATTTGCTTGTTCGACAAGTTCAACCAAAGCCAACCCATTCTCACTTTGTTTGTCCGATCAGTGGATGTACAAGACCCATGGCAATCCATAAAACTCAACTTAAGTCCAAACAAAACAGTCCTTGGGTCAATAAGTGTGATCGGGTCAAATCATGCATAATACAGGTATGTAATTCAAGTATCGAATACGTTCAGCACGTATACTCGTGTTTATCGTGTGTGCCCCCATTGGCTCACACACTTCTAGTCGTTTTGTCGTGTTTATAACTCCCACAAACCAACAGTGGCAAAACGGATGAGTCGGGTGAGCACGAGCCACGGTTCAAACGTACCACGGTTCAAACGGGTACAGGGTTAAACGGGTCTAATTATCTTAAAAGGCTATATATAGTTCGAAAGACTAAATGAATTGACCAAGAACTATAGATATAATCAATGGTACCTAGCTACTGCTAGTAAGTAGGGGTGTTCATCGGTTCGGTTATCGGTTTGTTCGGTCCGGTTTATTCGGTTAATTTTTTTGGGTATAACCGAGAACCGAACCGAACCGAAATTAAAATGATTCAACCAAACCGAAAACCGAACCCCTATAACCGAAAACCGAACCGAATAACCCGAATTTTATAAATTTGATTATTTATTCATTTATTTATAAGTTTTTTAGAAAGAAAAAAAAATTAAAGCTTAAAAAATGTTATATTTAAAAGAGTTTTAATATTTTTTTATAAAAATATATAAATATATATATATATTTATTTGATTTCGGTTTTCGGTTTGGATTGCTAAAACCATAACCGAACCGAAAACCGAATATTTAATTCGATTCGGTTCGGTTTTGGCAAGTTCGGTTCGGTTACGAGTTCGATTCGGTTATTTTCAGCTCGGTTTGGTTTCTGTTTTCGGTTTATTCGGGTATTACCCAACCCATGAACACCCCTACTAGTAAGGGATTGTCAAATTTGTGCTGTAAAGACACATAATTGAAAAATTATTGAATATAAATCATCATTGAAAAAAAAAATCTTAAAACAAGGGAAAAAAAGAGGAAAATATGTGTTCTTTACTTTTAGATAGAAATGAATATAAGAAAGATAAAAGAAAAAAGATTAAAAAAGTCAGAAAAAATATTTGTGTTATTTAAAAGGTTTAAAGTTAAAAAAGTAAAGCTAATTTTTTTATTTAACATGTTTAACCTTGATTTACTTCTATTTCCTCTCTTTTTTTAGAGTAAAAGTTTACTCTTCATCATTTCTTAAAAAAAAAAACTAGAGAAAACAAGTTTATTTTAAAGTTTTATTCCTTTTCGTTTTTTTTTTCTTCAAAATTGAACTCGACACCACATTTTTCTGTCCATTAATTAAGATGTTGTGAGTTTAATTCTCATTTAAGACAATTTGTGAGATAGTTTGAAATAATAAAAAATTAAGAGTAGTCTTAGAACTAGGATGGTCCATGATAAACAAACTTGTTTATGCGTGTATATATTTGATTGTGGTTTGTTGATCATTTTCAAATAAAAGCATATATTTATTGAGGTGATTGGTATAATTCATAACTATTAAATGAGGTGAGAAATATTGTTGTATTAAATGAACTCTTTACTAAAGTTGGATTTTTTCTATTGTTAGTCTTATATATATATGGAATGCATAAACAATATCTACACGATTGTATTTAGCAAATGGGAATGAAACCAATTCCTCATTTTTTGTATGTTTGAACGAGAGCAAATTAAAAGTGAGAGAATGAACATGTCATTGTGTGAATATATTTTTATAAACTTTTTTATAATTCTATCATTTCTCTTAATTTTAACTGGTTTGCAGACATTTATAGTAATTTGTTTTTTGTACTAAATATTTTAAAATAAACCAATTTTTTTCACACGAATATATAACACATCTCGCACAATTTTACAAATATCTTTAATACGACACGAGCTTACAATATTTTTGAGTTTTAGTTGATGAACACACTCACACACTATTACGCTAAAAATGTCTTGGGTCCGTATTATTTCTGTAAGTGTGATATAACATAAAATGTTTACTTCAAAATGTATGGTTATTATATTGAAGTTTAAAATAATATCATATATTTGTTGTAATCTCAAATTTGTTACTGATATCATACATTTACTTATGTTTTAATGGGTATTTTGTCATTTTTTGTGTTATAGACTTATAGCCATTAGAAAAAACATAGTATCAAAACATGTGAAAGTATGTAGAATATATTAGTACTAACACTAAATTCAAAAAGAAGCTTATATTATAAGATTATAAAGTTTATACCTTTGAATTTTCGATAAGAAATGGTATAGCCATTGAAATGTTATTAGTTGTGTTAGATTTATTCACTCTATCAACAAACGAGTTGGATCTAATACGTTGTAAAAGATTTTTCGGATCTAATACAATATTCAACTTCAGGTTTAAATAGAATATGACATCTTAATTTGTTGATTTTATTGATTCAAACAAACTTACAATTTCTACCTGATTATGAAATATAACGCTTTGAACACATATTGTAAGAAAAACAACTTAACTTCGTTGTACTTAGTTGATAAATGATACAATAAGATAAAATGACTTTTTCTTTTCTTTTTTTTTTCTTTTTTATTATTATTATTATTATTATTATTATTATTATTATTATTATTATTATTATTATTATTATTATTATTATTATTTTTTTAATTTTAACACAAAATGATTGAAAGTTATTCAAAGTGCATTCACATACCTATGCCCTCTTAAATTTATTTTGGCTAAAAAGTTAACTTAAAGCTTTACCTCTAATCTATTAAAACACTACCTATTCTACATAAATCTTAGAAAATTAACACGAGATTATTAATTAGTTAACTTGACTTGACTTGCAAGTTGCAAGGCCCTCTCTATAATCTATGTATTTCCTCCGTCCCATATTAAGTGTCCACTATTCATATGCACAAAGTTTTATAAATTTCCACTAACTACACTCTCCACCAATCAAATATCATTTTCACCCACTAAAGTCTCATCTCATTGGTTGAAATATTCTATGGACACTTAATTTGGGACATATAAAGATTCTATTGTGGACACTTAAATTGGGACGGAGGTAGTATTATTTTTGGAAAATGATTTATACACTCATACTTTTGATTGGGACGCTCTACTGTATGCATTACATATTTATACAGTAGAAACTAGGCGACGAATCCCTAGGCCAAAATGAGAGAAGTGGGACGGTCTTACGATCAACTTGTGGAACCTGTTGGGATTTTGGAACAAGTTAACCAGTAACCTCTACGAGTACGCAGCGGATATTGGATCTAGTTATCGCAATTATGTTAAGCACGTAATTAATAAACAAATAATTAATACAATAAATAATTAATAAAAGGGATATAGAAAACCTAACCTTGCTTGGCAATTGATCTTTAGTAACGGAACAAGTAAACCAAACGAAACCCTAAGTATCTAAATTAGATACCTCGAAGAGTATCACACACAAACCCGATAACGTATACGTTCGATTGAACGCTAGTCGAGAACGTAAACAATAAAACCAACAACACCTTGTCACTTGAATATAACCCACGATCAGAAGACCTCCAAGGAACCAAGTCAGCTTCTGTCCGAGATCACCAATAAGCTGATAAAACAGCTTACTTACTTATACCCGATATCGGACACACCTTGTCCAATATACACCAACTTCTGTCCGAGATCAGGAACCACGAGCAGGAGCAGTTTCACCTTCTTGTTGCTGCTGTTTGTGTCGATAAGGAGACCAGGAAACAAGAGCTAACCAATTCAACTAAACACTTACAAGTTTAATATTCAACCAACCTTTAAGATCAGGCCGAAAGGCGTAGTCGATGGACAACATGTGAATATTCCTGTACTACCTCTTGTTGGTCCCCGAGGGACGGAGGAGGCTAGGTTAGCCGAAAGATGGTAATCGGTTCAAGGACGTAAGGTGACCCTATTTTTTCAGGGTAAGAAGGGGTAGAGAAAATGCCTCGAGCCAATGTTCGAGTACCAGGCACTACGGCGCTGAAGTAACCAATGCCATACTCCCAGGAAAAGCTCGAACGACCTTCAACAAAAGGGTACCTGTACCCGAAACCGACACAGGTGGGTAGGTAGAGAATACCTAGGGGCGCGAGACAACTCTCTCTAAGGAACTCGGCAAAATAGCCCCGTAACTTCGGGAGAAGGGGTACCTCTTCACAAAGGGGGTCGCAGTGACCAGGCCCGGGCGACTGTGACCAAGAGTAAAAGAGCAGTAAATCTTAATCGGTTTTAGGAATTTAGGGATGAAGTTATGCGTATGTTTTGCAAGGCTAGGGGTTTGCTTATATAGTTCCACAAACCGACTCCCACATGGAGTACTGATAACGCTACACGCGTCGTTCGGGGTCAAGGAAACTTCCTTTTCTTCGAGCAAGTTTTATAACACCCTAGGCAGTGAACCTAATCGTTGTAGTGTAGTAATTAGGGTAAGCCACGGGTATTGATATCGTTCTCTAGGGGAATAGGAATGCTAGTGAGAAGTTACTACGCTAAGGTTGAGGTTGAGGAAGATTATTTTTTATCTTTTTATGTTTTTTAGAAAATGAAAAGGTACGAATCTCGGGTATTGGATTTGGGGGGTTGGTATTGCTACCGATTACTCTACTATTATCTAATTATCTAAGCTAAGGTTGTGATAGTCTATGTCTAATTGATGTGTACTCGTATGATAGTTTAAAGATGTGTTTACTTAGGTTTTACTACTCCTTAATTATCTCCTATTGATGGTTGATTTGTCACGTCCTTATTCCTAGTTGCGTTGTGTTTCTAAAGTTGTAGGGCGTGCTTGTTTCCCTATCTCTTTGAAATTACCAAAGGGTCTTGTTTACAAATCCTCTAGTGATTTATAGACGCCTACTCTACGGTTGTCCTTGAATACTTTATCCTACAATTACCTAGATAATTATATTTTAAAGTTCACAAAGAAAAGTCAAGCATTAAGCACACAACGAATAATCTAGTGCACTCTAGATCATTAGTCAACTAAGATAAGTATCAACCAATCAATGTTCAATAATTAAGTTTCATATTCCCTAAGCAAACACACAAATAAATTAGCCGGACATGGAGAACATGCAAGCATACACACAAATAATCAAAGACATAATTAAATTAATGAAGTAAATACTTATCTTGATGTATAATAGGGTTTAGAACCCTAAAATACTGCACAAGAAAGCCTTGGTTCGGTTTTAGGTTTTTACTCCAAAAGACTACCCTCAAAAACTGAAAAATTCGGATTCTATATATAAGATTACATCTGCGACGGCGTCACCTTATGTTTCGTGACGCCGTCGTGTCGCCGTCATTAGGGTTTCGTCTTGGCCACGTAAACCTTGCGACGGCGTCACCTTATGACTGTGACGCCGTCCCCTTCAGCTCTGACGCCGTCTTGGCTGCATCTAGGCCGTCTGAGTAACGACGGCCTACTCCTTTAGAACCTGACGTCGTCCCTTGAAAACATGCAATTTCGCTTCTGAGCCGTCGCAAAATTCCTTCCCGACGGCGTCGCAGATATGCAGTGACGCCGTCGCCTTATGTTTCAGCAGCTTTGAGTGTCTCGATTCTGACTTTGGCCATTTTCTTCGTATATTCGCGCCTTTTCGTCCAAATAAGCATCATTCCAGCATTTTGCCTTCAAGAGACCTAAAAAGTGAAAAGGAACGATATTAAGCAATAACGGATACAGAAGTGATCGAATAAGGGATTAAATGACCCCTTAAAAAGGTACCTTTTAAAACCTTATCAAATATCCCTACACTTGGTATTTGCTTGTCCTCAAGCAAATGTGCTTTTAGCCAATTAATTTATAAGTTAGGGGTCATGAAGCATTCATTCAAAACGGTCCACAACACATATAAGCCCCGCAAAAGTCATAACAAGCACGAAAATTACATACTAGCACCTCACATGGGGTGTTTGGATACTCACATCTCTCTCGGGTGTATATATGAAATATAACAAATCGGAAATGGAAGATAAACACTCATTAACCGGTCCTAGTACATAGATTACCATAGGCTTGAGAATAGATCAAACCTCCGTCGCTTTGGCGTAAGCACCTAGGAAAGACTATCAAAGAGGTCTTTTAAAGGGTTGTAACGTTAGGCTTACGGTAGGGAAATGAAGGGTTTGGTGGGATAGGCTATTTAGTGGTGGATAGTCAAAAATCTCTATGTTGCAAGTATACGAAGAATGGCGTTGCTAAGCCAAGACTCGACACTCTAAAACTCTAGGCAACGAAAATAAACAAACATAATTTAAAAGATAGATGTAGGATGGTAGCCCGTATGGTTTTTTTTTTTTTTTTTTTTTTTTTTTTCACTCTTTTTTTTTCACTCTTTTTTTTTTCTTTTTTTCTTTTTCGATTTTTTTTTCGATTTTTTTTTTTTTTTTTTTTTTTTTTTTTTTTTTTTTTTTGTGTGTGTGCATACACTTTTACTCTACCATCCTCTACGGTACATCAAAATGATAGGGATTTATAGACACATCCCTACACTTGAGTTTTTATTACTCTAACACTAATTTGACCCGAATTGAAAAGATCAAAATACTTGGAGTACATTATTATGCAAACAAAGGGAATTTGAGTTTAACGTTCTCTTCCCTATATTTCATAAACTTTAACTTTTCCCATGAATCCCAATCATCCCAAAACTGTATACAAAGGATATGACTCGACTTAGCAACTCATGCAAGCAACCAGATAATTGAACTAAGGGTTTTGGGTGATAACATAAATTTGCACTAAAAGTGAGTGCAATAAAGGTAGGCTAAGGCGATTTGGGTGTATATTTGGGGGTGGGGTGTAAACAATGCTCTTCATTGATATTCCGGAAAAACCGAAACATCACGAGAACCGCGAAAAGGATAGGCTCTGAGGGGTTAACTAGGGGTATCGTGTACTAAAGATGAGTACAACGCAAAGGGTGTGGGGGAATTACTCAACCGAGGTGGAAGAAGTAATTATATTACAGGTATCAAACAAGGGTTTATCCTAATGCCTCTTATCATTTAGTTAATCCTAACTACACAAGTGTAGTCTCACTAGCGATCTCGGAATGCATCACAAAACAAGTTCTAGAATCTAATATACTACCGGTTCACACTCTAAGCATTAAAGATGAATGCTTTAATTCCTACTAATCTAAGGGCGATCCTCACATTTTGGTGGAATTTAGGTGGTAAAGGGTTTTTGTGCTAGTCATGCAACTTCCTATCCATGAGACGCTTTTGTTAAGACTAATGGCCCACTCCTATATGTCATGAAAAAATTTTAAATTTGGCTAAAATTACCCTAACCTACATTTTCTCATGGTTTATTACACAATTACACTTGGACAAAGCAAATAGTCAAGGATAAGCATAGTTTCAAAGTTCCCGTTTTATTTTCCCTCCCTACACTTAAACTGAACATTGTCCCCAATGTTCCCCGAAAGTATCAAAGTTATGATAATGGAAGGTAATTAAAAATGAAAGAAACTAATACTCCCCTGATTAGCTCGGTAGGATCCGTGAAAAGTGGTGGTTAAATCTTTTCCAAGAAGAGTTTTTTGCGTGAAAGGCTCCTTCCAAACTTGTGTAACTTCTTCTTGACAAACTAAACCTGCACACTAGAAGAAAACAAACGAAACCTTCGCGTAAAATCGGCGGTAATAATATACATAAGACTCGATTTAAACTAGGATATAATGCTTGTGGAATGTATGTTTACAGAATTTTTTTGAAAATTAAGATCTGGAAAATTCCAAAATTTTACAAGTAGCTCAGAAAACGAGAAAAAGTAAGCTGATGTTTTTATTCCTTCCTGACGCCGTCAGGTTGCAATCCTGACGCCGTCAGGTTATCCTGACAAAAACTGGTCTGCGATTTTCTGGAAAAAATTCTGGAAAATTTACATCTTTAGAATCTGGAAAAACTTCTGCAAAAACATCCATTATGACTCGATACAAGCATTTGACTCGAACAAACAAACATATATATCTTTTAGTTAATTGTTATTCTCATGTTTACGTTTCTTATGAAAACGTGTGTAATCCTCCCTACACTTATCCTTTATGTAAAATACCTTTATATGTAATTAAGACGAGGTTAAAAACAAAATAAAGCATTTTTACAAATTCAAACATGAGGACAAACAATTAATAAAAGATATATGACACTAACAAGCAAATAATACATCACATAGGCTAGATAAACCATGCAAGTATTCACACACATCAAATAGTTCACCATAAAGTTAAGTTGTCAAAGATTATTACATGCCCAAACATAAATTGTCTCAACAGCCAACACAATCATGGATAATACATAAACTAAAACATGAGTCACTGGGGAGAGGGTCCATAACGATAGTCATAACCAGGGGGAAGATGGCCCAAATACCCATAAGGTGGGTAATCCTCTTCTCTCCCTGGGAAAGGATCAATCTGGAGGTGTGGATCAAGCTGGTCACGTACGGACAAATGCTGCATCTGCCTAACAGTGTGGTCATAGGTCCAATTAGCCCTCTGATCCTGCTGTGCCATCCACGTATCCATGCGTCCCATCCATGCTCCCTGGTAGGCCTGCCAATCTCCACTAGACATGTGTCTGTAGGCGTCAGTGGAGCTCCCTGCTTCACCCCCCTGCTGGTGCGCTGGCATATGTGGCTCTTCATCATCATCGTCATCACTGCCTTGAATGACGGGTTGAGCATTGAACCAAGCAAAGCCCCTACCATAATCCATTATAACCTCCATAGCTTTCAAGGACTTGGCCTTGACGACCCTTGGTGATACCTCATTAAGGTATGCGGGTGCCTCCCCTGCCAAAATGCCAAAGGACCGAGCTAACCGAGTGATGAACATACCCCCATAAACTTTATCCTCAAACCTCATTCCACTGGCAGTCCTCAAGTAGTCGGCTAACCAGAATGGGATGTTACAGTGCACACCCTCGGCCAACATGCAGTAGAGATAGAACAGATCTGGTAAAGTGACACGATGATTAGTGTTCCGGCGCCCTGTGATAGAAAATGTGAGGCAACGGTGCACTAGCCTAATCCGTGGATCCCGGATTTGAGATGCGAGAGTACCCCCAGTAATGTACTCCCCATTAGCTATCGTGTTCCAGAACTGAAGACATAACATTTCATCCTTATGGGTAAGTCCGGTTGCCAAACTAGCCCTGAAAACATCGCTCCCAGCATTCTCGGCGCTATATAACCCCAATCTCCATCCAAACTCAAGGACTGACATAGCCCTCCAATCTCCTCCCAACCTAAATCGGACCCCCTGAAACTCAACGTTATCACGACACGAATTAACATCCAACGTGTAAGATGCGTGGAATTCACGCACCAACTCCCCATATGCGGGTTCACGCATCCTAAACATCCTTTCCCACTGGGGATCAGTAAACTTGTCCTTCCTAAAACTATTCGCAAACTCCCTAGCCAAGTCATGACCCTCAAGAAACTCCCAGTCCACAACAGCCCCTGAGTCAATAGTTTGATGAAGCAAATCATTGTAACGAACTTGGCAATCTTCCTCAGCAAACACTCCCCATTCAGCAATTGTGTCAGCGATATTTGCCTGGGCATTAGAGGACTGTCCTCTTGTTCTCTTTGTTCTTCTGCTCATCTGAAACAGAAAATCAAACACAGTGAGGACGGCGTCAGAATAATCACGACGGCGTCACATAACAGTCATGACGCCGTCAGACCGACCAGAATTCAAATCCGACCTTTGCGAGGGAAAAACCCTGGTTTTTTAACCACAACCCTTAGCCCAAACACCCATGTTGCAGTGATAATGGTATAATGGCCAGGTGGGTTCGATCCCTAAGCCGTCAAGGCTCCCGCAAAGTCAACCCCCATATGATAACACTATCATTTGCCTAATCATTAGCCTAATTAATAGGATTCATAGGCGGTATATAGCATAGATCAAATTAGTTGGGGTTGTTGGTTTGAAAAAAGAGGGAAAAACGAAATTGAGCATGAATTAGGACAATTAAATAGACAAAGATCAATGTGCATTACTTACCTTGTGGAAATTGTTTTGGCAAACTGATGAATTAGAGGTGGGAAAAACGTGAGTGTTGGGTGTGGGGCGGATAAAAATTTTGTAGGGTAAAGAATGAAAGAGATGGGTGATGTATTTATTCGTCAGATCTGGGGTAGCGACGGCGTCACACTTTGTACGTGACGGCGTCACGCCTAAATTTTTTCCAAAAGAAAACAGTTTTGTCGATCCGCCTGGATCAAAAATTTGATTACTATCTTTGAAAAAGAATTTAGTTTTCCTTTTGAAATTTATTTGGCTAATCCACCAATAATCCATATAATGGTAAGTAATGCACATGTCAATTTGTTGTTCAATTGTAATTTCATACATTCCGAAGTTTTGGAGGTGAGGTTTCCTTTTCCCGGGTTTAAAACCGAAAGAACTTTTCTTTACATTGGGAAAGTCGGTAAGTGATACGTGCACCATTCCAATGAATGTATTTCTAGGGATTAAGCGGGGAACGTTAAAACGGGGGTTCAAGCAAGAATACGATTTCTTGACTAGGTTTGCTAAAGGAGAAGGTTCGGGAGTCACCCTGGTGCGTTCTAGTATCGCATATACCTTTTCTAGCTTTTTAGGTATATTGTTTTTTGCAATTTCACCACGGATGCTCAGTATGAAATTGTTAGCTAGTCCCAAGAAAGTGTCATGAGTTTTCCGCATTTGAGCCTCGAGGCGCTTAATTTCCTCTTCCTGCTTGTGGACAAATGTCAACATTATGTCCTCGAATTCATCCTGCCGGGACTTCCTTGGCAGCAAGAATTCCTTGACCGTATTCACATGTTTGTCAGCACAAGTGGTTACATCCATTAACGCCTTCATTTGGGTCTCCATACTCATAATTGCTTGTGCTCGGGAACTTAACCCGTTATCTTGGACAACTGGAATTTCCCAACCTTCCTCTTCGTATTGAGCTAAGTCCTCGATGACTTCCCAACATGCCTCAGCATTAAGATTACTTAGTCTCCCACCGGCGGCGTAATCAATGGTTTGTCGGAGAGAAAGACTGACATGATCATAAAATATTTGGACTTGGAGCCAAAGATCAATGCCGTGATGAGGGACTTTATGAAGTAAGTCCTTGAATCGGGTCCATGCTTCGTAGAGAGATTCACCTTGACGTTGTTGGAACATCAAGATGTCATTCCTAAGCTTAGTGGTTCTCCCCGGTGGGAAAAATTGAGCAAGGAAGCGAGAAGTAAGATCATCCCAACTTGAGATGGAGCCGGCGGGAAGTCGCTCAAGCCAATTACTAGCTTGGTCCCGTAGAGAGAATTGGAAGAGACACAAGCGCGTGGTCTCCCGAGTAGTAGCATCAAGGTCGATGGAATCGACAATTTTGAGGAAATCCCTCAGATGCTGATTTGGATCTTCGGAACGAAGTCCATGGAATGCACATCCATTTTGCACCAACCGGATGGTGTCGGATCGCAGGGCCGTAGTTTGGGCTTGGTCGGGAAGCTCAATGGTGTTCCTATAACCTAGGTGGTTTGGTCTCGAGTACTCACCAAGAGTACGGGCTCTTGGCGGGTCGTTTGGTGGTGGGTTGATGAGAGGTGGTTGGTTATCACCTTCCATGGTGAAAAGTGATGGGATTACGAACAAAGGTCACGAAGAAGGGGGATAGACTAAGAGAAAGCTAAAAATGAGAAAAAAGTTTACTTGATAGGAATCAAGTAAAGAAACCTAAACGAGGTGGACTACTAACTAGCTATTCTATTCCCCGGCAGCGGCGCCAAAAACTTGATAACGCTACACGCATCGTTCGGGGTCAAGGAAACTTCCTTTTCTTCGAGCAAGTTTTATAACACCCTAGGCAGTGAACCTAATCGTTGTAGTGTAGTAATTAGGGTAAGCCACGGGTATTGATATCGTTCTCTAGGGGAATAGGAATGCTAGTGAGAAGTTACTACGCTAAGGTTGAGGTTGAGGAAGATTATTTTTTATCTTTTTATGTTTTTTAGAAAATGAAAAGGTACGAATCTCGGGTATTGGATTTGGGGGGTTGGTATTGCTACCGATTACTCTACTATTATCTAATTATCTAAGCTAAGGTTGTGATAGTCTATGTCTAATTGATGTGTACTCGTATGATAGTTTAAAGATGTGTTTACTTAGGTTTTACTACTCCTTAATTATCTCCTATTGATGGTTGATTTGTCACGTCCTTATTCCTAGTTGCGTTGTGTTTCTAAAGTTGTAGGGCGTGCTTGTTTCCCTATCTCTTTGAAATTACCAAAGGGTCTTGTTTACAAATCCTCTAGTGATTTATAGACGCCTACTCTACGGTTGTCCTTGAATACTTTATCCTACAATTACCTAGATAATTATATTTTAAAGTTCACAAAGAAAAGTCAAGCATTAAGCACACAACGAATAATCTAGTGCACTCTAGATCATTAGTCAACTAAGATAAGTATCAACCAATCAATGTTCAATAATTAAGTTTCATATTCCCTAAGCAAACACACAAATAAATTAGCCGGACATGGAGAACATGCAAGCATACACACAAATAATCAAAGACATAATTAAATTAATGAAGTAAATACTTATCTTGATGTATAATAGGGTTTAGAACCCTAAAATACTGCACAAGAAAGCCTTGGTTCGGTTTTAGGTTTTTACTCCAAAAGACTACCCTCAAAAACTGAAAAATTCGGATTCTATATATAAGATTACATCTGCGACGGCGTCACCTTATGTTTCGTGACGCCGTCGTGTCGCCGTCATTAGGGTTTCGTCTTGGCCACGTAAACCTTGCGACGGCGTCACCTTATGACTGTGACGCCGTCCCCTTCAGCTCTGACGCCGTCTTGGCTGCATCTAGGCCGTCTGAGTAACGACGGCCTACTCCTTTAGAACCTGACGTCGTCCCTTGAAAACATGCAATTTCGCTTCTGAGCCATCGCAAAATTCCTTCCCGACGGCGTCGCAGATATGCAGTGACGCCGTCGCCTTATGTTTCAGCAGCTTTGAGTGTCTCGATTCTGACTTTGGCCATTTTCTTCGTATATTCGCGCCTTTTCGTCCAAATAAGCATCATTCCAGCATTTTGCCTTCAAGAGACCTAAAAAGTGAAAAGGAACGATATTAAGCAATAACGGATACAGAAGTGATCGAATAAGGGCTTAAATGACCCCTTAAAAAGGTACCTTTTAAAACCTTATCAAGTACAATACTTGTTCGACAAGTATAAGCCCAAGCCAAAACTTACTCCCCTCTTTGCCCGATCGTTTGGGATTGACAAGGCCCAAGGCATTACCCAAATACGACCCAAACAGGAACCATTAAAAGCTCATGGGTCAAATCCGTGATCGGGTCAAACTAATGTTAAACGGGTATGAAATATATTCAAGTATAATTACGTTCTACATGTATACTCGTGTTTATCGAGTGTGCCCCCATCGGCTCACACACTATTAGACGTTTTGTCGTGTTTGAAAACTCCCACAAACCAACAACTCCCACTTGGGAGTTGGTGTGTCGAATGGCATACAAAACTAACGACGGGAACGCCTAGCAAATGCTCTCACTCGCTTTTTAACTAAAAGTGTCTGAGAGAATAGTTTCGTAAAAGTACTCAGTAGCATGGTCATTCAATGTCTTGCTGTAATCATCCTTTGTTATAGATATCGTTAAACCATGGATTATGGATCTCAAATCATTCCATATAGTTTAACCATTTAGAATCTCGTTATAGATTTTAATTCAGATATACCAAATGTAATCAAGAATCATCTTGCATTACCCTATGGGTCTGGCCAGACAGTCATCTGATTAAATCTGGAGAGGCGCTATGGTATCTTTCTGCACATATCAAGTGGAGTAACAAATCTTTTATTGACTACAAGTGTTGTGGATGCTGCTTCACATCACTCAGAAATATAGCTTTTATAACTACCTTATTCAGATAGCGTTTTGCGTGTACTTACAAAAAATGATATCCACACATAACAGAACTTACTTGCATCTCAAGTCTAAGGACGAAGATAACAAACCATTTTCAATATTTTACATATGACAAGGATCCAAAAGTAAATGTTTGAAAGTTGAGGAATCCAATATGCATCTCTAGTGAATACATATGAGTTTGGCGGGAACAATCCGAATTCTCGTTAGAATTATAACCAATACTCACATTTGCCTTATCATAATAATATTCCCATATTGTTAACCGACAATGGACATATTTAGAATGATAAATCATTTCATGGATTAAACATGCAAATATGGAATAACATATTATATGAATATAATAACAAATACCTCGTATCTTTATTAATCAGAAAATAATAACTGTCTTACAACTCCAAATTATCCAAATACTAATTAACACACAGTTTACATGAGACTACTAGCAGGTACCAAACCTATATCTCTAGTCAATTTAAAATGCTTAGGGAATTCCAAAGCTTTCGTAAATGGATCAGCTAGATTTTCATCTGTGTGAACTTTTAATATCTTCACATCGCCCATTTCAATGGCTCTCAAAGATAATGAACTTTCGTGCGATAATGTCTAGCACCTTTAGTGATTCCGCTTTCATTAGCTATAGTAATGGCTCCAGTATTATCACAATACGTATTTATGGGTTCTTCAATTGTGGGAATAATGTTCAACCCAGAAATGAATTTACGAATCCATACAGCCTCATTTGATGCATCACAAGCAGCAATATACTCAGCTTCAGTAGATGAACTAGCAAAGATACTTTGCTTTGTGCTTTTCCAATCAACAACACCTCCATTTAGAATAAATATATATCCAGTCTGAGATTTTAAGTCGTCAGCATCTGTCAGATATCCAGCATCAGTGTAGCAAGAAACCCTAAGCTCTTGTTCATCTTTCCCTCCATAAATCAGAAACATATCCTTAGTATTGCGTAAATACTTAAGAATATTTTTCAGAGCAATCCAGTGAAGTTCACCTGGATTCTATTGAAATCGGCTTGTCACATTCTGTGCGAACGCAACATCAGGACGAGTACATCTCACAACATACATAATAGAACCTATAGCCGAAGCGTAAGGAACTCTTTGCATGCGCTCTTTCTGAGCAGGTGTTTCAGCACCTTGTGACTTACTCAATTTAGGCTTCTCTTGCATTGGGATCGCGCCACGTTTGGAGTTCTCCATACAAAATATTTTCAAGATTTTCTCAATGTAAGAACTTTGACTCAAACCAATTAATCGTCTAGATCTGTCTCTATAGATCTTGATTCCAAGAATGTATGCAGCTTCTCCTAAATCTTTCATGGCGAAACATCTTCCAAGATAGGATTCTACATCTTGTAACATTGGAATATTGTTTCCCATAAGCAATATGTCATCAATATATAGAATTTGGAAAGTGACATAACTCCCACTAGATTTCTGATATACATATGGCTCATCTTGATTTTCAGAAAATCCAAATTTCTTGATCTCATCATCAAAATGTTTATTCCATTGCCTTGATGCTTGCTTAAGTCCATAAATGGAACGCTTGAGCTTGCATACACGATTAGGATATTTTGGATCAACAAAACCCTCAGGTTGCTCCATATAGACCTCTTCATAAAGATGTCTATTGAGGAAGGCGGTTTTGACGTCCATTTGCCATATCTCAAAGTCATAGTATGCAGCTATGGCTATGAGAATCCTTATAGCTCTAATGTCTTCTACAGGAGAAAAGGTTTCTTCATAATCAATCCCGTAGGTTTGAGTGAAGCCCTTTGCTACGAGACGAGCTTTAAAGGTGTATACCTTACCATCCATGTCAGTCTTCTTCATGAAGAGCCACTTGCTGCCAACTGTGTTGCAGTTAGGAGGAAGCTCAACTAAGACACAGACATCATTGTCTTTCATGGATTGAATTCCACATTCATTGCATCAAGCCCTTTCTTGGATTCAGGATCCAGCAATGCAGCTTTATAGTTATTGGGTTCACCAAGATCCCCTAACTCATGTTCTTCAGCGTCAATGTATAAACACATATGGTCAAGAGCATGGCGTGTCCTATTGGAGTTTCGAATGGGAACAATATCACTTTGAGGTTCTTCAATTTCTTGATCATCCTCATCGTGATGAATGCTAGTGTCTAAAGAAGGATTTGTATCTTCTTCTTGAAGTAATTCAAGATCATCTAAACTCCCACTTGCTTTAAGATCCATAAGATTACTCTCAAAGAACTCAGCATTTCGAGCAACAAAAACTTTGTTCTCAGATGGAAGATAGAACGAATATCCCATAGTTTCCTTAGGGTATCTGTTAAAAACACACAGACCTTGATAGATCTTAAGCACTCGGAGATCATTAGTGTTGCCTATGTAATCACAAGCAAACTAATAGAAGATCTCTACAACTCGTATTTTATAGCGGAAAGTAAATACAAGTTATAATAACTAAGAACTCTTTGATCCTCTATGGATCTTTTGATTATAGAAACTCTATGTTTCGGATATTTTACAGGACTTGAAAGACTTAAGGAAAGCTTATATCTATTACATACTATTATGGTTTCTTTTATAGGCAAGAAACCCTAATGATTCACGAGCGTTTACACTGTACGCTCCTAATACAAACATAGACCAAGCATGCATCTAGACAACCATGCAACTAATCATATTGTTTTACTAATGATATTGTTTATTCTGAGTAAGCTCTATACAATACGGCGCCAACCTATCTTCCATACGGCGCTGACTTTTTCTCCTTACTGATCTTATCTCTCCTACTTGGATTCGCACTTTCAGCAGAAACAAGATTTCTGCTTTAACACTTCTGCTGAAGTATAACTTCAGCATAATCCATTCTTCTTCGGCAGAATCACTTCGGCAGATACTTCGGCAGAATCAGTAGTTTACCTTAATTCCCAACAATCCTCCCCTAAACTGGAATTTGACCAGGTTAAGTTCCAGTTTCCTTGATAGATCGTTAATGCTGTTGAGGATTGTACCATTTTATGAAAAAAAAAATCAAACAGGATCCTTCCAACATTTTAAACACTTCTGAGCTATGAATGTCCAGTTTCTTGAGGATCAGTAACAAAGATTCAGAAGAGGAACATCTCTATGATGACTGAAATGTGAAACATCAGATCTTTGCAGCAACATATGACATCATGTACATCAAAACACATAAGTTTCATACTATTCTCATCACTTCCAGGTGTGTTAACTCCTGTGAGAGGTGAATCATTGAAATTAATGGGTTTGATGTCTCTTTACCAATAGCCATCACTACTGGAGTAGCCAGATGTTTGAGTTCGAAAACTATGGTACATTGATAACCATCTGATTTATTGGCAAACCAGCAACCATAGAAACGGATTTGACTTGTCTTTACCTGTAGCCGTTTGCTCAGGACTAGTCAATTCTTAGAATTGGTGAATTGAGAACCAAATATGGATTCAGTTGCCTTTACCACATGCCATATACATGTGGGCTAGCCAATTCTTGGATTCCAACAAGGAATAGACCATGGTGAATTGATGACCATACAACCCTCAGCAGTTAAGCATGGGTGGTTGTAGACCCTATGATTTTGAGCAAACCATTACAGCTATCAACAGATTTGTTGTGTCTTTACCAAAGCTGTACCCTTTGGACTAGCCAACTCTTTGACATACACAGGGTACATCAGGTGAGTTAAAAACCATCAGAATTGTACAACACACAAACCTGCATAAAAGTTAGTTTTTTTTTTTTTTTTTTTTTTTAATTAACAAATAACACAAATAACACAAATAACACAAACTAAATGTAACAAAACAAGGTAGAGCAGAGAGTACCAAGTATCATGATAAGGATGAGGATGAGGCCTATTGCAGTTGTAGAAGTTGTGTCTTGATCAAACCCACCACTGTTGAAGCAGACAGTCTTTCATTGCCCACTGGATCTGGAGGAATCTCCAATTTCTTACTAAGCATCTTTTCCATAAGTCTCTTGGGCAATGGATACTTTCGTTCAGCAAGCATGCAGACAGTGATCCCACTCTTAGTCTCAAGCACATGCACACGAGGGAGAGGATAGTATCTCCAGGACGCAACCTTCCACCGATGTGAGTTCTCCCAAATAGAATGTGCTTTGCTATTGGGAGAAGGAGAGTTTAACAGGACTTGAAGATCTCCCGGTAAGAACATCCCAGAGCCTTGTGGTTCCTTGTTGCAGTAATGGGAGGTAACACGAGTGTACAGAGAAATCAAGTCTGCCATGTCAACCAAGTGTAGAATTTCCTTCAGAAAGGTGAATTCCATTGAAGGGGAGTTCCTTCGATGAATGACATTCATCTCATCATCCTTCAGTTTCCAATCTTCCAACACATTTTGATCTTCGTCAGGAAAATCAGCAGCAGAACCCTCTATTATGAAAGTTGATTCATCAGCTTCAAGGTCCAAGGGAGATCTTTTGGCCATTCTCTTCTTCCTCCTACCAGGCTTATAGATTTCCCTAGATGGAGCAGTTTCGTCTTGAACATTCGTGGTAAGACTTGAAGAGGTAGAGGGAGACTTAGTTGGAACCCGAAGTGCATTCATCCTGTGGAGCATCTTTATCGCCCTTTCTGTTTTAATTTCTGCGAGATCAGCTTCCTTAACTCTAGAAGCTTGTTGGGTGTCAACGATTGCCTCAGATGAAGTGGGGGCAGATATATCAGGTGCTTCAGAAGAATTGGTAAGTGGTTCAGCAGATGGACCCTTGTCAGTAGAGGAAGCAACTTCAGAAGTTGCTTCAGCAGGAATGACTGGAGATGATTCCTTGGCTGGAGCATCATCAGACTTGAGTCTTTTGGCTTCTTGAGCAACTTCATTCTCTGTAATCCTTTTCAAGTTGGTAGAATGTGTTGAAGATGATGATTTGTCCCTCATGATTTGGTTATATTTGCGAAATAGGACATGATCAGGAAAAGCCTTGACTTGTTTCATTGTTAAGCCAGAGTTGTACATTGAGCATTGATTTTTCACCACCATTCTGATTTCAGCTTTAGTAAGAGGTTTATCTTTGTTCTTCTGAGCTTTGATGGCTCTCCTTTGCGCAATAGCTTCTTGCTTCCTTTGTCTTCCATGAGCTATCATTTGCTCCACATAATTGTCACTCAGGAAATCTCCACCTAGTATACTTTGAGCCAGAGAAGGTCTTGAAATGACTTGCTGAGTTAGAACATCCCAGTGTTCAGCAGGCATCTGAATCCGCATTGCATCCAGTTCTCTTCTTCTCTCAGGAGTTAAAGATGAAAAGTCCTCTGTTTCAAGTTGATGAGCCAATACTTCACTTTCCTTTGACTTCTCAAACTCAGCCAATCTACTTGCTTGACCTAGTCTTTCCTCCTCACTTACCAGGTCTGGACCAAGCTCATCTTCAGTTACAACATTTTTCCCTTTATCATCAGGCTTCTTAGCACACTCATCTTCAGTTAAATCAATGACAGGAACCTCAGTAGCAATACCCAAGTCAACATGTTGATGCAGATTATCAACTGGAGTGGTCATGGCAACAACATCAGAAAGATCTACTGAAGGTGAAGGGCCTGTTGGTTCTTGAACATATGAAGATTGATTAGGATCCGAAGATACATCTTCCAGTTGAATATCAGCAGATGCAGCCTTGTCAACACCAGGCTCCTTTGAAGCTTCAGAAGAACCCTTACTTAAAGAAGATTTCTTTCTTCTTTTGTACAGAACAGGTTCCTTCTTCTTTGAGGAAGCAGCAACTAATGATGAAGGATCATTGAGAGAAACATCAGCCAACATATCTAGAGACTCAAAATGAGGTACTTCTTGTTCCTCATCAGAAGAAACCACAAGCTTCCTTTTGGAGCCCCCTTTAAGTTTGTCCTCTAATTCCTTGACTTGATTCTGCAGTTCTTCAATCTTACTCCCAAGAGAAGACTTGGTCTCTGCAAGCTCCTTTTTTAGACTAGTAACCTCAGCAGCATACCTGTTGACAAGAGCATAGACAGATGAGAGTGTAATAAGGTCCTCAGCTCCACCAGCAGATTGCTCTATGGTAAGGGGAGCTTCATTGGACCTTTCAGTAGAATCATGGTCATGCTCAATGTAAGGAAGATCTTCATTGAGAGGATCCCTAACAGGACTTGGTGTGGGCAGTCTATCAACATCAGACTCATCAAGAGTAACTTGTGTGGGTGGTGGATTGGGACAAGATGGCTGGTCTGGAGCAACATGAGTTGCTTCAACAGTTGATGAGGGGCCCTCAACAATGTTAACTAATGGATTACCATCAGTAGCAACAGGTGAAAAAGGAGGATTATGAGCCACATTCTCCTCATCAGCAGCCTCATTACCTTGGGGCAACATGGCTGCTAGCAAGGGATGATGTTCCCCCTGAAAGTGGGTTCTCATTGTTGCAAACAATTTAGCAGTTAAAGTACCAATAGGATAAAAAGATTGGGCTTGGGTAGTTGTGTCTAAAATCATTTGTAGAAACCTTGGGTACATTAGAAACTTACCCTTTTTCTTTTGAATATTTTCAACCATATTTTCAAAAATATACTTAGAAAAATTGAAAGTTACCCCTTGGGAAAGACACACAATACCATATCCTAGTTGGGTAGAGAACTGGTCCCATCCTCCAGTCTTGTTGCTTATGCATTGAAGCAGTGTGTGAACCAGGAACCTCCATTTCGGGCAAAGTTCATTTTTCAGCCACATATCAGTCCTTGTACCACGATAGCCAATTGCCCTTAGCCCAGTAAGTACGTCTTCCTGATTAGAGTGAAATTCTCCATCAGCATCTTCCAAGTGAAGCTTCCTCCTAATTAGGTCCTCTGACACTATGTACTCTGTTTCATCAATCACAGCCCTAATCTCTGTCTCACTCCTCTTCTCAGCAGATTCCCAAAACTGAGTAACCAGTGATTCATATATCTCATTTGGAGAATGAGTTAGAGCATAACAAATCTTTGACCTTTTCAAGAATTCCACCATTGGTTCGTACAAATCATATCCCTTGCCATTTCCCAGAAATGAAACTTTGTTGTGATCATGTTTAAATTCAAGAGCCATGAGGGATATGAGTTTTTAGGGTTATGTTTCTTGAAATGGTGAGTGTTTGTGAATGCAGGATGAGAGTGAATTGGTTTGTTCTGATGAGAGTGATGGTGGATTGATAGTTTTTGCCCAAATTACAGTCAAAGAAAATTGGACCGTTTGGTTGACCGTCGCTGACGTGTGTTGCATCTTTGACCCAACCCAAAATAACTCTTCAGCAGAAACATGGTCAATCTGCTGAAGTTATAGCTTCAGCAGAATGCATCAAAGATAAGACTATCTTCGGTAAGTTTCATGAATTACTGAGCCACCCACTCGCATTAATTTTCGTTGAACCTCTAACCCGTCTATAAAATGATCCCAATGCAACTTATCTCTTCATCAAGATCCCCAAATATTTACCACAAACCCTAGATGTAAAAACAAACCCCAATTAACCAAATTGCACCATGAATACCAAACCTGAGATCATAGATCTCACAACCTCATCTTCATCATCCTCTTCATCATCATCAAGTGGTGAATCAAACCCATGGCTATATTACTTTCCTCAACCCTATCCACGACCAAATAAATCACCCTTTCTCCCTTCTTCAAAAGATGATAGTGTGCATTTTGGTTGAAATGCATAGATGAAGCACACAGGAGACTTTATTTTTCTCCGTCATCATGCGTGGTCATCGTCATCATCAACGTTTGCATCAATCCATCCTCTCCATTTTGGTCCTTAGCATCTTCGTCGTGCTGGTCATGCATATCCAACCATCTAGATAGACGGAATGGGTGGTTATGCATGACCTACAAAAGCAAAGCCAGCATCTAATGCATATCCAACATTCACTTAGATTTCGGAATGGAAGATATACACTAGATTAGGATTAGCTTAAGTGTACAGCTCGTATCTTGAAGATGCATATGTAGTAGGTTGACTTTATGTAAGCTGTAAGCTGTAAACTGTTTCTTGAATGAATGAAAGAACAATTTGACTTCAATTTCTTTTCTTCAGTATTACAACTTCAGTAGAATCAAATTGTTTGCTTTAGTACTTTTGATTTCAGAAGAAACAAGCAACAACCTTTTAGCTATCTGACCATATATTAATGAGCCACACTTGATGAATTTGATCTTGATCATGGGATAGAAAAACTGCAATTCAGACAAGGAATAGACAAAATGCAATCTAGATACTGCAAAACAGACACAAAAACACACAAGAACAACACAAAGACAAACAAACTAACGAATTATTATTAGACAGTTAGAGTTAGAAAATATAAAATATATTAAATAAATGCTATCACTATATGCAAAATGATGTTTTTACAAACCTAATGAAAGAAGAAAATTTATAGAAAAAGCAAAACTATTTATAGAAACATATGTCACAAAAATATGCAGAGTTTGCACAAATCCTCCCCTAAGGCATATGCCTCCTCTGAGGCCTATGCCTCACCTTAAACTATGCAGTCAAGGGTTTAGCATTCCAATATTGACCACGAGGTGTTGAAACCTTGGTCCATCAAAAGCTTTTGTTAACAAGTTTGCCACATTATCATCAGTATGAATTTTAGCCACTTTTATCAAATGTTTCTCATATGCATCTCTTATAAAGTGGTGCCTGATTTCAATGTGTTTTGTTCGACTGTGAAAAACTGGATTTTTGACTATGCAGATGGTACTTTGATTATCTATATGAATTGTTGTGTTCATGAAGTTGTACCCATAGTCCAGCAATTGGTTTTGAATCCAAAGGACTTGTCCACAGCAATTTGCAGCAGCAACGTACTCTGCTTCAGTAGTTGTGGCAGCCACAATGGTTTGTTTCTTGCATTGCCAAGAAATCAACCTCTTGCCAAGAAATTGGCAGCCTCCAGTTGTGGATCTTCTATCCAGATTTGCACCAGCATAATCACTGTCACTATATGCTTCCAACTTGAAATGAGACTCTTTTGGGTACCAAAGGCCTAAAAGAGGTTGGCCTTTGAGGTACTTAAAGATCTTCTTGACAGCATTGAGATGGGAGGTAAGTGGAGTGACTTGATGTTGAGAACAAACACTCACAGTGAACGTAATATCAGGCCTTGAAGCTGTTAAATACATCAATGAGCCAATCATGGACCTGTACAGATGAACATTCACAGGTAGATCTGGTTCATTATTTGCTTTAGTCTTTGGAGCTTCATAAGGTGTTGTGGCAGTCCTAACACCTTCCATACCAAACTTCTTCAAAATGTCCCTCACATATTTATCTTGACAGATAAAAATGCCATCTTGTTTCTGCTGAACTTGGAGACCCAAAAAGAAAGTAAGCTCTCCCATAGAACTCATTTGAAATTCACCCTTCATTAGCTCCTCAAATTCCCTGCATCAAGCTTCGTTTGTGGAGCCAAAAATAATGTCGTCCACATAAACTTGCACAAGAATGATGTCTGAGTAATTCTTCTTTAGGAACAGAGTTTTATCAATTGCACCTCTCCTATAGCCATGCTTCAGCAGGAATGATGAAAGCCTAGCATACCAAGCTCTAGGTGCCTGATGTAAGCCATAAAGAGCTTTAACAACCTTGTAAACATGATTTGGGTGATCTGGGTCTTCAAATCCCTTGGGTTGAGTGACATACACCTCCTCTTCAATCTCACCATACAGAAAAGCACCTTTAACATCCATTTGATACACCATGAAGCCCATGTAAGAAGCATAAGCCAAGAAAATGCGAATTGCTTCAACTCTGGCAACAGGTGCAAACACTTCATCATAATCAATCCCTTCCTCTTGTCTGAAGCCTTGAGCTACTAATATTGCTTTGTTTTTTATCACAACACCCCAAGCATCTCTCTTATTCTTCAGAATCCACTTTGTCCCAATGGCATATTTGCCATCAGGGAGTGGAACCAAAATCCAAACCTGCTGATTGTGAAATTGTTGCATTTCTTCTTGCATTGCTTCTAGCCAGCTTGAATCGTTAAGAGCTTGAGAAACACTTGTTGGTTCCACTTGAGAAAGAAAACAAGCAAACAGACAATGTTTGAAGTCTGTGTGATTGTCTCTTTGCTGGTTGGAGACATAAGAGAGAAAAGCAATCTGCCCAAATTGAGGACTTGTTATAGCCCTTCGAGTTCTAACAGGTGCCAGAAGATCACCTATGATGTTGGATTGAGGATGAGCAATGTTGATCCTCTGAGTAGCAGTGGGGCTGACTTCAATGGATGACTCAAGATTAGTGATTGTTGGTTCAAATTCAGCATCATAAGAGGGTGAAGTGAAAATGCCAGCTTTGGGTTGATGATTTCCAAGATCGGAGGGTTTTGGAAAGCGTGTATTAGGTTCTCCAAAGTCTGAAGACACTTGAGAATGAACATGAGAAGAAACAGCATAGCCTTCAGCAGATTTGTGGATGGTAGGTGTGGCAGAGTCAACTTCAGCAGAAACATAGTTTCTACTGACTCCTTCATTAGCAACCTCTCCATTCAGCTTCTCTGCTTCAAGTTTAGCAGCAAATTCTTGAGTCTGAAGCCTAGCAAGTTCCTCAGCATAATGTGAGTCATCTTCATCACTCTTATCAGCGATATCCTTGGAGGTGGTACCTGCAATATTGTTAGGGGAGAAAGAAGGCACTAGTATAGGTTGCTCATCATCTTCAAACTCATTTTCAGAGTTATCATCTAAGGGACCTGCATTGTTAGTGGGAGACGCTTGAGGACCTGCATTTTGGTTAGCCAAATGTCTAGTGTAACCCAAAGAGTCAGTTAAGTAGTCAAGGTCAAAAGACCACGTATGACCCTGTCCTTGAACATTATGCTTATCTTCCAAAAATCTCAGGTTCAACGTCTCCTCTATCTTCTTGGCTTGCAAATTGTACACCCTGTATGCCTTACTATGAGCTGAATAACCCACAATATAACCATCATCAGCCTTTTCATCAAACTTTCCCAACGGATCACTGGTGTTCAGAATGGTCACTTGACAACCAAAAGGTTTTAGGTAGTGAATGACGAGAACCTTCCCAAAGAGAAGTTCATATGGTGTTTTGAGTTGAGGTCTAGTAATGGAGACCCTGTTTAGCACATAGCACGCCGTGCCAACAGCTTCAGTCCAGAACATAGTGGGCAGTTTAGAGTCTGCAAGCATTGATCTTGCAGCCTCTATTAAGGTCCTATTCTTTCTTTCAGCTACCCCATTTTGTTGTGGGGTTCTTGGATTACTATAGTCCCTTTTTATGTCTTTTGACCCACAGAGGTCTATTAGAACAGCATTTTTGAACTCTGTCCCATTATCACACCGAATTCCCTTAACCTTTTTGTTCAACTGATTTTCAACGAGATTGATGAATTCAGTCAGCACTTGAGATGTTTCATCTTTGGTTCTGAGAAAGAAAACCCAACAAAATCTGCTATAGCCATCAGTGATAACCAAACAGAAGTACTTATGATCAATGCTTCTGACTTGAGTTGGACCAAACAGATCCATGTGGAGCAACTGAAGAGGTTCAGAAATGATGCTCATAGCATTGATAGCTTTGTAAGAGGCTCTGTGTTGTTTTCCTTTGTTGCAAGCGACGCAATTATGATCATTGGTGAAAACTTTGGAGGGAAGACCTTCAACAAGACCCATTTTAGAGAGTTTGTTTATGGTCTTGAAATTCACATGAGCCATCCTCCTATGCCATTTAGTAGACTCATCAATGGATGCTTTAGCCACCAAACAAGTGAGGTCACCACCAGGTTGAACTTCATTCAGGTTGAATGTGTATTGTAGAAAACTAGAAGGGGGGTTGAATAGTTTACCGATTAAAAACTTTGTTTTGAAACTTATTGAAAGATCAATTGATATTGATCTTAAGTATGTTAATGAAATATGCAAGCAATATGTAATGAGTAAATAAGGAAAGAAATGATCAAACCACAAAAAGTTGTTTATAGTGGTTCGGCCTACAAGGACTCTTTTTCCTTGCCCTACTCCACTCCCCGAGTCTCACACTCGAGAGTTTAACTTCACTAGTCAACAAGCTCCTTTCACCGGCGGAGAAAACCTTTACACTTCGCTTACACTATTTCCGACACTAAGCTAGATGTCGAGTTCTTTCCAAGGGTACAACTACTCCCACACACAATGTATTTTGAGGACTAAAATACTAACCACTCACACTCACAAGATTATGATGGTTTGATATAACAATGAAGTATGAATCAACACTAGATCATACAACTCTAAACAAACAAGACTTCCAACTTCTCGTTGAAGCTTGAATATGACTTGATCTTCTTTGCTACAAAAGAGATCACTAATATGATATGAAACTGAATTAGAAAGGTTAGAGAGAAGATATGTATGAGAGTATGTTAGAAAGGGATGAGAAACTACTTGGCTTGGCATTGCTATTTATAGCCAAATTGGACAGGAGCGTCCACGGACCGCGGACCCCTTAAAAGGGTTCCGCCCGTGTACCAAAATGGTACCGCCAGTCTGACAGTCAAGATATCAAATCTTGCCTAAAGTCAACTCTATCTAAGTAAGATTGTGCAAGATATGAAGAGTACAAATATTCACAAAATATCTAATGGAATCCTCCAATGATCTCCATGATGTAATACATGATGTCAAATGTTGTATTACTATTAATAGAAATATGCAAATGCTTAAGTAGTGTTTGGTTTTAAGAACCTAACACATTCTACAAACTACTATCATACATAATGATTAGAGTCATATCAAGATGTTACTAATCATAAATGTAAATGCTTGAATGATGAATATATTGTTTGAGAAAGCTTGTTTTAATATCTAATAAACTTGACAAGCTTTAAGCTTTTATAAATTAAATTTACTTTTGTCGTTAACAAAACTTAGGCAAAGATCAAAAATATAAATAACGTTTAATGACGATATTTGTATTAACAATCTCCCCCTTTTTGTTGAGGACAAAATATAAATTTTATTTTTATAAAAGAAACGAAGTTTGTACAAGAGTTATAAAAATATTAGTTTTAGAACTTTGAAAAGAAAATGATAATGCAAGTGTATGAAATTTGACTTTTTATGAAAGTCAACGAATTCACTAGTTGATGCATGATGTTGACTTTTTCAGAAAGTCAAAGTATGCAGTTTGACTTTTTTAAGAAAAGTCAAGTATTATCAATGAGGGTTCCTGTTTGACTTTTAGAAAGTCAATTGTATGCATTTTGACTTTTTCAGAAAAGTCAAATAAGAATAATTTCCAAGTTCTATATTTTCTCCCCCTTTTTGTCTCAACAAAAAGAAGAGGCTATGCGGAATGTAATGAGCCCGAGCTATTATCTCCCCCTTGTTCAAAGCTCCCCCTAAATTGGGTGCTTTTATGGGAAGATACATGGATTGTGAAAATAAAGCTACAAAAAAAAAATGTTAGTAATAATGATCATTCACAAGCATTTCCAAGCACTATGTAATGACACCAACAATATGATAAACAACATTCATTAGTTAAAATTTTTCATGAATCAAGATCATGAAAAGAGAACACAATGATGTGTTTTTAGTACAAGAAAATGAAAATTATCCTAAAAAAAACAAATAAAAGACTATTCTAAAAACCATCCTAAAGTGATGGTGGATGGGAAAGAGCGTTGAGACGCTCAAGAATGTAGTTGAGGATGAACCTCATTTCTTCGTGGAAGTCATGGACCATAATCCGGGTCCGTTCCACGGTTTGACCCGTTTGCTCACAAGTTGAGCAACCATGCCTTGGAGGGTAGAAAGTTTGCGGAGGTTATGGTGGTGGAATGGTGGATGTGTTGGTGGTGTTGGGGATGTTTGGAGTGGTCATGATGGATGCAAGCAAAGCACTTTGCATTTGCATTGTCTCACTTAAGTGAGAATCCACCATGCCTTTAAATTGGTGGAGGTTGTGGAGTTCGGCTTGAATCTCCTCTCTAGTGGGATTGTCATCCCACATGCTCTCCGGAATGTCCTCAATATGAGGGGACATTGATGATGGAAGTGGATGATCCTCGTATAAAGGACCATGAATGTCCTTGTGAATGGGGTGGAAAAGGAGAGGTCTTGGCCCTAATGGGGCGTTTGGGTCAATTGATGACCGAGGTGATTCATGAGCGATTCGCTCAATGGTGCCAAAGGATGGCAATGGTGGTGGATGACTTGGCCTAGGAGGCAAGTCTTCCAAGTCCTCTAGGAAAGGATTTGGTGATGTTGGTGGAGTTGAAAATAACTCCATGGGAGTGAGAGTGGGAGACCTTGGTGAAGGTGGTGAGGGTGTTTTGGATGTTTGGATGGGTGCCGGTGGAGGTGAAGTAGGTGTTTTTATTGGTGGTGGAGTGGTGATCACAATGTGTGATGAAGTGGGTGTAGCTAAGGTAAGATGTGTATCATCTCTAATGGGAGATGAGATGGTGAGTGGTGAAGATTCGGATGATGAGCTAAGATGAACAAAACAACAAGGCCTTACGCTTATTCTAGCGGTTTTCTTGCAAGGTTTTGGTGATGATTTAGTCATTTTTAACTTGGGTTTTGATTTGCTAGATAGTAGTGAGAATGAAGAAGGTGTGAGGATGATCATGGTAAAGCCTTTCAATTTATAGAGGTAAGAAATTGTTGAGAAAAGGCTTGATTTGATGTTGAACCATTGAAGAGATGAGGTTCCTAATGATTTGGAAGTGGGTTGAATGCTAGTCATATCACCCAAGTCAATCCATACAAAGAAGATGGAGTGAAGAAGAAAAGATATGCAATAAATGTGTTCTAGTGAGTGGAATTTTCTAATATTCAGATTACCCACGGATTTGAAGGTACCAAAAATTTGGTTCCTTCCTTTATGCCAAAGGGCTCCTTGGGTGGATTTTTCAAATTTTTGAATTTTGGTGGGAAATGGATTTCTTATAGACTTTAGTAAAGGATACTAGTTCTAATAACAGTAAAAACTAGTTAAGATTGATTTATAAGTGATGGAGGATAATTTGGAATCATGAAAAAGTCGAAATTCAGAAAATTACCTGGAGAATCCACGGCACCAAAATAACACACGGACGGTACCCTAAAAAGGGTGCCGTCTGGTCCGCCTGTACAGGTATGGCGGTACCAAACGATATAAAGGACGGTACCAAAATTTTGGTGCCGTCGGATCCGTGGAGTGCTGAAAATTGGACAGAGTTCGTTTTTAGGTGTCGGGCAAATTTCCGAAACCTGAAATTTTTCTTAAAAGCTGTTATACTAAACATTTCTAGTTAGGAAAAGTAAATAACACATATGTAAACATAGTAGAGCATAGATTTTGAGCAAGGCTTATTGATTTTCACAATATAGTGAAAATGGGTAAAATTTGATAGCATGCTAGTGCTATCCCCCTTCATGAGATTTTTAGCATACACCATTGTTTCAAGTTATATTATCATCCTACATAATAAAAACAACTAAATAGTATCAAACATTAACGATAATGCATTGTTCCAAACACTCCTTAAAGTACCCTTATTTGTCTAACTTGTAAATCTTGTTCATCATCCTACCAAGGCACTTGAACATTCCCTTAGTTTGCTTGAATTCTGCTGATTCATTCTCAATCTCGGGAAGAGAAGCGTAATACTCTTGAGGTGGAAGATGAGAGCTTGGAAGACCATCCTCGGAGCTATTTGATGATGATGATGAAGGAGTTGGAGGTTTAGCTCTCTTGCCTTTAGTCTTAGCAACTCGAGCATCACTCAAAGGTACAAAGATGTGAGGGATGAGTTCATAGTGAAGATGCATTCCTTTTGGGGTTGGTGGAATTGGAGCGAAGTTTCTATAGAGACGGGTGAGAAGCATCCCGTATGGAAGAGCAACGGATCCTTGAGTTGGAATATCAATCATTCTTCTAGCTATGTAGTAGGCTAAGTTGAATGGTTGTCGGGTGGACAAGTTGTAAAGCATGTGGCAAAGACAAGCGTTTATGTGATCCCTATTCCCTATGGTGCTAATGACGTTTGCTCTAAGTAACTCCTCCCATTTCTTAAATTCGTGCTTAAGTTCATTGAGCTCCATTTCATATGGATCTCGGTCTACCTCTTTTCCCTTTCGGGTTACTCGGGTGGTGTCCGTTTTTGGGTTAAAAAGGTGTTCACGGATGACATCCTTATCGGCTAAACGGGTTATGTAGGGAAGAGAGCGGTCATTGATTTCATCAAGGGCGGTGAGTGACCACTTATCCGTGTAGACACAAGTTCCTCGGTTGGGAATTCCTAGTACTCTAGCAAATTCACTTAGGGTGATGGTGTAGTCATTTTGGTTGATTCTAAAGCTAAGACAAAATTCATCATCATCTTCATCACTAAAACCGGTCACACTAGCATAGAATTCTAACACGAACCTAGGACAAATTGGTTCATCAATGTCAAGAAGACAATCGAATTGAATGGCGGCTAGTTCTTCACGAAGATTGGTATGCTCAAGGAAGGATGGGTGAATGGTTCTACCCTCGTGGAAATACCTAGATTCTAGACCCCTAAATATTTCTACTTGTTCCTTGGTGAGTCCTTTGGTTTTGTGGTGTTTGGGAATGTAGTTAAGAGTGTCTTTGTGATCATAGAATCTTGCGGCTACCATGGTTATTCCTAAGGACAAGAATTAACATGTTAAAAAAAATTAAGATAAATTTCAACGTTTTTGATTCTAGTGTGTGCCTATATGAAAACAATTTGGAGTTGCGGTTATCTCGACTCATTTTATGCACAAAATGGTTTTAGTGGAGTGTTTGGCAAATACCATGAGATAACCCAAATGCTCCTAATTCAATGTGGCTACATTTGAATATACCCGGGAGTGCATATTAGTTATACAATACCTTTAGTATTCAAGAGCATGCAGGTGATGAAAATTCTAACGTTTCTATTTGTATTAGCAATGAAAAATGTTTTCCTACAAGTGAGAAGCTTTTCAAAACTTTTGACATGGGGTGTTTGGTTGTTTGAATAAGGCCTTATATTTATTATCTATCAATTAGTGGAAAACATGATTTGTTTATGCAATATGATAATGTAGTACCTAATTTGAATGACTAGTTATGCAATTTGCCAATTGAATTCATATTTGGTATAAAAGCATACATAGAACCCCATGTAATGATTTGTGATAGTTTTGTGCATAAATAAGAATCCTAGACTCAGACTTAAGAGATGAAATGTAGTTAGGATACTTACAATGATGTTATCTTCAGTGATTAGTGAGTGGGAGGATGACAATAATGAGCTTGGTTTAAGTTTTACACGTTTTGGTAAAGTGGGTTGTGAGGAAGAAGATGTTATGTATAAAGCTGTTTTGCTTCTGTAGACACCACGGACCAGACGGCACCAAATTTTTGGTTCCGTCCGTGTTGTCGTTTGGTGCCGTGGCTACAGTAGCAGATACAAGACAAAATTGTTTTGGTTTGACTATTCTAATGTTTTAGGCTATGTTTATCCTACATGTTTGGTTCCATTAATCCTAAACCAAGTCTAAGAAGATTAAAAGGTTCTCGTTTAAGAGGTTTAGTAAAGATGTCGGCAATGTTGTCTTCGGAGGATACTTTCTCGATTGAAATGTTTCCTTTTTGAACATTGTCGCGAAGAAAGTGATGACGGATTTCAATGTGCTTTGTACGAGCATGTTGAACGGGATTCTTGCTGAGATCGATGGCTCCTTTGTTGTCGCAAAGTATCACAATGTCGTTGAGATGAATTCCGTAATCTACGAGAGCTTGCTTCATCCAAAGAGCTTGTTGACATGCTTTTCCGGCTGAGACGTATTCGGCTTCAGTAGTAGAGATGGCTAAAGCCGTTTGCTTCTTTGCAAACCATGAGGTGAGACAATGTCCAACAAAAGTGCAAATACCACTTGTACTTTTTCTATCGACATAATCACCGGCATGATCTGAGTCGGCATACACTATGGTTTCTATACCCGTTCCTTTGGGATACCATAATCCTAAACACGTTGTTCCCTTAATATATCTAAAAATCCTTTTTAATGCTTCAAAGTGTGATGCCTTTGGGTTTTCTTGAAAGCGAGCACATAGACAAACACTAAACATAATGTCGGGTCTACTAGCCGTAAGATAGAGTAGGCTACCAATCATTCCTCTATATTTAGTGTTATCTACGGATTCACCTTTTTCGTCCTTGGTGAGTTTAGTGTCCGAGGACATGGGTGTTTTAGTTGGTTTGGAATCTTCAAGACCAAATTTCTTAAGCATGTCTTTTATATATTTAGATTGGTTAAAGAAAATACCATCATCTAGTTGTTTGATTTGAAGTCCTAGAAAGAAGTTTAACTCACCCATCATACTCATTTCAAACTCGTCATGCATGATTTTAGAGAAATCATTACATAGCTCTTAACAAGTTGATCCGAATATAATGTCATCAACGTATATTTGAACAATAATAATTTGCGATTCCTTTTTCTTAGTAAAAAGAGTATTATCTACTAATCCCATAGTATATTTGTTATCAATAAGAAAAGTCTTAAGACGGTCGTACCAAGCTTTAGGTGCTTGTTTAAGGCCGTATAATGCTTTCTTGAGTTTGAAGACATAGTGTGGCTTCTCAAAGTCGGTAAAACCGGGAGGTTGAGCAACATACACTTCTTTGTTAATAAACCCATTAAGGAAAGCACTTTTAACATCCATTTGAAATAATTTAAAATCATAAGCACATGCATAAGCAAGTAATATTCTAATAGATTCAAGTCTAGCTACCGGTGCATAAGTTTCATCATAGTCAATTCCTTCTTGTTGATTATAACCTTGTGCAACAAGCCTAGCTTTGTTTCTAGATACTACACCATTTTCGTCCATTTTGTTTCGAAAGACCCATTTTGTTCCAATTATAGTTTGATCTTTGGGTTTTGGAACTAGTTTCCAAACATCATTTCTAACGAATTGGTTTAATTCTTCTTGCATGGCAATTACCCATGATTCATCTTTTATTGCTTCATTTATGGTTTTTGGTTCAATGGTGGATACAAAACAAAAATGATTACTTTGATTTTGAGCTTGTGATCTTAAGGTTCTTTGATTAAGTTTTCCTATGACCTTTTCTAATGGATGACTTTTAGATTCTTTTATATTGACAATTTCCTTATTTAATGGTTCATCTTCCTTGTTATTATTAATTTGACTTTCAATTATTTGACTTTCAACTAAGTCATCATCTACCAAAGGTGATGTCTTAGAGGGAGGTGGACTTTCGTCAAATGTTATGTTCAACGATTCCTCGACTATCATTGTTTCTTTATTTAGGACAATGTAAGCTTTACTAGTTTGAGAGTAACCAAGAAATACACCTTCATAAGACTTTGGGTCAAACTTGGTGAGATAATCCTTAGTATTAAGAATAAAACATTTACAACCAAAGACTTTAAAATATCCTAATGTTGGCTTTTTACCTTTATAAAGTTCATATGGTGTTTTGTTTAGGAAAGGACGTATTAGGACTCTATTTAAAATGTATGTAGAAGTGTCAACGGCGTTACACCAAAACTTTTGAGGAATGTTTTGTTCATTAAGCATTGTTCTACTCATTTCTTGAATTGTTCTATTTTTACGTTCTACTACTCCATTTGATTGAGGTGTTCGTGGAGCCGAAAAGTTATGTGTTATACCATTTGTATCACAAAAGTTTCCAAATTGAGTTTCGTTGTCAAATTCACGACCATGATCCGTTCGGATCGACACAATTTTGACACCTAGAAGATTTTGAATTTTCTTGCTAAGTATTTCAAATTTATCAAAAGCTTCATTTTTGGTTTTCAAAAATAATGTCCAAGTAAACCTTGAGTAATCATCTACTATGACCAAAGTGTATAAGTTGCCTCCATAGCTTCTTATAGCGGATGGTCCAAACAAGTCCATATGTAATAATTCTAGACACTAAGATGTGGATACCATATTTTTAGATTTGTGACTACTATGTGTTTGTTTACCAATTTTGCAAGCGTCGCAAAAGTGTTGGTCATATTTTAGTTTTGGTAAATTCCTAACCAACTCTTTTGAAGATAGGTTTTGTATAAGTCTCATATTAGCGTGACCTAAGCGTCTATGCCAAAGAGATGAGCTATCGTCTAATGTTGTTAGGCAAAGTTTGTCATTATATGTTTTATCTATTTTCATGACGTATTTGTTATTTTTCCTAACTCCTTTAGCTATGGTGATGCCATCTTTTAGTATTTTACTACCATTTTCATCGAATAGTACTTTATACTTTTTATCACATAGTTGGCTAATACTAAGTAGATTAAATCCTAACCTATCCACATGAGCAACATTTTCAATAGTTAGAGAGTTATGAGCAATCGTACCTTTGCCAATGATTTTGCTTTTGAGATTGCTACCGAAAGTGACATTACCTCCGTCATACTCTTGGTATGATGAGAAGAGACTTTTGTTGCCCGTCATGTGTCGTGAGCATCCACTATCTTTTATCCATTGATCAGGTTCCAATCCAACTTTCAAACATACCTAAGAAGCAAATAACTCAAACATTTGGTCCCCAATATCTCATGGGTCCGTTTGGGTTAAACATACCATTTATTTGATTCATGTATGGAAATGATGGGTAAGGGTTCCATGGCATGTAATCTGGAGTTTGATATGGTCTAGGAAAGTTTTGATTCCAACCGTTGTGTTGGTAGTTAGGTTGAACGTTGTGGTTACTCTTAGGAAAGGGGCGTTTGGCAAAAGAAGTTTTATATCGTTGTTGAGTAGTTTTTGATCTAAATTCATTTTTAACAAGTCCTACTCCTGATATAATGGCTGGTTTTAGTTTAACATTATCATTGGTTTTCTTTGTTACTTTAACAAATTCAGTACGGTCCGTATTGCGAACATTCTGTTCTGCTGAAGTACCCGCGGTACCATTTTGCACAACGGACGGAACCCTTATTTTGGTTCCGTCTGGTCCGTGCTGTACTGCAGCAGTTTTGACAGAATGTTCGTCTTTTTCGGCCGTTTTGTTTTGACTCTTTGGAATTAATACTTCATTAAAACCTAGCTCATTCATGTCTCCTGGTGTTTTATGAATTTTAACTATTTCATCGGCAAGAGCGATGTTTTTGTTAAACCTTTTAAACTTAGAATTATTTTCTATTAAAACTTCTTGTGTGAGCTTTAGTTTTTCTATTTCAAGATTAAGCTCTTGACATGATTTACAATCATCGTCATTTGCTTTTCCTTTTTCAAGACGTTTTGCTTTTTCTTTTAACTCATATACCTCATTTTCCAAAAATTCCTTTTTGGTTTTTAGAAATTTATTTTTAGTTATGATTTTTAGACTTAGCTCACACAATTGATTATATTGTTTTTGCAAGGTGTCATCATCTATAGAAGAATAAGAAGAGTCGGAAAGTACCTCATTTGACTCATGTGCCATTAGAGCGATCTCTTCCTTGCTTGATTCCTCATCGTCTTCACTATCACTCCAAGCACCACTTACAAAAGCTCGTTGAGTTTTGTTTTTAGGTGGCTTGGGACATTCTCCTATGAGATGACTTGCATCACCACATCTAAAACACTTTCTTTCACCTTTAATCTTTTTATCATCCCGATCTTTTCGGAATGGCTTCTTTTCTTCTCGAGGTTGTCTTACAAACTTTCCTCTTCTTCTAAAGAACTTCTTGAAATCTCTAACGGCCATAGCATACTCCTCATCTTCACTATCGGAACAAGATTCACCATCATCGCTTGATTCCGCCTTTGCCTTAAGAGCAACGGATTTGATCTTCTCCTTTCTTCCTTTGATGATCTTCGAATCTTTCTCCATTACCATTTCGTGAACTTTGAGGTTGCCAATTAGCTCGTCTAGTGACATTATTGAGAGATCTTTTGATTCTTCAATAGCGGTCACTTTAGCTCTCCATTTGGGATGGAGTGCTCTAAGAAATTTCCTGACAAAGTTCTTACTACGAAAAGATTCATCAAGTGCTTTAAGTGATGTAATGATAGTGTTAAAACGAGCAAAGCCACAATCAATGGTTTCATCTTCAGGGATAACAAATTGTTCATATTGTTGAACAAGAAGATCAATTTTGTTATCCTTGACTTGTGAATTACCTTGATGTGTAACAATTAAAGATTCCCAAATATCTTTAGCGGTTTCACACATAAAAATTCTTTCATATTCTTTTCTAGGTAAAGCATTATAAAGCATCATTTTAGCTTCATTATTTTTAGCAACTAATTTCTTTTGTTCATCAACGGAAATATCCTTTGTTGTAGAACTAAAATCTCCTTTAACAATAATAAACCAAAGATCTATATCTTTTGATTTTACATATGTTTCAAAACGGTTTTTCCAATAGATAAATCCATTGGTTTCTAAGAGTGGTGGTCTTTGCATAGATTGCCCTTCTTTAAAGTTTTCAGAATCCATGGATCGTTTCAAGTTTATAAAATACAAGTTATTTTAGAAATTCTTGAGCAACGAGGCTCTGGTACCAATTGTAGAAAACTAGAAGGGGGGTTGAATAGTTTACCGATTAAAAACTTTGTTTTGAAACTTATTGAAAGATCAATTGATATTGATCTTAAGTATGTTAATGAAATATGCAAGCAATATGTAATGAGTAAATAAGGAAAGAAATGATCAAACCACAACAAGTTGTTTATAGTGGTTCGGCCTACAAGGACTCTTTTTCCTTGCCCTACTCCACTCCCCGAGTCTCACACTCGAGAGTTTAACTTCACTAGTCAACAAGCTCCTTTCACCGGCGGAGAAAACCTTTTCACTTCGCTTACACTATTTCCGACACTAAGCTAGATGTCGAGTTCTTTCCAAGGGTACAACTACTCCCACACACAATGTATTTTGAGGACTAAAATACTAACCACTCACACTCACAAGATTATGATGGTTTGATATAACAATGAAGTATGAATCAACACTAGATCATACAACTCTAAACAAACAAGACTTCCAACTTCTCGTTGAAGCTTGAATATGACTTGATCTTCTTTGCTACAAAAGAGATCACTAATATGATATGAAACTGAATTAGAAAGGTTAGAGAGAAGATATGTATGAGAGTATGTTAGAAAGGGATGAGAAACTACTTGGCTTGGCATTGCTATTTATAGCCAAATTGGACAGGAGCGTCCACGGACCGTGGACCCCTTAAAAGGGTTCCGCCCGTGTACCAAAATGGTACCGCCAGTCTGACAGTCAAGATATCAAATCTTGCCTAAAGTCAACTCTATCTAAGTAAGATTGTGCAAGATATGAAGAGTACAAATATTCACAAAATATCTAATGGAATCCTCCAATGATCTCCATGATGTAATACATGATGTCAAATGTTGTATTACTATTAATAGAAATATGCAAATGCTTAAGTAGTGTTTGGTTTTAAGAACCTAACACATTCTACAAACTACTATCATACATAATGATTAGAGTCATATCAAGATGTTACTAATCATAAATGTAAATGCTTGAATGATGAATATATTGTTTGAGAAAGCTTGTTTTAATATCTAATAAACTTGACAAGCTTTAAGCTTTTATAAATTAAATTTACTTTTGTCGTTAACAAAACTTAGGCAAAGATAAAAAATATAAATAACGTTTAATGACGATATTTGTATTAACATGTATAAATTGTGAGTTCGAGGGACTTTCAGCAGAATTGAAGTATCTTCTGGGAGTTTGAAGTCTTTAGACAGCACAAGACATTCATTCTCAGAGAAGAGTACTTTGTTCTTAGTGTCACAGATTTGTGAAACGGAGAACAAGTTGAAATGCTGAAGTTCCTTAACATAGTACACATTTTCAAAATCCAGATGAGGTGTCTTTATGGTCCCTTTCCCTGTGATACTCCCATCACTTCCTCCAAAAGTCACATTGCCTCCTCCTTCTATAGGAACAAAATTGTGCATCATATCTCTGTTTCCAGACATGCTTCTTGAACAGCCACTATCAACAATACCAACATTCTTATGCTTAAGGGGATGATCCTACAAACAACAATAAAATATATACATACTGTTAGTATTCAAAGGAGGTTCAAGTCATTACTGACTTGAACCTGCCTTGTGGATCACAGGTGTAGGACATGAAGATTTAGAGGATCCACCATTGTTCTTGGTCCTCCATTGATGATTGGGTCCCTTGATAGTCCAAGAACAACCTGCTGAGGGCTTCACAGCAGTACTCCCATATCCCATCCCAGCATACATAGAGTCAACATATGTAGGCCAATAACTACGATTAAAGTATGGGCTAGTTGGTTGCACATAAGGTCTGGCAACTGAACTTCTCCAATGAGAGTCAGTATTAGCTGCTTGTGGGACATAAGGTGGAATATTATTAACATTGGTCCACTTAGATTTGTGTTTCTGGTGAGTAGCACATGCACCCAATCTTTGCTCATAAAAATCACAATCCTTAATTAAATGAAATTTACTTCCACATACAAAACATGTCTTCTTCTTGGAAGATTTATTCAAATTGGGAGATGTTTGATTACATGAAGAAGTACTTAAATTAGAAACATTCAAGGAATTGTTTTTAATAGACTGATTATTCAAAGATTTAAAAGATAAGTCTTCAGAAGAAACTGTCTTGGAAGATGATTCCTCAGCAGCTTCCCTAGAAGGCTTGCAAGTAGACTGGGGTGCAGGCTTGGGTGTAGGCTCAGGTTTGGGAAGGTCAGACTTCTCATTTGAATCACAGCTTTCATAGGAAGTAGACCCTTGATCCGATGAATTGTCACTGTCAGAGCAAGAGACAAAGTCATTAGATGAGGTATCAAGGTCTGGAAAGTCTTTTGACTTTCTGCCATATAGATGATGTGATCCATCAAAGTCAACAGTGATGGAAAGGTCAATGGGCATAAATTCACCTCTAATAAGTCCAGGGACAGCATGCATTTCACCTTCTTTAACAAAGTTAGCTAACTTTGCTGGTGTGGATTTACAACCATCATACTTAGCTTCTACTCCTACATACTTTTGAAAGCCTAATCCTAAGCCAGAGGTTACAGATTGACTGTTATAGATTTCTCTAGCCAGATTATCACCTGAAATTAACCATTCCTTATGCCTAGCTATTTCCTCAGCTAGTTTTTCTTTAAGCTCTAGGTTCTCAGACACAGCTTCATCCTTTGCTTTTTCAGACAGTTTTAAGTAATTATTTGCAACTTCTAGATCAAACTGTAACACCTTTATCTTTTCTTCATACGCTATTTGATTCTTTTGAAACCATACTTTTTGTCTTTCTACTGTTTTTAATGCTAGTTTATGAGCTTCATTTTCAATATAGCATTCATCAAACTTAGGTTTCATAGCATCAAATTCTTCTTTAAGTTCATTGTATCTTAGACTACAACCAAATATACAGTTGTGTACCTGAGATAGTCCCATCAAGGCAAATTGATCATGCCTTTCATCCGAAGTACACCTTGCCAGCAATCCAAGCTTATCAGTATCATGAGCTTCCTCATTCACAGGTTCATGTGCAGTCCAATTGACCTGTTCATCCATGGTGAGAAGAGCTGCTGAAGCTCCAGCTCCCTGCTGTTTCTGCTGATAGGAAATGTAGTTAGCTCCATCTCCACTCTTCCTGTCTTTGCATTCCCTTGAGAAATGCCCCATCTGGTGGCAAGTGAAACACTTGACTTTCCTCCTGTCAAAGCGGGTTGGTTCCTTTCCCTTGAAAGCAAACTTCCTTCCAGACTTCTCTTCAAACCTTTTGATGTCCACTGACAGCAATGCCACCTGCATTTTCAGTTTCATCTCCTCCATTTCAAGTGGGTCCAACTGATCAAAGTCTTTATATGCAAGATACTGCTGAGTATCATAATCAGCAACAAATGAATGAAGAACATCCTCCATCACACTACTAGACTTAGTTTGAGAACATGGTGGAGTAGGACGAGTGTTATGTGGTGGAGCAGGAGTGCAAGATGATGGAAAGTAATTGGAACTAGGAGATGATGGAAAGTAGTTGAAACTAGGAGCTTGTACCATCATGTTGGAGTGAGATGTCCCAACAAAAGCTGCATGGCCAGAAGAAGATGTACGGTATGGAGTTCTGACATCAGGTTCAAGAGTTCTGAGTCTGTTGTACAGCTCATCAAAGGTGAGCATGTCCAACCCACCTTTAGCCTTGAGGGCTATACTTACATGTAACCATGATGGAGGCAAAGATCGTAGGAACTTTGAGTTGCAATCATCATTATCAGGTTTTGCATTCAGCTGGTTTAGCTGACTCAAAATCCTATGGAACCTGTCGTATCCCTTGTGGATACCTTCTTCTTCGGAGATATTAAAGTCTTGAAATTGTTGCCTCAGCATGGACTTTCTCATTCTTTTCGATTCTTCATTTCCACCGAACCTTGCTTTGAGAGCCATCCATATGTCCTTTGCATCATCCATATGGTGAAAATCACACAGGTGATCTTCAGGAATGGCTTGAAGCAGAATAGTTTTTACTTTGTGCTCTCTCTGCATGGCCAGTACTTCTTCAGCAGTTTTGGGAGGAGCCATGATAAACTTCCCATCCCTGTCTGGAATCATTTTCTTTAAACTGTTTCCTTTCTTCACCACCTCCCACAGATTCCAATCAATATTGGAAATCCAGTTTTCCATCTTCATAGTCCAAAGATCATATTCTTCCCTTTTCAAATAAGGAAATTTACCATTACTGTTTGAAAGACTAAGCTGTTGCATGGAAGTGGTGTTGGTGTTGTTTGTGTTGTTGACTTCAGTTTCATTATCGGATCCAGGCATGGTGAGGGTATGTTTGGTTGTATGAGGGTATGAATGGTTGAATGAAGGTATGAATGGTTCTTAGTATCGTAGAGACTTTCCCGAGGCTCTGATACCACTTGTTAAAAACACACAGACCTTGATAGATCTTAAGCACTCGGAGATCGTTAGTGTTGCCTATGTAATCACAAGCAAACTAATAGAAGATCTCTACAACTCGTATTTTATAGCGGAAAGTAAATACAAGTTATAATAACTAAGAACTCTTTGATCCTCTATGGATCTTTTGATTATAGAAACTCTATGTTTCGGATATTTTACAGGACTTGAAAGACTTAAGGAAAGCTTATATCTATTACATACTATTATGGTTTCTTTTATAGGCAAGAAACCCTAATGATTCACGAGCGTTTACACTGTACGCTCCTAATACAAACATAGACCAAGCATGCATCTAGACAACCATGCAACTAATCATATTGTTTTACTAATGATATTGTTTATTCTGAGTAAGCTCTATACAATACGGCGCCAACCTATCTTCCATACGGCGCTGACTTTTTCTCCTTACTGATCTTATCTCTCCTACTTGGATTCGCACTTTCAGCAGAAACAAGATTTTTGCTTTAACACTTCTGCTGAAGTATAACTTCAGCAGAATCCATTCTTCTTCGGCAGATACTTCGGCAGAATCAGTAGTTTACCTTAATTCCCAACAGTATCCTATGAAGATACACTTAACAGCTCTAGGTTCAAGTTTATCATGTTTGGTAAGTGTATCACGCTTAGCAAGTGCCTCACAACCTTCTTAGTTGGAACCATATTGAGAATGCGTACAGCAGACTCAAGGGCATAATCCCAAAAGGACTTTGGAAGAGTAGTTTGTTTCATCATAGAACACACCATGTAAAGCAGGGTTCGATTTCTCCTCTCAGATACACCATTGTGTTGTGGAGTATAAGGAGGAGTTCGATGGGCAATAATCCCATGCTCCTTAAGATGATCCAAAAACTCTTGATTCATATATTCACCTCCATGATCAGAACGTTGTGATTTTATGGTCTTCCCGAGTTGATTTTCTACTTCATTTTGAAACACTTTGAATGTTTCAAACACTTCATGTTTATGTTTCAGCAAGTAAACATAACCATACCGACTATAGTCGTCAGTGAAAGTCACGAAGTATTTAGCTCCTTGTCTAGATGTGATTCTAAATGGGCCACATACATCTGAGTGTATAAGTCCAAGTAAATCTTTAGGCCTTTCCATTTGATGTGAATAAGGTTTTCTAGCCATCTTACCAAACATACAAGCAACACACTTTTCAAGAGACTTAATGTCAGATGAGTTGAGAAGTCCATCGTGTTGCAACTTCTCCATGCGTTTCTTGTTAATGTGTCCAAGATGACCATGCCACAAAAGATCAGAGTGCAAGTTTGACTTGGCTCTTTTATTGCTTACAGCAAACATAGAACTTTCATTTGTATTCGAACAAGATATGTCAATTTCATAAACACCATCGCGAGGAATAACAGTAAAATAAACAATGTTATTCTTAGAAACTGAAATATAATTATTCGATTCAAAACGGTTAATAAAACCATCGTCATACAAACGAGAAACTGAAATAATCCCCCTAGTAATAGAGGGAGCATAATGACAATCATTTAAAACAATAACTAATCCACTAGGGAGAGATAAATGATAACTTCCAATAGCTTTAACTTCTGCTCGTTGACCATTGCCCACGTACAGACTTAAAGCTCCTGGCTTCAGCTTCCTAATGCCCCTTAGACCCTGAGTATTATTACAGATGTGAGTACCACAACCAGTGTCATTTACAAAGGATGATTTAGGGAAAGAGTAGAGTTTTATAGTGAAAATACCTGAAGAACTAGCTGCAAGAGACTGTTTCTTCTTTTTCATTAACTTGGCGAGATACTGGGGACAATTCCTTCTCCAATGTCCTGTCTCACCACACTGGTGACAGGTAGCGTCCTTTGCTGGATTATCCTTCTTGGGTGGTGGAGGAATCTTGGGTTTGGATTTAGAAGAAGAAGCATTGTATGGCTTATACTCAGGAGCATAACCAAACTTGTTGTTTCCATTTCCACGATTCCCCTTAGCAGCCTTAAACGATTTATTCTTCTTTTGGTTTTTCTGGACCTTACCACCCGCCCCACGTACATAATGTAGTGCAGGTGTAGCCTCTTTCTTTGGCAACGTCTGATCATGTTGCTTAAGCATAGCATGCAATTCATTCACAGTCTTCCCCATGTTGTGCATATTAAAGTTCTGCACAAACGAGATGTACTCTTTAGAAAGACCAATTAAGATCAGATTGACTCCATAGTTCAGAATAACGGGGTGACCAAGACGTTCCAAATTGTCAATGTAGCTCTTCATCTTGAGAACATATGAGCTAACCGATTGACCCTATTCCTGCTTGCAAGCGTGGAATTCACGTGCAGTTGAGAGAACATAGAACATAGACTTCAACTCCTGAAGTATGTCATAAGCACCAAGATGAGTTAGATTTCGTTGGATCTCTAACTCCATGGTCATGAGCATGAAGACAGCTATGTCCTTTGAACCTTTGACCCAATCAATATGAGCTGCAAGAGCCTCAGGTGGGATAGGGTGGCCAGGAGTAACAACAGGTGCTGCAGGTATAGGATGCTCCAGATAAGTTTCCTTATCTTCAGCTGATAGTATAATGCAAAGCTGGCGATACCAATAAATGAAATTAGGTCTAGTGAGTTTTTGTTTCTCAAAGAAACTCCTGAGTACCGAACTATTTCCGACTGAAGTCGTCATCTATAATTGAAAAGTTCAAATCATTAGTATTTTCGATAATTACATTCTTAAAAGAATTAACTACCCAATTAATTACTAATAAGACTAAGATCTATCTTGCAACCCCATTTAATTACCATAGGTCTGACCAGTGAATAAAAAAATAGGACATGAGGTAAGCGACGAGCGTTAATTGCATAATGCAACTCTTAGACTTTATGAGACTGTTTAAGGCATTAGTATCAAGTAATAATGTCAAAAGCATGTTTAGTTTTCATCTTATGCCTCGGGTTCAAGGTCTGACCAAGTTAACTCGAGATAAGTCGACCAAGTATGAACGTGTAAAAATAACCACAGGTCTGATCAGTGAGAAATAATTACCATGGGTTGGAAAGGCCCTTAGGTCTGACCAGAGAAGTCAATCCAAATGCACGTGTTCATAGTTGGATGACATGGACTTATAATTAACAAATAGGTATGCACATATAAATGTGGTAAAAGTCGTGTACAAAGAAGCATGCAAAACAACTTGTAACACTAATTTTAAAAACTTTTTGGTTATAACACTGTAGTGAGCATCATGGTTCACAGTAGCTCCAATCGAACGCACAGGGATGCAGAGGACCAGGTAAGCACCAAAGCATAACCTTAGACATCCTTTCGGTGCGACTGTGCGCACCTCTTTGAACCCCCTTTTGAGTTTGTTCTAGTGGGTGAGCCGTACATCCCAAGTGTCTATAGCGTCTAGTTTTTAAATTCTTGAAAACGTGTTTCATATATTAGGTCACTTTATTTTACAAAAACAATTTGCCACGAATCAAATAGCAGGTTACAATGAGCATGGTATTTAGGCGTGCAAATAAAGACCAATATTAATGTTATGGTTACGATATGTATTATTCTATATTGCATACAATTAAGTGTCAAAGCAAGTAATAATGCACATATAGGAATCACAAACATATAAGCATAAGCATAAACATCAACATAAATAACCACATATTGTTCCGAGTTCTCTTGCGAGTCTTCCCCAAACGGAGAACCACAAGACCGTCACCAGGATATAATACCTAGATCGCCTCATACATTACTTATAAAAGAAATTGAGTGGGTCTTGTGGCCGGAAAAACACATAAAATAGCATGGCAATTTCAATTATCAAGTAATTACGCAATTTTATGTATTTAATAACCAATATGTAATTCTAATTATCATAATAATTCTAATTAACAATTAATAAATTTTAATTAACTTTTAATTCTAAATAACAAGTCATTTTAATTAACATGTAATTCTAATTAACAATTTAATTTCAATTAACATGGTAATTCTAATTAACATGTAAATTAAATTCTAATTAACAAATTAATTCCAATTAACAAATTAATTCTAATTATCAATATAATTTTTAATTTGTGTGTGACTAGTTATTATTTATTAAAAATTGACAAGTATTGCATGTAATTGTCAAAATAAAATAAAACAAAGAACTAAATTAGGTTTCATGCAGCCTTTTAAACATGTTTATTAATAAGAAATGTGTAACCCATAATCGCAAAAACGAGTTGACTCGTGATGTCACTGTTGGGATTTTAGAACAAGTTAACCAATAACCTCTGCAAGTACGCAGCGGATATTGGATCTATTTATCGCAATTATGTTAAGCACGTAATTAATAAACAAATAATTAATTCAATAATTAATTAATAAAAGGGATATAGAAAAACCTTGCTTGGCAATTGATCTTTAGTAACGGAACAAGTAAACCAAACGAAACCCTAAGTATCTAAATTAGATACCTCGAAGAGTATAACACACAAACCCGATAACGTATACGTTCGATTAAACGCTAGTCGAGAACGTAAACAATAAAACCAACAACACCTTGTCACTTGAATATAAACCCACGATCAGAAGACCTCCAAGGAACCAAGTCAGCTTCTGTCCGAGATCACCAATAAGCTGATAAAACAACTTACTTACTTATACCCGATATCGGACACACCTTGTCCAATATACACCAACTTCTGTCCGAGATCAGGAACCACGTGCATGAGCAGTTTCACCTTCTTGTTGCTGCTGTTTGTGTCGACAAGGAGACCAGGAAACAAGAGCTAACCAATTCAACTAAACACTTGTCTTGAATACAAGTTTAGAATTCAACCAACCTTTAAAACCCTTAATCGTTTTTAGAGGCAGACGACCAAGAGTAAAAGAGCAGGAAATCTTAATCGGTTTTTAGGGATTTAGGGATGAAGTTATGCGTATGTTTTGCAAGGCTAGGGGTTTGCTTATATAGTTCCACAAACCGACTCCCACATGGAGTACAATACTTGTTCGACAAGTATAAGCCCAAGCTAAAACTTACTCCCCTCTTTGCTCGATCGTTTGGGATTGACAAGGCCCAAGGCATTACCCAAATACGACCCAAACAGGAACCATTAAAAGCCCATGGGTCAAATCTGTGATCGGGTCAAACTAATGTTAAACGGGTATGAAATATATTCAAGTATAATTACGTTCTACACGTATACTCGTGTTTATCGCGTGTGCCCCCATCGGCTCACACACTATTAGTCGTTTTGTCGTGTTTGAAAACTCCCACAAACCAACAGAACCGATATATCAAAAGTAATAGATAAGAACCGGCCACAACTGCTTGGCACATCTCCTACAATATAGATAGCGAAACAATTTATCTTCTTACAAATCTTACTAATTACTGCATCTTTTTGATGAATGAAATGGCTCACAAAGTCCATCACCATCCAATAATCTCATCACATTTTGAATCAAAGGTAATTAGGAAGATTTGTAGCAAGATAAATTATTTCTCATATTCATATCGATCAATTTGTGATTTTTTAGCAGATTACTTACTAAGTCTAAATCCACTTTCACATAAACCCAAACCAGATAACGTATTTTTTTTCGAAAAATTGATATGACCACTTCCACTTTTATTTACATTAAGAGGAGTAGACTTTGGTGTATATATATATTTTTTCTTTCTTTCTTTTTGTTCAAGTATTTATTAAACACACTTGTAGTACAAATGAATATTAGATGATAATTAGACTAGCTGGCCCAAGCCCGCTTGTGAGCTTAGGGTCCATAAGATCTAGTTAGCGTTTTCAATGTTGTTTTATACTATATTTATAGTGAAGTGTAACCTACGGGATTAACATCATTCAACAATTAATACCATTACTATCTCCGGCATATGGCCACTTTCCAATCATAGTTTTCTCGATGTGTATGGCCGTATATGTTCATGATTTTGTTTTTTCATGCATCTTTCGGCTCTTTCAAGTTTAAGAGTAGTCCTTTCGCTATACAAGTTTACGTGTTTGGGTTAATTTTATCCTTTAATCTAAGCAAGTTTGGTCGAAACGTTTTTCAAATTGTTGATTTGTATGTACTCTAAGAGGATAGCCTAATTTGTTGCTTTCACAATATATAATCAATAGATCATACACCATTATATCGAGTTCCTTACATTTGACGTTATTGCAAGCATTTATATATGTTACCAGCATAGTATACCGGTTCCAAGATGGTGTTTCTATATTTGGTTTGTGTTTATATTGATGGTGTGTTTGTTAAAAGTAGCACTGAGCAGTAGCAGTGGGCAGTAGTAGTGAGCTGTGAGCAGTAGCCATAGCTCATCGCTCACAGCTTCTTAAAGAAACATTGAAAAAATGAGCATTCTTATAAAATAGCAAAGCTCACCGCTCCTTTGCCAAACGACTAATAAAAATCAAAATACCCATTACTCAACGCTCATCGCTCCAAAAAACTCTACACCACTCCATGCCAAACATACCCTAAGTTCCTTAGATTTGGTACATTTCTATGTGTAAAAGTTATCCATCGTCTAATGTCAAAGTATTTTTTGTCAACAACCAACTTTTTGTTCTTAAGGTTATCAACAACCAACTATAGAAATAAAATTTGCTTCTACCCGAAACCCTCTCGAAAGGACACGTTGGTTGATGACATCAAAATTTTATCTCATTCTTGGATTTCGAGTAGAAATAAAAAACTAATCTAACATGGATTGATTGGATTTATGCTCCAAAAATTGCATAGACCGTTGCTTTGTAAGTTTCTCTCCTCTAGTTTCTTGCTAGAAAGGCTTGTTGATTAATATATTTTATGCTGTTCAAAAAGGAAAAAAAGAAAAAAAAAATGGGAGGTCTAATATTATGTTTATATTTTTTTCCAACATGTCGATATGAAATAAAGAGGTCTAACATCATGTGCGCGTAGATAGTTTGATGCATGAGTTATTTTTCTAACACAATTTACAATTTGCATAAGGTTATATAATTGAAACTAGTTCTAGACCATGTGCATGTACGGGCTTTTGATAAGTCACACTAACAGAGTTTTCACATAAGTCTAAATTAGTGAACATTTATATAATTTTATTTAAAAAGACCTATAATTAATTTATAATTATCACCTTGATCAATAATTATTTTTATTCATCGAGTTCAATGAACCCATGATACAACATTGAATATCAAGAATAGTGAAATCGATCCGGGCAAATATTGGCATAGGTCTGTATAAATCGCAATATCAAAAGTAATAGACGAGAACCGGCCGCAACTGCTCGGCATATCTCCAGCAATATAGATAGCGAAATGATTTATCTTCTTACAAATTTTACTAATTATCTTTCTAATGTTACATGTCTTGTTTTCATGTGATGAATGAAATGGCTCACAAAGTCACCATCCAATAATCTCATCACATTGTGAATCAAAAGGTAATTAGGAAGATTTGTAGCAAGATACAATCTTGTATACGTGTCATTACATGAAAACTGATAAGTTAACTTAAGTCTATATAATATATTTAAAAAAAATTAACATTTAAAGTACTATAAAGTACTTTATTTTATTTTATTTTTTTAAAAATTTGACATAGATATATACGCTTTTTTCTCCACCGAATTTCTCCACTAAATTTATCAAATTTTGATCAATTTTTTCAATTTTGACTTTTAATTGGCCAGTAGGAATGACAAATTTTGTCTACATGGTAAAATCGAGCTCTCTCATTGGTTTAATTGAAAACTCGGTTTGATTATCCATTTCGTATGTTCTCTTAGCTATTCCAAAATTATTGTCCCTACAAAAAAAAAAAAAAAAAAAAAAAAAAAAACATACTTTAAGAAAAGTGAAAATATTACATACTTTTCAACCAATCAAATATCATCTACACTCACTAAACTTTATTTTAGTTTTTTTTTTGAACGACAATTTTATTTCAAAAAAACACTAGCAAAGAGCTAGAATTACAAAACAATAAGATAAGAATTTTTAAGCCATTCGTTCCAACTAAACGAAGCTTTACTTCTGAACCTACACCCATAAAATGAACTAGAAACAACATTATAAAAAATAACCGTCTTCGATGGAACTTTATCATCAAAAAGGAGCTTGTTATGATACGTCCATAACTGCCACCACATTTGAGACAAAAATGAGACTATCGCTTTAAAACATCTTAAAATAAAAATGATGACAATAATTTTAAAAGAGATCGCAAGAGATTAGTTTATAAATAAGAAAGTTTGTAAGTAGATGATTTGGCATACGTATACAAACTTTACCACAACGAATACTATAACAAAGTTAAAGCCTACATATTTCACAAGAGAATATAATTACGTTTCCATTGAAAAAAAAAAGTTTGGGTTCAAATTCTAAGCCTTCTCCTATAAGAAAACATCGTCAAGCTTTTGATAAATATTTAAGTTTTTATTTGTTTGTCTTTTAATATCATGCAAGACAAATCAAGTTTTTGATAAACAAGTCTATATGACATATTATGTTGTGTGAGAAGTTTTTTTTAATGAAATAGTTGTAGATTAAAATCTTTAAAGAAAACATGTTTTGTTAGAAGTTTTTTATTAAAATGGTCGTTGATTAAAAATCTTATTTGAAAACTTGTGAATATAATATAAGTTGTGTGGTATATATATTGTTAGTTATATACTGTACTTTTTAAAAAAGACAACAAATATTAAAGTAACCAAAACAAAAACAAAATACACAATAAATAGCAACCTACCTTCTTAGTTAGATAATTAAAAAGAATGGGTCCAAGTAAAAACAAAAATAACAAAAACTAACAAAGATACAAAGTCCTAACTAAAAAAACCACAACAAAGAAACTAAATGACATAGAAAGAATTTATAATGTTATATTTTACTTCTTCCATCTCAAAATAATTGTCCTCCGCGACAAAAATATAATTTAAGAAAAGTATAATCACTATTGGTTTTTTCTCTTACTTTTTATAAAACGACAGTTTTACTCTTAACTAATTAATTAATATTTTCTCTAAAGGTTGTAATAATAATTTCAAACAAGGATAATATAGAAAACTCGATCAAACTTCTTATCTATTTTTAGTAGTCGAAAATTATATTAAACATCTCCAAAAGAAACATGGACTACTAATTTAAAAGGAAAGAGTATATTTTAACTCAAAAGAATATACGTGCTTTTTCTACGAGTATGTTTGACGAAAATAACAATAGCAGAAAATAGCATCTGTTAGCAGTAGCTACAAGTAATATCATAATTATTACTGCTTTTTTTTTTTATCATAATTTTTAGCAAAATAACAATTTCATCCTTAACTAATTAATTAATATTTTCTTTAAATGTTGTATTAATAATTCAAGCAAAAATAATATAAAAAACTTGATCAAACTTTTTATCTATTTTTAGTAGTAGACAATTATATTGAAACATCAAAAAAAAAAAAAAAAAAAAAAAAGTACGGAATATTAATTTAAGAAGGAAGATTATATTTTAACTCAAAAGTAGTTCAACATGTTAAATTATGTATTGAAAAATAATTGTTGGACTTACTAATCATGCCTACAAATGAACCTAATGATTTGATTGGTTGATTTAAAAAATTTATTGGTGGAAATTTAGAGAGAGAAAATATTTAATGCAATTGTACAAGTTATTTATGCATTAGGTATATATTTAGGCTTGTGTTGTAGGTCTAAATAGCGTATGTATTAGATCACATTTTTAGCAATATTTTTTCCGTGTAATAAACAAACCAACTTAAAAAAGGGAACATTCATAATATAATTCGGTGGGAGCAAATCCAAGGTATATGTGAATCAGTGGACTACTATGAATGTGACGTGTCGTAATTAAACAAAAAAAAAAAAAAAAAAAAAAAAAAAAAAATCAGAAAAATAAACTTTCGATAATATCAATGTAAAATAAAAGGGGTTGAGTTGGCAAATAAGGGAATGAAGAGGGGTGACAAGTGTAACATGACTTGTCATTTTCTTTGCCTATTGGCATTGTTGGCCACCCCCTCATTTACTTGCTTGTTTTTTGTCAGTTTCCATTTGCAACAACTCTTTTTGGGTCCCATTTTATTTTGTTTTTTTACCTTTTTGGCCCTTAAACTATCTACATTTTGTTTTGTCAAAAAGGTCTAAATTTGTGTACTCCTGATATGTAACTGAGCACGGTCTAAAAACCGAACTGGACCGGACCAAAAATTGATTGGTTCAAAAGTACGGACCGAGGACCGAACCGAAATGCTCGGTCTAAGTCCGCATCGGTCCGGTCCGTCGATTGGTCTAGTCTAACAAGGCATAATAGTCGATTGTGCACAAGATCAGACCGAAGACTGAAATGAAAAAAAAGGTAAACCGAGGACCGGACCAAAACATTTTTGGTCCGGTTTCTCGGTTCGGTCCGGTCCACGATCTATAATGCTCACCCCTACTCCTAAACTAAAAGATAGTAAAAGGTTATCATTAACATTATATGATCGGAAAATGATTAGGAAAACAAATTCACACGACTAATATTATGTCTAACTAATTCAAGATTTGACAAATGGATTATATAATTTTTCACTCATAATATTTATCTTTGATCTTGTCACACATCATCATCTATTTTTTTAAGCACAAGTTTTGGCATATGATTTAGTCATGTCAATCAATATTCTATATAAACAGCTGTTTAGTTATTTAATTATGATATATGATTTTTAGTGTAGCTAAATTTTAATTATGACATATGATAGTTATAGTCTTGTAGATCAATAGACATGTGTTGATATAGTGTAACTAATATTTAAAGTCAATGTAAAATTGCTATAATACATTTATTTCTTATTATTATTTAATTTTTAGTGATTGTTTGATTATGATTACTGAATGTCACATTTGACTAACTATCGTTATAAAGTCTACAAGCTCCACCCAAAGAGTTCCATGACGTCTCGTGATGAGCAGCACAACACAACAAACGATGTGTCGATGTTTGCTCATAGAACGAAACCTTTAACATAGTTTTACGAGCGTTTAAATGAAGAAGTACATGAGAAAAATTACTTATATCGTTGGTTAGAACATCCAAATGATAGACTAGTTAAACTTTAATAGGAGATTTACTCGCAGATTATTAAAGTTATTTCAGATAAAGCAATTACTTTAAAGAATTCAGAAAATGAACTACAAGTTTGAGTTGTCGAGATAAGTTTTAAATTGTGTGAAAATAGTTTATTGATCTGTGAAGAAGTGAGTCTTTTTATTGTAACCAACAAAATGTTGACACGTCAGTTTAGTCATAAGATTATGCATGTTTTTAGTCATTCAAATCATTTCTCTTAAGTAAATTACCCATGCAAAAGATTAATACGGTAACAAGACTGAAACTAAACAAAAACTAAAAAAATATTTGAATAAGATACAAAATAAAATAAAAAGTGTTATGATACATGTAAGAAAAAAAATATAACTTTTTGTTATACATTGTGTAATTATAATTTAATTAAGACTTAGGAAACAATCATAAAAGCCACGTTTTCCTCACAATCTCATCACAAATTTTAAAACTCATTACACAATACACAACATAAACATTTACTTAAGGCTTGACGCAGTAACATCGATCGACCCATGCTCGATCGACTCACTCGATCGATTGGCTATCGATCACTTTATTGTAGCTTCAATCGATCGTCCAAAATATCACCTAACTTGGTCACCATCCTGATCGACAATCGTGTGATTTTGTGTGTGTGTTTAATAAATATAAAAGGTATTTTTGTGAGGTATATTTTTTGTAATGTAGGTCGCGTTACTGGGGTACCCAATCGCCTGAAGTTCGCTGGAGAGAGAAAACTGACGTGACAGAAAAAATGAGAGATATTGGCTTGCCTTACTACTGGATGCAGCCTAAAACAATGCTAAAGAATTCATAAGAGTTAAGGTACTTTTGAACAAGTCCACAGATTTCAAAAGTCCACAGACTAGAAATAAATTCCAACAGTACCACTAGCCATTGCATGTAGTGCAAGTTTCTTCAAAATGGTTGTCCTAATAATTATGGTACAAATTATAGGTGAAAATAGTTACACTAACAAATAAGCAACAACACAAACTCATGGTTTTTTGTTTTTGCCGACAATAGTTTTCTTACAAACTTAATAGGCTTGTTTTATAACTTTTTTCATAAGCCTATTTCGTATATAAACTACTAAACAATGTTTTAAAGCTCTAGTTGACCTCGTCTGTTGAGTTCGTTGAACCAGAAACCGGTTTGGAACAAACAAAACTAGTTAAATTGTCGATTAAATCGGTTAAACACCAAACGCTTGATTGCATTGATAACAAACCGATTTTTAAAACATCACTAACAAGTCATTTCAAATCAATCTATTGGCTTTCCAGATTTTCAATAAATAAACTTGTTACACCGACACACATCACAAGCTAAAACACATTTATAACTTTTTTTTAAAGTCTATGGGTGTGTTTGGTAGCGAGCATAAATGGGGTAATTAGCGTTTAACATTTAGCGTTTTTGAAAAAAGCTTGTTTGGAATGATTAGCAGTTAGCATTTATAAGCAAAAAAAACGCTAAATACTCTTTGAATAAGCATTTAGCATTTAGCATTTAGCATTATGTCATTTTACACAATAAAATTACGGCTACAACTATTCTAACAAACACTTTTATAAATTAAACTGCTACTGCTAATTGCTGTTGCTAACTCCTTACTGCTAACTGCTACTGCTAGTTTCACCAAAGACACCCTATATAGACTAGTAAACCATGTTTTAAAATCTCGATTAACCTGACTGGTTAATTTATTAAACTCGGATCCTGTTTTTGTCACTGTAAGCTGGTATGAAGCCAAAATAAGCTAGTTAAACCAAAAGCTCGATCATTTTAATGAAAAAAATGATTCTTGAAGCATCACTAATAAGTCACTTTAAATAAGTATTCGCTTCTCAGATTAAAAAATAATTGGTGATTAAAGATATGCCTAATTTTATGCTAACTCATATGTCAGCTTTTTGTTGGTTGCAGTCGATTGACTAATATTTTAATTCTGCATTTTCGAGTAACACTTAATGAAAGAAAGTAAAGAAAATAGAGTAAAACAAAAAATGTTTTGTTCTCGAATATCAATTAAGGAGGAAATAAAATGAAAAAAAGATTGAAAAAGAAGGATGATTTTGAAACTCTAAATTGTCCTGAAAATGTTTACTCCTTAATTCCTTACTTACTAAAAAAACTTAAGAACTATGCTCAAAACCTTAGACCGAGGACCGGACCAAATGTGTTTGGTCCGGTCCAGTCCAAAAAGACATAATAGTCGGTTTTTTCGTAAGACCGGTTCGGACCGAGACCGAAATAAAAAAAAAATAGGACCGAGACCGGACCACTAATCCTTCAATTCCATCGGTTTTCAGTCTGTCTCGATCGGTTTTGGGTCTGCGATGCTCAACCTTAGTTAGCACACAATATTATTAAACATATAACATGAGTATATATTTAAGTTTTGTCATTCATTTCTATGTATAACACAATTAAAAAAGAGAAAATTATCAAAAAGGTGGAAAAATCCAAGTTTGATCCACTATATAGTCATTTTCAACACTTTTTTTCCAAAATGGTCATGCTCGAATGCTCGACTTCAATAAAATTTTGACACGTGTCATTCCTTTGGCTGCTCAACTGCTCGACTCCACCCAATTTTTGACACATGTCATTCTTTTGTACTTTTTCTAAAAAAAAGTACAAAGAAATGACACATATTAAAATTTGGGTGGAGTCGAGCATGACCAAAATAAGAAAAAGATGCTAAAAGTGTCTACATAGTGAATCAAGCTTAGATTTTTCTACCTTTTCGATAATTTTCTCATTAAATAAAACACAAGGGGCAAAAACGTAAATAAACACAAACCAAAGGACGAAAACCGTAACAAACACTTTATAAACCTCGCCCTTTCCTACTAACTGTACTTCACTTGTGTGGAGCAAAACCAAACACACACTAAAACACCTAAAAAAACACACACATACACATACACACAGTAACAAAAGATTTGTTTAAATCATCATTTTAAAGATGGCGATAAGGATGGCAACCAGCCCAGTCACCTTCTTCCAATCGAAACTAACAGATTCGTTCCCCTCATCGAAGAATCATCTGAGATCTCGTGGGAATGTTAAATACACCATGATGGCTTCCACCATTGGCTCTTCTTCACCTAAGTAAGTTAAACTTTTTTTTTTTTTTTTTTTTTTTTTTTTTTAATTATAAATTATTGAATCCGTTATTTTCGGATTGTTTGTTAGTTTGTTACTAATCCGTTAATTTCGGAGAGTTTGTTACTGATTTTATATATATATGTTAATTTGATGATTTATTAATTTCGATGAATTCGATGATTTTTTTTTTTTTTTTTTTTTTAATTTATTTTTATTTATTATTTTTTTTTTAAATTTAAATATATGCGTAAAATTAGTGCAATGACGCTGATTGTTTGAGGTTTAATAATTTCGATGTATTCGATGAATTCGATGTCGGTGAAGTGACCTAGTTTGATAGAATTTAATTCCGTAAACTTAGCTAATCTATTAGTAATTGTTTAAGTGTTATACACATTTTCGTTAAATCAGGTAATAATTTATTATGAACTACTTTCATAGAAATGACGTTATTGTTTGATGTTTATTAATTTCGATGTAAAAATAGCTAGTTTGTCAATTTCGATGAACTTGATTCCGTAAAATTAGCTAATCTGTTAGTTGGTAGCTGTTGATATTATGTGTTGACTGTTGATGAATTTGATTATGTGAAATGAGATCATTTTGTTAGTTTTAAATCTGTTTAGTTGTTTATTTTGATGAATTTGATGCCGTTAAATTGATAATTTCATATTTAGATGAATTCGAGTCAGTGAAATGAGTTAGTTTTGTTAGTTTTAATTTCATGTTTTGATGCCGTTAAATCAGTTAATTTGTTTATTTTTAACCTGTGATATAGTGTTTAGATGATTCCGTAAAATGAGTTAATTTGTTAAGTGTTGATTGTTTAATGTTTATATGAGTTAGTTTGTTTGATCTAATACGGAACTACTATTAATTTAGTTGGTGTGAATGAGTTGGATATTATTTAGGACAATAAGATTGTTGTGAAGATTGAGATTTCGATGATGACGACGATGTGAAATATATTTGCTAATTTTAAACAAATAAATATGGGCTCGGGTTGTACCCTGTCAAGAACGATAATAAGAAGATTGATTTATTTGGTGTGAATTTGAGATTTGAAAGAGTGGGATATTATTTAGGACAATAAGGTTGTTGTGAACAACTGACTATGATTGAGATTTCGATGACGACGATGTGAAATATATTTTTTAAAACATTGATTCTGTGGAATATTTAAGTATATTCATGTGTTTAGTTATGACATTTGGACTATGTGCTTGTATTTTATAGTTAGGTGAACATGTATGAGACTATGACTCATATATATTACGTATTATCTATGTTATAAATCGTGTTTTTTAAATGATTAAATGGCTTATATATCAATCGTTTTGAATGTGATTTACGGATTTAACAGAAAATGTGTAGTATTTTTGTGGGTTGGATAGAACATGTGACATAGTTTTGGTATTAATACGTTCCTTAAAAAAATACGAGGATTTTGTGGGTTGGATAGAACATGTGATTTATTTTTTGGTATTTATTTGGTCCCTTTTGTGTTTTTTAATAATGAATTTTGAGGTTTATTTTGCCTTACTATATTGTCAGCTGCCCATATCGTCTTCTTCAACTGCTGACCGGATATATAAACTTTTAGGGGTAGTTATTCGGACTACAAGTTGTTTGAATCATTAAATAAATAGGTCTTGCATAGTTGCACGTTGCTTGTTATTTGTTATATATTTCATGGGACTTGTAATGTAGCTTTTGTGTTTTTTTAAATGATATTGACCATTGCTTCATCTTTGAAACAGTTGGAAGCTACTTGACGCAAGTGTAACTGTTTCTTGTATGTTATGTAGAATATATATGCCTCTCACTAGATCACCCTTTACCTCCTTAATAACTTAATAGTTGGCTATTATGTGCATGCAATCTATGTAATGTGACAGGATGTTTGATAGTTTGCCTGATTTATGTATGAAGCTGGTCAATATGTTCTTCATCTACATAATTGAGCTTCTCATGTTGTTGATAATCATGTCATCCCACGTTTAATTTGAGCTGCCACTCTTTGTTCCTTGATTTTTTTCTCAGCACATTTTTATTGCGTGTTTGTATTGATTTTGTTTCAGTCCTGTTCTGTTCACTTGGACTAAGATTGTCCTGCTTCATACTCTAGTGCTTTTACTAATCGTTTGGGCTTCCATCTCTTATTAAAATATGCTGAATGTGCCACACTCGGCTGGTATTAAGTACATATAAACAATTGCATTTCATGGGAGATTATGATCCCGTTAAGTGTATCAAGATGTTTTCCAGTAATGGGACTGACCCTCATAGAACCTGCATTCTGTGAATATTTGATTGGTTTTGAATTTTGCAATGTCCATTTAATGTTGAAAGCATCACCCCCGACACAAAAATTTGAGTCCGAAGCTTCTTTTAGTCCCATAAGTTACTTTTACCACGTTGTTAGTATTATCAGTAAAATTCCCATCTGTATAACATATGGTAAAACAATTTCCGTGTTTATTAAGGACCTTTTGCTACTATTATATTTCTACCAAGCATTTTTCTCGAAACTCTTTTCTTTTGTGCATAAGTATAGTATCGAAGCTAGTTGATTAGCATTGAAAGGAAATACGTTCTTGTATTGTATTTTATTTGATATTGTTGGTTTTAATGATTATTTTTCTTACACAGGGTTGAAAGCAAAAAGCCCTTTACCCCTCCACGAGAGGTTCATGTTCAGGTGACACACTCTATGCCACCACAAAAGATCGAGATTTTCAAATCCATAGAGGGTTGGGCTGAGCAGAATATATTGACCCATCTGAAGCCGGTTGAGAAATGTTGGCAAGCACAGGATTTCTTACCAGATCCCGCATCTGATGGATTTGTTGAGCAAGTGATGGAACTAAGGGCTAGGGCCAACGAGCTTCCTGATGAATATTTTGTTGTTTTGGCGGGAGATATGATTACAGAGGAAGCTCTGCCTACCTACCAAACTATGCTTAATACCCTTGATGGTGTGAGGGATGAGACCGGTGCTAGCCTTACACCTTGGGCTATTTGGACCAGGGCTTGGACCGCTGAAGAAAACAGGCACGGTGACCTTCTTCATACCTATCTCTACCTTTGTGGGCGGGTTGATATGAGGCAGATTCAGAAGACAACTCAGTATCTCATCGGGTCAGGAATGGTAAGTTGCTTCCCTTCTTGATCTTTTGTCGGTCATATTTCATTTTTTCTAGAGGTGGGCAGGTGGCAACATGGGTTGGTTGGGAAACGGGTCAATTCTAGTACGCGATGAGACAAGTCGGCCCATGCTGACCTGCTAACATTTTATTGTCCATTTGGGCTATCTCTAATCTCTTACAATAATAATTGAACACGTTGAATAAAAAGATTAGTTGGTTGTAATGATATGCATTAAAAACCTTTTAGCTTAATTGTGTACTTTGATGCATTTGAGCTAATATACAACTTAATTCAGTCCATTTATATATTAATGGGTTAAAGTTGCCATACTAATTTTCCGGTTATCATTCATAATTTAGTTATGTCGTCTTGTTTGTATCGGCTTTCTTTATAAATAAGAAGGCTAGCCGCTTTCTTTCTCCATGCCTAGAATTGGTCACCAAGTCTTAATAGAGATGGCAAGATGGGTGGTTTGGATCGTTTAAAATTTTATATAAATTTAAGTGTTAAAACGAGTACAATCCTATATTAGTTCAGTAGAAATGAACTTTCCTTGTAAGGCGATTTAGAAAGTCCTATGCATTAGAATTGGTTGTTTAATCACTTTCAACGACTCAGGTTACCCCTTATTTTTAGTTATATCTTTTAGCTTATCCTGATTGACCCATTTGAGATAAAAAATAAATATCTATATTTATCTCATGCACCTTTTCCTTTTCAGGATCCTCGAACTGAAAACAGTCCCTACCTTGGTTTCATCTACACCTCCTTTCAAGAACGTGCAACTTTCGTATCCCATGGAAACACTGCTCGTCATGCAAAGGAGCACGGTGACTTAAAACTGGCCCAAATCTGCGGTATAATCGCAGCCGATGAGAAAAGGCACGAAACTGCCTACACCAAAATTGTCGAAAAACTATTTGAAATTGACCCTGACGGCACGGTTCTTGCTTTTGCTGACATGATGAGGAAAAAGATCTCAATGCCTGCACACTTGATGTATGATGGGCGTGATGACAATCTCTTTGAACATTTCTCAGCTGTTGCACAACGACTCGGTGTCTATACTGCCAAAGACTATGCAGATATTCTTGAATTTCTGGTGGGTCGGTGGAAAGTGGCTGACTTAACCGGGCTATCTGGTGAAGGGCGCAAGGCCCAAGAGTATGTTTGTGGGTTGCCACCAAGAATCAGAAGGCTCGAGGAGAGGGCTGCAGGTAGGGCAAAAGAAGGCCCGATGATGCCATTCAGCTGGATCTATGATAGACAAGTGAAGCTTTGAAAAATTGGAATAGTAAGTTGAAGTTTAAGGTTCTGTTGCTTTTTTTTATGCGTAGAGTTTAAAACCTATTTTAGATGTCTGTTTCATGTAGTGCTGATGTGATTTTCTTGAATTTGGAACGTATCGTGAGTTTGCGTGTTTGTAAACTTTTGTGGCTGTGGACATATTATAGAACTTGTTATGCCAATTTTGATGATGATGGTTATCGTCTACCCTCTTGTTTATCATTTTGATTGTAGTTCACTTGAGACTGTGATGGAAGTTATAGATCATCATCTAGAGCCGTAAGACACTTGCAAAAGCTAAAATAACCAGGAACCGACGGAGCATCTAAGATTTTGGTCTTGGTTTGCGCACTTTTCCTGGGATGCAGTCGAACAACAATTTGCTCTTTTTTTAGCATGCGTTTTGGGTATTTGTCTGTCATGTATCATACCGTAGCATCTTTCCGGTTCCGGTTATATGATGACAACTTAAAGGTTTTTTTTTTTTTTTTTTTTTTTTTTTTTTTTTTTTTTTTTTAAAGAGTAAGTGTTAAACGGGTCCATGTGAGTCCTACATCTCTAAAAACGGCGAATATCTTAAACAAAAATATTGAAAAAAGGGAAAGTGTTGATGTAATATATGTTAAAATAACAATGAAAAATGTAAGATTAAATAAAGTACATGGTTCTTATTTATATCCAATGGGTGGGTTCGTTTCATTGTAATTCTTAATAAGAATATAAACTATGTAACAAAAGAAATCGTAAATTTATAACAATGTGCAATGATGTGCGATAAAGTTATTTCTTAAAATTCTCGTCATGCGTCAAGTCATTATCACGGAAAACATGTAACCGAAAATATTGCTTACCAAAATTTTGATTACTAGGTACCTGCCGTGAGTGAAATTTAGATTACATGATACAATGCTAGTGGTTTATAAAGAATCCAGTAAAATGTGAGTTTTCACTTACAAAGATCAAATTTCCCATCTAAATGCTCAACGTTAAATAAAAAAATAAGAGTGTATAGCATGTGAATTAGTGAATGTATGTTAAAGACCTCAGACTCATGTTATGTCGCAAGATAGCCATATAACCGTCACTTACCATCAGAACTGAAATGAACTAGGTGATCATTCCAAGCATATCTACCTATGCCTTGGTGTTCAAAATGCCCACAATCACTTAAAAATACTAACACTCACTTGACTACAGTCGGTAGTCAGTCACTGTCCATTTTCTCCTTGAACTAAGTACTAAGAAAACAAAACTCTAATATCCAAATGTCGGCGCCACTTTAATCAACATCATGACATGCAAAAACACAACCAATGAATTCCAATAATTGGGTCCATGAGCCACTAGGAAAACCCGAGAGGTCATCTAATCCATACACCAAAAAATATTATAACCCCTACTAAACTAGTAGGGGTTCTGTGTTGTCCCTTAGATGACCTTCATTGGTTGTGTTTTTACGTTAATTTACATGGGTTTTTATAACCTTTGAAACTTGAAAATACACGCTAAAAAGTATATTATCTCAATGAAAACATGTTTAGTGAAATATTATACCTTTTAGCAGGTATTTGAAATTTTATTATTTATGGTGAAATATCATAGCGTCACTACAGTTTTTAGAATATATACCGTTTCTTCTTAGACAGTAAATGACTAACATCCTTACTATGAAATACTGCCATTCAATAATAAATTTGAAAAGAAAGCATACAACAAAAAAAATTATAACCCCTGCTACCCTATAGATACAAAAAATCATTTTAATCACGTTGGATCTATTAATAGATGGAAAGGGTCTAAAATAAATTAGGGTTTATGTTTGTATGTGTTAGACGAATAGACAACGTGTTTATGTTTGTGTCAGTTGTTAGGTGAAGAAACGACCCCAAATGAAACAGTTTGATATGAAAGAAGGCAAACGAGTGGAATAGAAATTATTGAAGATAAGGTGGGTAAATTAGTCATTTTACATGGCCACTAACGAGAAAACTTAACGATAGTTGGCATAAAACGAGAATTTGCAAACTACAGTAGCGCCTTAGGGGCATTTCTCGCAAAAAATTCAAAACATTAGGGACACAGCTCGCATAATTTCAAAATTAGGGACATTTCTCGGAAAAATGGCGAATGTTAGGAACACAATTTGACTGTTCGTAATTTCACCCTCCAATCCTTGTAGGACAAAATTCGCGATAAAACGTTCATATCAAGCTGTTTCATTTGGGGTCATTTCTTCACCTAACAACTGACACAAACATAAACACATTGTCTATTCGTCTGACACATACAAACATAAACCCTAATTTATTTTAGACCCTTTCCATCTATTAATAGACCCAACCTGATTAAAATGATTTTTTGTATCTATAAGGTAGCAGGGGTTATAATATTTTTTGGTGTATGCGTTCTTTTCAATTTTATTATTGAATGACAATATTTCATAATAAGGATGTTAGTCATTTACCGTCTAAGAAGAAATGGTATATATTCTAAAGCCTGTGATGACACTATAATATTTCACCAAAAATAATAAAATTTCAAATACCTGCTAAAAGGTATAATATTTCCCTAAACATGTTTTCAGTAAGACAAAATACCTTTTAGCGTGTATTTTCAAGTTTTCAAAGGTTATAAAAACCCATGTAAATTAACGCAAAAACACAACCAATGGAGGTCATCTAAGGGACAACACAGAACCCCTACTAGTTTAGTAAGGGTTATAATATTTTTTTAGTGTATGGATTAGACGACCTCTCGGGTTTTCGTAGTGGCTCATGGATCCGATTATTGGAATTCATTGGTTGTGTTTTTTCATGTCATGATGTTGATTGAACCTGGCTCCGACATTTGGATATTAGAGTTTTGTTTTCTTTTTATTTAGTTCGAGGAGAAAATGGACAGTGACTGACTACCGATTGTCGTCAAGTGAGTGTCAGCATTTGTAAGTGCTTGTGGGCACTTTGAATACCAAGGCATATATAGATATGCTTGGAATGATCACCTAGTTCATTTCAGTTATGATGGTAAGCGACGGTTATATGGCTATCTTGCGACATAACATGAGTATGAGGTCTTTAACATACATTCACATGCTATATACTTTTATTTTTTATTTAACGTTGACCATTTAGATGATAAATTTGATCCTTGTAAGTGAAAACTCACATTTGACTATTTGACTGGATTCCTTATAAACCACTAGCCTTGTACCATGTAATCAAAATTTCGCGCGGCGGCAAGTACCCAATAATCAAAATTTTGGTAAGCAATATTTTCGGTTACATGTTTTCCGTGATAATGACTTGGCGCATGACGGGAATTTAGGGAATAACTTTATCGCCCATCATTCCACATTGTTATAAATAATGACCATGTACTTTATTTTACGATTTCTTTTGTTACATAGTTTATATTCTTATCAAGAATTACAATGAAGCGAACTCACCCATAGGATATGAATAATGACCATGTACTTTATTTAATGGGAAAATGTTTTTTAAATGATATCATACTTGCCATAATTTTATTTTGTGGGTAGCGAATAACTTTTTTTTGCTTTTGTGGGTACTTTTTTTTCATCAAATTCATCATTTTTTGGGTATTTTTCGAAAATTTTGGACATTTTTGCCCCTCTTAGCTAATAGGATTTTTTTTTTCAAAAAATGTGACATTTTTGCCCCTGAAAGGATGAATTTGAAAGAAAATTACCCACATAAAAAAAAAATTTGTTCGCTACCCACAAAAACAAATGGTGGCAAGTATAATATCTATTAAAAACATCCTTATTTTATATTACATTTTTCATTGTTATTTTTACATATATTACATTAACACTTTCCCTTTTTTTTCATGTAAACAACACTAACATTATTACACTAAACAAGTGTAGCCGTAAACAAAGGAAGCAATGACATTAACAACACCTCTATATTCTGCCTTGGCACTAGACTGAGACAAAGTGCCCTGCCGTTTGGCTGACCTTGACAATAAATTGTCACCATGAAATACAAAATATCTCGAGGTAGATCGTCATGTAACAAGGTAGACAACCCAATCAACATCAGGATTGGTATAAGATGAAACACTCCCGACACTTTTAGCATTTTTTTTAATTGCTTCTATGCCTTAGAGATTACATGTCACATACGCCGTATTGGCTCTAAACCGTAAAGGTTTTCTATCCTTTACGCCGTATTTACATTATGTTACAAACACCTGAAAATCATTAATTGTCTATGTCGTAGAGCCTACTAGGTCTCTACGCCATAGAAACTATAGTCACCCAGGACGGGCCTGCACATACTTAACCATTTTTCATGCACATTTTCAAAACACTAATATAATACACTTCGAATGAGACCTAAGAAAGTAATACAATTTAAACACAAAACATTGTTTAAACTTATAAACGCTTAAGGAAGTGTTTTGTATTCGAAATCCATACACCACACACTAATTCACACAACCCATTTTAATCATTCATCAAATATTTACACACATAACACTTTTTCTTAACTTGAACAACAACATAAACTTGACTCAAACTAAATCAACTTTAAGACACAAGTTTGATACCAAAAGACCCATACATAAAATTTCTAAAACAAGATTGACACTTTGGGGATGTTTAACTTGTTCAAACATTGTGTTATCATCAATAAACACCTTCGGGAGGTCTAGATTGATGGAAATACATGATTAGTTATGGAGAGAGAAAGTAGTGAGAGAAAGGTGAAATAAAATGTAATTGATTAGAATGAAATAAATGAAGCACTACAACACTTTCCCACAACCCTTATGGAGAGTCATGAGGGGTATTTATAGGCTCCTAACATTACTACTTTATCCCGTGAGCATTATTAGTCCCTGCGGGTGCGACTATATTGCATATCTAGTCCAGTTCACGTGTAATACGTTATCTTCATAAAATAGCAAGGCTAACAATCTAATCCAAGATAGCGTCACACGTGAATGGTTACAATGAGACCTATAAATAGATATACAAAGTAAATAACAATGATCAAAGTTAAATAACAATATTAAACAATGTCATTGTCATTGAAATGCAGAGTCTCTCTAGTCTAGATACTGAGGATGACTTAAAGTTTTCTCTTCCAACGATCTTGGCTTTGATCTTTGTCCACTGAAGGCACTGATACTTTGAGCTCTGAACTTCTCGTGCTGTAATGATCTAGTTAGGTTATTATTCCCTCCTAACTAGTGAGCCTTTTCCTTTTATCTATTCCCTCATATATCGACATCCCTATTTCATCAAATCTTTCTAGTATTCTAGCATGCAGCGGAGAATTTAGACTCTAGAGTGTAGCACCATGGTTTTCGTTCATCAAATCTCTTTAGTCTTCTAACAAGCAACGGAGAATTTAGACTCTAGAGTGTAGCACCATGGTTGTCGTTTAGGGAGTTGTAACAACATAAGTCACTTAGAATGCTTCCCAGTTGGTGAATAAGCCCCGATGTACACATTATTGATACCTCTTCATTTCTGGATTAAGCACAATTCCCTCAATCAATCAAATTATGAAAGACGAAACAATACTACCCGTGTAGATTACTTCTCCCCCTGATGCTTGCGAGTTATCAAAATCATCATAATATTGTGTACATGCTGTAGAAACACCTTGTAGTGGAAGCAATATTAAGGCCATAACCTGTTTAAGCACATTTTCTGTGAGAATATTTCGAAAAATATGACTCTCTTTTTCTACAATCTCATCTCTTCTCTTCAACCTATAAGCGAACTCTTCAAATTCCAACCAGCTAGTAAATGACCACTCTATGGAGACAACCCAATATAACCAATATGAGAATAAAGTAAACACCCCTTAGACATGTGACTTAATCTTGTGCAAAAGTGTGACTAAGAACCTATACTGAGCACTACAACGTAACTACTTAAAGCATAGGTAGTGTCATATACCCAAACCAATAAAAAAGTATATGAAATATCCGCCTCTTGGACTATCCATAATTCCTTGTGACACTGAGTACTACAATGTAACTCCTTAAAGTGATAGCTAAAGTGAGCATTAAGAATGACCTCTGCATATATAGATCACACATTTAGCTAGACGTACAAGTATTAATCACTATCAATGAATGCCCAAACAAGTATCTCTGAAAGTCATGCATCCATCCAACCTCTAACTTTGAGATAAATAAGTACACATGCTCGTGAAATGAAATTTAAACCCAAATAAGCAATATCGTACAAAAACTCCGTAGTCACAAAAAACCGATACTAGTTGTTGTCATTTGGTGAATCTTAATAAGGATCGTTTAAGCGAAACGTGGTTTGTCAATAATATCTCATAAGTTTTTGATGTGTTTGGTGTTGTTGGTATATGCCATAATTCTGTAGATACCCCATGTTCCGCGGATCGAACTTTCAATTTCGGCTTTAAAAGTCAAATCTCAGTTTTAAAACAGGGGTTTTGTATGTTAGATATTGGTCAAATCTCGGTTTTAAAAGTCAACTTTCAATTTCGACTTCAGCTATTTTGGTATAAGCTATTTGGGTGTGGTTGAGTTGACTTCGGTGTTTTGGTTTTGAATCTTGGTATCCAATTTCAGCTTGGTCTTGATTTCGGCTTACATTGGTTTTGGCTTGGATACCAATTTCGGCTTCACTCAATTTTAGCTTTAATGAATTCGGTACACCAAATTTCGGGAAGACCTTGGTGATACTGAATTCGGCATGTCCTACAATTTCGGACGTGTCCACTAATTTACCAATTTCGGGATGTGGAGATTACCGATTTAGGGATTGAGTAATACCAATTTCGGTATTGGAAATGTTATACCGATTTCGGTAAGTATTTCAAGGTTTACCGATTTCGGCTTAGGTTCTAAGGGTACCGATTTCAGGATAAATTAGGATACCGATTTCGGGATATTCAAGGATACCGATTTCGGTATTCTGGGAGTTTATGGTACGTTAAGTTTTTTACAAGTTATCTATAATTTAAGGATACTGGTTTCGGTATTTTGGGAGTTTATTGCTACTATATGTTTTACCTACCCGAGACCATCAAGATCTTGAAGCCAATCTTTACTTCATTATCTTGTCGAAGCCTTGTTTGAGTCGAATGGTTTACGTGCTGAACGATTATAAAGGTTTTGTTTGGAGTCATGCGTTTCATGTGGATTAAAAGAGAAAGAACTTACGCTCTGTTCTCGAGTTTTCTTTTGTGGGAATAGAAATGATAGGTAAAGAAAAGTAAAGAAAAGAAGTGGAAAGAAAAGAAAGTGGCATTTATATTTCATGTTCTCGAGTTGAAAGGAAATGAACGGAAATGGAAGGAAAATAAACAAAGTCGTGTTCTCGAGTTGGAAGGAAAAGAAAGAAAAAAAGAAAAAAAATTATAGTTATGACTTTTTAAACATAGAAATACATCTATAACAAAAGATATATAAAATAATGAAGGTTATATAACTTAGTTTATAACAAATAGTTTATGTGTAAATTTGTTTCCTTCTAAATCCGCCCATATTTGGTCGGAAAATTTGGTAGGAAAAAACCTCTTAATTTTCCTATCAAATCCTTCCACTTTCCTTTCCTTTCTGTTTGACAAAAACTCGAGAACACACCATTTTTTCTATTTCCTTTCATTTTCTTTCTTTTCCTTCCAAATCCAAACTCGAGAACGCAGCGTTAGTGCGGACAAAACAAAGTGAGTGTGTGTAGGGTTTGGTCAAATGCAAACCATATGTTTAGGGTGAGTGATATAAAGGCATTATCATTGGTGGGTTAGGCTTTGTACCCGAATGATTCTTGAGCTGCAATGTTCTCACGCATGGATTCGGGCTAGAATGTTATAACAAACGAATTATGGGCTGTAATAAGATTAGCAATGGGCCGATCCAAAATGTTTATCAAGTGTTGCAATGATTATTGGATCCAAAAGGAATTAGCACAAGGGCTGAAAATCAAATGTATGTTAATACGTTGTGTTAATTTTTGGAATAATATTTGGCAAAAAGAGTGGTATTTTGATATTACAAATCTTAACGAGGTTAATATACATGGCTAGTGTTTGCAATGCATATCAACTGTGACTACTGTAGGACCGATAAAAACATATGATTTATGTGGTTCGGGGGGTCGGGGAAGCTCAAAGAATGAATAAGACATGGTATTATTTAGATTAAAGTAAAGGGAAGATGTGTGTGTTTCTAGAGAGAAGAAGAAGAAACCACACACACTTCTTTACAAAAAATGAACTTCCTACCCTCCTAGTTGGGACTAGGAGGGGTATTTATACTTAGCAAAGCCTAACTTAGCACTATTGACTAAACTAGTCCTTGTGAATGAGTAAAAGAAGAAACTAATGCAATTCTCGTAATGACTTCACTTTAGCGAGGCTAACAATCTCTCCCCAAGTGATGTCATACGGGAGTTGCTTACAATGTTCCCTACAAGCAAAATCAAATACAAAACATAAGCACAGCAGCTCCAAGAGTGTCTTCATAGTCATCAAACTTCATGAATCTTCTCAGCTGCCATCTCTTTACTTGCAGTAGAACAATATGAGCAAATCTAATTAGGGATTAAATCTGACCTTTTTGCTCTCCCCTAATTAGTGCTCTCCCCCAAACTGACAACCTTTCTGATGAATTTCCTGAATTCGAAGAAGTCTTTTGATAGTTAAATTAGAACCGTCTTTAGTCTTCTAACACGCAGCGGAAAATGTAGAAAAGACTGTCGACTCGACCTTCTTCAAGATTGTCCGTTCGGGGGAATAAGATATCAACATCTTCATCTCACCAAATGCATTCCAGTTATCTTTCATATATCAAATCAGCCCATAATGTACACATTTCTATCCCCTGATGGTTACGATTTATCGGAATCAGCATACAATTGTGTACACGAAGCATTAACTGGAAGCATTCTATCATAAATCATATCAGCCCGTGAGAAGATGTTGATGAACAATACCATTTGAAATTGTCTAACTCATCTCAACCCCCTGTATCAAAATTCAACGGCTGTCTGTAGTAACCACATGTGAAGATAACCCAATATGACGAACTTGAGAAAGAAGTAAAATCTCCCAGACTGGTTACTTAAGCTTGTACTATCCTTGTGAAAAAGAACGGTGTACCCATTGTACAAAACCTCCTAGCGTATCCTCAACTACGTGAGACACCGAAGTGATAGCTACTTTGTGGGTTAAGAGAGAAAGAATCACAAAAGTAACTAGATAGCAAGTCTTCATCACACTCAACATATTTGCCCAGACAAGTCATCTTCGCGGAAGGGAAGAAAGAAAGAAGACGAAATAAGTAAACGCGCCCGTCAAACTTCACTTCACACCCAAATAAATAATAAAGAGTCATCTCCGTGGTCACATTAAAATTCATCGAAAACTTTAGCCGTGAACATATATCCTCCGTGAAATTTTAATCGACCAAAATACCATTCAATTTCAACTATTATCAAATTTTGTATCTAAAAACTGAATTTCGGATAGCAAAAATTTGACAGCCCATTTATATGAATACCACTCCATCAACGTGTGACTTACCACATAATCCACGGCCCACGTTCAATTTCAACACCCGGCCCATCCAAATCCAATATGTCAACCGGTTATAAGAATAAATAAGTATCACTTTTTCATTTCACTTAAACCTAAACCTACTAGTGATAAAATAACGCCTACCACGAATAAGTTGTTCTCCCAACACAGATCTGAAGCAATCATATATCTCGTTTCCTAGACGCATCATATTCCCAATCCAAACTCATGAATCTACTTCCCAACTCATCTAATCTCAGTCATCATACATCACCACACAAACACAAACGAACCCTAGCTGATGTACTCGATATCTGCTTCAACCGAATCAAGAAGGCATGTTACAGGCTTCAAGATCCTCATGGTGGGTCTCGGGTAGGTTTAATTTATGTTATGTGTGAGATTTTGAACGAAACCAAGGAAAGGTATAACATACTTGTTGTAAACTTTCTTTGAGATTCGAATATTATTGAAGCTTGGCTTCGAAAATGGTCTATGAGGACAAGGTTCAATTAAAATATCTGAAAAAGATTCAATAAAATGGAACCGAATCTGAGATATGTTGTATTTAATTCTGTTTTGAGTCAAGGTTTTTATGTGGGATGAGAAGGATTGTTAGGATAGTATGTGATAGAATTAAGTTGGAATTGATTTGAGTCGAAACCATGGACTGATGATGGATATTGAAACTGAAGTCGTGATGGATTGGTAAATGGTATTTGGTCTTTGTGGTCGATGTGGTCAAGGTCTGTTTTACGCTTAACATGTTTTTCATTTTCCTTATGCGTAAACGTACCAAGCTTACGCGTAAACATACGCGTAACGTTTGCATATGCGTAGCCTTACGCCTAACATAGCTTATGCGTAAGCATACGCGTAAACATATGCGTAGGCCATAGGCGTAAGCCAAGGCTTAAGCGTAAAAGGTCTTACGCGTAGCTTTCTTACGCGTAACTTCACAGCTACGCGTATCATCTCAGTAGACGGATCCTTATGCGTAGAAAACTAGGGTTTTGACCCAGTTGACTTTTTCCGGCGAAGTTTTTCCGACCACTTTATCAGACCAGATTCATCTTTAAACCCAGAAACATCATAAAAGATGTTTCATTTTGACTGTTTGACCATGAGAAGATGAAGGTTTGACCACTTTGTTTCACAGATTTGGTACAAAAAGTAAAAGTAACCTCTGTTTGGATAAGATGACCCAAGACAGATATTGACAGATGATAGACCAGTACTATTTTTGACCAAAACAAGGATACCAAACATGTATAAAACTGCTTTACCCACAAATCGGAAAAAATTTTCCGACCATCAAAATAAGCATAAAAAACAGTTAAAAACATGATTCAAACCAACATAAATCAATAAAACAACAACCTGGCTCGTTATACCAATTGTAGGACCGATAAAAACATATGATTTATGTGGTTCGGGGGGTCGGGGAAGCTCAAAGAATGAATAAGACATGGTATTATTTAGATTAAAGTAAAGGGAAGATGTGTGTGTTTCTAGAGAGAAGAAGAAGAAACCACACACACTTCTTTACAAAAAATGAACTTCCTACCCTCCTAGTTGGGACTAGGAGGGGTATTTATACTTAGCAAAGCCTAACTTAGCACTATTGACTAAACTAGTCCTTGTGAATGAGTAAAAGAAGAAACTAATGCAATTCCCGTAATGACTTCACTTTAGCGAGGCTAACAACTACTGAGATGATTATTTATTATTTATTTGGGGTTTGAAGTGACATTTTTAGGATGCGTGTACTTATTTCATCTTCTTTCTTTCTTCCCTCCTGCGAAGAGGACTTGTTTGAGCCGTAATTCAATAGTGGCGAAGACTTGGCTATCTAGTTATACATGATGTAAGGAGTTATGTTGTAGTGCTCACATGTTATAATTATCACTTTAAGGAGTTAAGTTGTAATGCTCTATGTCTCATGTAGTTGAGGATATGTCGAGAGGAATTGTGCTTATAATACTTTGGTGGTGAGGTATAGGGTACACCTTTCTTAGTTACAGGATAGTACAAGCTTACGTACCAAGTTTGGAGGATTTTACTTTTATCAAGTTCGTCATATTTGGTTATCTTCACATGTGGTTACTAGAGTTAGCCGTTGGATTTTGATATAGGGGGTTGGTAAAAGAGTTATACATTATTAAATGGTATTGTTAGTAGATTGGGTTTATAGACATCTTCTCCCGGGCTGAATGATTAATGATACATTGCTTCCAGTTAGTGCTTCATGTAGACAATTTTATGCTGATTTTGATGAGATCGCAACCATCAGGGGAGAGAAATGTGTACATCAAGGACACACAGCAAGTTCACATGATCGGGTTTTATGATTTATTTCGGAGATTGGTTCATTCTATATCCTTCTCTCGTCTTTCTTTTACGCACTTCTCTCTTATCTACCTTCACCAATTTCAAACAACAAATTCAAGATGATCATTACTTCAACGTGTTACTTTGGGGTTATCGTTTCATATTCCATTTGGTATATGTGTACATTATGGGCTGATTTGTTCTATGTAAGATAACTGGAATGCATTTGGTAAGATGAAGATGTTGATATATTGTTCCCCCGAATAGAGAATCTTTAAGAAGGTTGAGTCTACAGTCTATTCTACATTTTCCGTTGCGTGTTAGAAGACTGAAGACGGGCTACACATTTATCAAAAGAGGTCTTCGGATTCAAGGCATTTAGAGGTAAAGAAAACTAAAGACAGTATTCAGAGATTCATCAGAAGACTTCTTCGGACTTAGAGCATTTATCAGAATAGTTATCAGTTCGGGAGAGAGCACTAATTAGGGGAGAGTAAATGTCATATTTAATCCCTAATTAGATTTTCTTACGTTGTTCTTCTATAAGTAAAAAGATGGCAGCTGAGAAGATTAATGAAGCTGAAAAGAATTTATGAAGTTTGAAGACCATGAAGACATTCTCGTAGCTGCTGTGCTTATGTTTTGTATTTAATTTTGCTTGTAGGGAACGTTGTAAGTAATTCCCGTATGAAATCACTTTGGGGAGAGATTGTTAGCCTTAAAAGTGAAGCCATTTACGGGAATTGCATTAGTATTATCTTTTATATATATGCATGAACTAGTCTTGCCAATATGTGATAGTTTAGCGTGTATTGTACTATATATACCCTCCTAGTCACACCTAGGAGGGTAAAGCTCTCATTGTAACATTAGAGGTGTGTGTGTTTTCTCCTTTCTCTCTCTAGAAAACACACACATCTTTCCCTTTCTATTCATTAATAATATTATGTCTTTCTCTTTCTTTAAGCTTCCCCGACCTCCCGAATCACATAAATTAACAATATTTTAGATCCCGCAAGAGGTATTTACCAAAGTAAAAACCTTTTACCCAAAAAGGAAGAGGAGAGGGAAATTTTTGATTTTTAGTTTTGTGTTCCCACCTGGAATGAAAAGAGAAGAGATGGAACGTAAAGGCTAAAATTCAACTTCTCTTGGAATCATCTCAATTTGAGAAAAAGATAAGGAGAGAGAATATGACATAATTTCTTCCCTATTCTCTTGTCTTCTCTAAATAAAATCTTAGGAATATGAATATTTTTCAATTTCCTCTCCATTTCTCTTATTTTCTTTTTAAATAAAAACTCGAGAACAAAGTGTTAATGGCAATTTAGAATCCGGAAAAAAGCAAAATCTATCTAAACTAACATGTATGTTAAATAATTTGTAGATGGGTGAAGTTCTATCATAAAAGTTTTAGAGAAGTGATAGGATCACGAAAAAATTTCCACAAAAAGCTTCACAAGCTGATGTGTCAGTGGTTTATTGGTGTGCTTTTTCTCTCATCTCTCTTATTTAACCAATCATTTTATAGCACATCCTTTTATGGGAGCTTTTTGTGGATCTTTTTTTGTGATCCTATCACTTCTCAAAGTTTTAACCAAACACGTAAGAGAATGCCATCTTTTGTGGATTTTGTTTTGTAAAAATTATGTGATAGATGTCATGTAATATGTGAACAAAATAATCGTGAGAGTGGTATGCAAAGGCAGTGGAAAGTGAACTGATTGAAGCCGGTTAAATTATTGACGGTCGAAAAAAAACTTATATCAGGCTTCATACCATATTAGAATTGGTTATTCCCCATAAACATATTATTATCATTAAACCATAATATACAAAATACAATGCTCGAAAATAAGATAACTAAATAGACTTAACCTATAACCAATAAACATACTAAATGGGCTAAACTATAATCGCTAAATTTAGCGATTTGATACCCAACCCATATTCATCAATCTAAACAACAGTAGTGGTAAAGATACATTTGATCACATCCATTGGCATTCCAATTTTTTACCTATACCACTTTGACATAGTTCAAATAGCTAATTAGCTAGCGTTTGCAAACATAATAAATGTATACGGAGACTGGATATAGTAGTATCGCTGAGAGAGACGCCCAAAGAGGGTAGTTGTCACGTTTAAACGCGAATAAACCAACAATGGCACAAGGTATCACAATGGCGAGCACCTCACTTGAGTAGGTCCATGATAGTCCTTTTATATATACCACGGCAAGCAACGATAGCATCCCAAGAAGGTTATTCATCACCAATCCATTGTAGATCTGCATTAGATAAACGAACTCGTGTTGTTAGCTTACATCATATATCATATATTGTGATGAAATTATCGGTTGATAAAATCTTACTTTTGAAATATAATTTTCATTTGATCAAGATATTAACTGATATAAAGTAAGTGATGCATTAGTGAAAGTGTACAAACCTCTGAAAATGCCAAAGAAGCGTTCTTCCGAAAATGGGGTTGAGCATTGAGAAGTGCATCGATTACCATTTTAGTGTTCAGGGCAATCGGGACCATAACAAATGAAGTGAAGAGAAAAGGTATGTGAGCCGCGGTTGAGAATTGTCTGACACTTGTTATGAAGGCAGTTGTAATTGTGATTATGATAGCAATTCCAAATATAGCATACACGATGGTTGCTTTAGGTTTCTCCCGTTTCAAGAGTGTGTCAATTTCTTCCCAGCTATCCTGAAAATTTGCAGAAAGTATGAGTGCATCAGTAACAAACAACAACAAACCCAATCCCGCCGGGGCAGGATATGGGGGATTTAGAATGTAGACAGATCTTACCCCTACTCCAGGATAAACCCGGGAGTAGAGAGACTGCTTCCAACGAGACCTCCGAGAGTGCATCAATAACAAAAAGATAAATCAGTATATGAACTATTTTCAGTAAAATACCTTTTCAAACTTTTCAATTGCCTTTTTTGGATCTTTAATGTTTTGATCATGATTAATGGCTTTCTCAATCCATTTGATGAATCCATCTACAAATTCTTTTTTCTCTACCATTTGATTTTCATCATCATCGAATTCCTTTACTAATTCGTCCAAGACTTTATCATGGTCTAATGCTATTCCAAAATCAAGAGTCTCAACGAATTTTTTTAACTCATCTTTATGTATTACATCGTCACTATCTTTGTCGTGCTGTGAAAATAACCTATATAGGCAGAGTAAGCGAATCATGAATTATTGTTAAAACTAGAATACGTCACGGGTCAAGAATATTACCCTTCTATCTTTTCTCTGTCAGGTTTACCATCTTCTTTCACTAGTCCATGCTTTTCAAGGACTTGTTTCAAGATTCTTGGCATGATTTGCTCAATTATCGTAAGATTTGAACGTTGCTTGTTTATTGATAATATCTTAACCTGTAGATCAAGTATTAAAATATGAGAAAATTAAGTTTCTGAGTTGCCAATGAATGACTAAATTATCATTGAATAAGCGTAACTTGCCTGATTCCAGATATTTTTAGGAACATATCCAGAACTAGTTGCCTCTTCTAGCCAATTGGTGCAACCTTTTTCGAACTCGTCCCAACTGATCAGATTATTTTTGTCTTTATCGAAGTGTATCAAAATCTCCGCTTTGGCATACTCTTTGGATATATTATCTTTTTCCATCTCGAACATTTTCACAACCAGAAGCTCCAATTCGTCATGCGATATGTGTTTGTCTTTATCATTGTCGGCTTCATCAAAAAAACTGGAAATTCAAGGTATTGCATTACTTGGCTGCCCTAAAAAATGTTATATGATAAGATTATCTTGTTATTATATTTACTAAAAGGACACTGTAACACCTTTCTAAGCAGGATTTGTTGAATTTCCCTTGCTTGTCAACATGTTCATCGTGTGCAAGCCTTTGGAGATGATAGATAAAACGTATGCGTAAGTTCTCTTGCTTCAAGTATGCCAAACTCCTGACCCGAATCCATGGATGTCCAACCTACATGCAGAAGGTACACCCAAGTAATTTGATTCCATTGTTTAGCATTTAAAGTTTAGTTCAGAAATCACACGTCAGCTATTAGTAGTAGTAGTAGATACCTGATAACCAAAATATAGAAGTATTGACACGCCTGATACTATGAGTGCGAACAAAATCATTGCTGAAGTGTTCATAAAATGTAGTAGTCCCACAAAGGCAAACGGGAGCAATGTAAGAAGCATAATTACAGCTATATCTCCGGTTTCCTTGTCAATATTAACTCCCATATCTACAATAAGAGGAGTTTTAAAAGGGTGTAAAATGTTTTGGAACTATATCTCCATGTGTTCATACCCCTAGCATTATGCAAATAAATGATTGTATGCGTATACGTAAACTTTATTCTAAGTTATCCTACTTGACCTCAAAAACTATAGATTATGGAAATGATCTAACCAGTCAGATATGTAAGTTTGTGTTTAAGAGACGACAAGCCTTTTATCGATGAGTCTTGTGGATGATCAGATTCAGGTGATGATCCATTTTCAAGCTTATGTCTACTTAATATTATGCGAATTCCCCATATAAGTGTGAGAGTGATGACAGTCGATCCTGCATACATACTCACCCCGAAAACCACTTGGTTATGGGCAACTGAGGGCGAAGAAAGGACGCCAGTGACTGCAACATAAAGAAAAAATTTTGATGTAAATCTGGAAGTTGAAAAATTAGTTTATTAGAGAGTAAAGTTGTCATTGGAGAGTATAAGTTAAGAAGTACTAGTAGGGTACATGCGCGTTACGACAGCGGGTACTCTATGATTAAAGTTTAGACACCAACAAAATAATAATGATGAGCTTATTAACTCGAGAAAACAAGAAGAAAAAGATCTCGGTCCAGCCCGATTAATATGTTTTTATCGGTTCTCACGGTCCTTTCAGGTTCGTTTTCGGATGAATTTATTGGCTGCCGAACCGGTGGTGACTCCGATTCCTGGTTAAACCGGTTGAACCCGTTGGTCCGGTCCGGTTTTAAAACCATATGTACCATCAAGTTGTTTTCATATAAATTGTATGAAGTTTTATGTGTTTTATTAGTTTGTACAATATGTATAATCACATGTATTTTTCATTTTAGGAGTGTTTAAAAAAAAACCATTTTTTAGTAATTTATTGAACGGCTGTTACAAGTCTACAAATTTACGACACTTATATTTCCAGATGTAACTTCATTTTTCATTATTAGTAAGAGTAGTGTAAAATTTAAGCTTTCCATATTGAGTAGGTCCAAATACATTATAAAGTAGCATATGATAAATTGAGTTCAATTTTCAAACATAATTATACTTGTGACAAATAGCAACTAACGAAATTTTTTCAAAGTCCCGTCTTGACACGTGAAGTATATAAAATATCATTAAATGCAACGAACTTTCGTAAAGCCTTCCAATATGCACATTTTGTGTGTTGCCACGTTAAAAATAGTGACATGCGCCAGTTTTTCTTATATGACAAGACATCAAAATTTGCATATCGAAACACTTTATGAAAGTTTGTTGCATGTAAAGATTCGTTTGGTAGTTCACATAACAAGACGTAACTTTGGAAAAAATTCATTGCTATTTTGCGACCTAAAGCCATGATAATATTATTTGCTGTATACAAAATTTTAATTATTAGAAATATGAGTAAACTATAAAAAATGTCCTTAAACTTTTTGATTTTTGCGAGAAATGTCCTCTATTTTAAAAAAATTGCGAGAAATGTCCCTAACGTTTCATTTTTTTGCAAGTTATGCCCTTGAAACGTTACAGTGGTTGCAAATTCCTCATTTTGGCTAACGCTCGTTACTAAATGTCCCTAATTTCTCGCAAAAAAAAAAAAAAATAGGGACATTTCTCGCAAAAAGTTTAAAAGTTAGGGACATTTAGTAACGAGCGTTAATCAAATATATACATTTTTCCGACCTTTTTGACTGACTTATTTACGGGGTTTGAACTCATAGTCACATAGACCCAAACCAAATAAAGCCCTTTCTTTTGAGAAGGTTTGCGCGATCATTTCAAAATTATTGTAAATGTAAATATGTAGTTAACTAATAGAAAATAGGTTTATGCAACTAAAAAATAACATCTTCGGTCTGTATCCCACGTAAAGAGCAAATGCTGAATTAATATATTGTAATTATGCAAAAAATTGAAATATTTTGTAGTAAACAGGAAATTACTACGTAATACTACCTCCGTCCCAAAATATAAGTCCATGTTTGACTTTTCAAAGTCTTTTTCTTCTGACTTTGACTGTAATTATTTTTTTTCGTGTTATATAATACTTGATGAAAAGTATACCAATGAACATACGTTTGAAACACAAATCCATTTATATATTTTTCATCAAGTATTATATAATAGACGAGTACCCGCGCCTAGCGGCAGCTGTTTCTAGCGTCAGATAATTAATGATTTGTCATATTGAGGTGAGTGTTTTGTGTAGCGTTTAAAATAGAACGTGAACCGATGAAAATGCAATTGCAAACGGTTGTACTATACGATAATTAAAGTCTAAACAAAATTCTTCACATCTATCAAACAACATATAAAATCATTTAATGAAAATGAAAGTAAACATTACATCAGTTATAGGATAAAAACTAACAACACACGTTACTTGTTACGTAAAAACTAACAAGGATGGGATTGATGGTGACTAAAATTAGCGTGAATATGATTAGCCCAAAATAAAATAAAAATTGACTGATTTTGGCTATTTTGTAAAAGATTTGGGCACATTTAGCCCCATCTTTTTTATGAAATGAGCATATTTAGCATATTGAAAAGTTAAATGTGCATTAACGGGCACATATTTTCTCATAATTGTAAAACATTATAATTGTTTTTGAAGAAAAACTAATAGATAATATATTTATATAGCGACAGATCGTTTTGTGTTAAAAAAAAGTTTATGGGTTCTAAACGAAAAATACAAAAAGTTTGAAGATTTGGGGATTAAACATAAAGTTTTGGAGCCCGGTTCGACCCGGGTGGTTCAACCGGTTGAACCGTTCCCGTCGAAAAACGGGTCGATTTAAACCGAGTCAATATGACATGTTGGGTCAAAACGGGTCAAATTAAACAGGGTCAACCCGGTTTTCAATATGTGTTAATAGTTTCAAATTTTTACTTTTTACTTTTTGGTTTTTCCTTTATATATAATATAGCAGGGCACCAGCGCGTTGCGGCGGCGAGTACCCTGTGACTATTAACCGGAGAAATAGATCTCGATGAGACCTGATTCACCAGTTTGTATCGGTTTTAACGGGTCCTCTCTAGTTCGTTTCTGGATGGCTGTTATTGGTTAGCCGAACCGATGGCGACACCGGTTTCCGGTTGAACCCGTTGGTCCGGTCCGATTTTTAAAACTATATGTACCATCAACTTGTTAGCTTGTATGAAGTTTTGTGTGTTTTATTAATAACATGTAAAAACTCAACCTCTCTCTAAAACTCATATCTCTCCAACCTCTCTCTAAAACTCACCCACCCAAATCCAATCCCTTTTCTCCGGCGGTCGGTTTCGACCGGCCGTCCGGATCTTTCTAGTATTTATTTTCCCTCAATAAAAGCCTTGCTCACAGATCTGTCATCACTCGCCGCTGCCGTTGTTGTCGCTGCCGCCACCTGCTCAGTCTGCTCAGATCTGTTGTGGTCCGCCATCGATAGCTTGCTGTAGCCTTGGGTTTTGATTCTAGATTTGTTGGGTTTTGCTCTGGCTCCTTTTAGGATGCTTGGTTTTATCTTCTATGTATGTTTTCTGTACTTTGTGTACTTTTGTCAAGCTACATCTTCGTATGGTTATGTCTCCTTAAAGCTCACTTTGGTGATTCCCCCACCCTTGTATGGTGTAGCTGTGGTCGGTCACAACTATTAGGGTGTATGCTTTCTTTTGGCTTAACTTGTTGTCTCGTGTATTTTGTTTGGCAAGTCGGCTTCGACTTTGCCTTTTATGTTCGATGTAACATGTTGTGTGCAAATTTCCTCCATTTGTGAGGTGTGATATGGAATGTAATCTTTGTTCAAAAAAAAAATTAATAACATGTACTTTTCATTTTAGGGTGTTTTAAAAATAATATTAATTAGTTTGTTTAATTATTTTATATTTAGAATTATGTTGTAGCTTGTTTAAATTGTACATTATGAAAATTTCATTGTACTTTTTAATAAGGGGTGTTTTAATTGGTTGTTTTTAATTTGGTAGATATGCTTTTAATTGGTTGTACAATGTGAATAAATTATTGTACTTTTAAGTAATTGGGTGTTTTAATAAGAGTATTAATTACACAAATATATTTCTCTCTCACTTGACTATTAAACTTTTTCACTTTTCCACTTTTTCACTTTGACTGTTTTTCCATTTTATGTAGTATAGATACGAGAAAAAATAATTACGGTTAAAGTCTGAAGAAAAAGACTTTGAAAAGTCAAACATGTACTTATATTTTGGGGCGGAGGGAGTAGTTTTGAAAATTATTTTTTACTAGCTTTATTACAATTATTTTTTGGCATACGATTCATTATCTTTTATTTTTTAAAAGTAAGGGAAGTAGGTAACTTTAAACTCAATTCCTTCACGTGGGTGACCCTACAGGGCTTTCTACACGACAAGCATAAATATACGAGAAATGATACATAGACCTAAACTTAGATCTAAAATTAAGTGTCACCATCTTGATAGTTGTAGACAGAGACCCATTTATTTTACAACCCATCAGATGATGACAAGTGGTTTTAAGTTTAAGTTTATGCATAAGTTTAGGTCTATGTATCATTTCTCTAAAAATATAATGGGAAATGATAAAGAGACTTAAAGTTATGTCTAAACTTAGACCTAAAACCAAGTGTCATCATCTTAATGACTACAGACAAAGACCCACTTATATTATAACCCATCAAAATGATCACACTTGATTTTAGGTTTAAATTTAAGCCTAACTTTAAGTCCTATTATTTCTCAAATATTATTATTGCATACTTTATGTCACACTGTCTCTATCTTTTTATAACATCAATGCTAGTGGTGACAATTTACACACTCAATCAATCATGGTCAACTTTCTCTTCACACAACTTCATTTCAATCATAATTAGTTAGTGGTGATTAGCGATTACAATTTTTTTTAATTAAAATTTCATTTAATAATTTAAAAACATTAAAATAAATAGTTTGTAGTTTGTAGGAAAAGACTCACTCACATTATTGTAAAATAAAATCCGCCTTCTAAAATTACTCCCCAACTTTCAAAAATTAAATCCACCTGACAGTCACATTTATTCCCAAACCTTCCAAAATTAAATCCATTTACTCCCCAATGTTCGAAAATTAAAGGCTTCATCATTCAATTGTTTCGGTTTGTGATGCAACCGAGTTTTGGAAAAAATCATTAGGAGAGCTAGGGGGAGAGGCGCGTTGCATTGTGGGGTTGTGGTTGCCAAGCAATGCCCACTAGCATGAGTCTAATAAAACTATAGTATCATTAAACGGAACCAGAATCAAATATGATGAGATGCGCAAAATATTATAAACTTTAATATTAACAACACATTTCGATGGATCAAATGCATTTAAGAAAGATTAAAAAAAAATCAATGGTTTTTCTTTTTAAAATTAACACTAAATAAAAAAAATCCATTAAGTTTCCGAAAACCCCCGAAACCCCTACTATCGTCTTCTTCCTTTTCCTCTAACATTATCAAACAAAAGGCCAGATCCACCGTATTTTCTTTCTATCCCATAGTAACATGAATAAAAAATTTGATTCCCAAAATATTTTCATGGCTAGGGCCGTCGTCCAGCTTGCCCGGTACCAGAGGCGGAGATAAAGGAGGGTCCGGGGTCATATGACCCCCGAAAAAAATTGTAGTGTAAATTTTCAAAATTTTCCGACTATTTTTGTAATTTGCTCTCCTAACGAACCAATTTTTAGTATAGTTTCTGGCTCCGCCCCTGCCCGGTACCAGAGACGGCCCTGATATAGTACATAACTAATGCGACAAATATAAAATTGAGAGCCATACCTAGGACTACGACGATTCTTGGCAAAGCCATAAGCACTCGAAAAACACTTGCACCAAGTGCCTTATTGCCAATCCATAGGAACAAAGCCTCACTTCCTTTATGTATCCATTCCTCCCCCAGCATCATCAGATACATATACATGAACATCAAGAACACGCTTTCTGGCAGCGTGTCTGCACATGGCAAGAATCTGTAGAGGGACTTGCACCTGTGTTCAGCATACAATGTTGACGAGTTTGAAATTTCTAAATTTGTTTCAAGATCTAGCCACCTGCCTTTCACCTTGCTAGTAGTGATCATAAGCATGCTCAAAGTCAAGGCTGTTACTTGAAAGCTTTTCATTTTTGACATTATGTTGAGATGATGGAATTGCTAAATGTGTGAACTGTGAAGTATATTAGTTAGTGCATGCTGGAATAGGCTGTGCCACCATGTGTTTTCGATATTTTTATTATGAAGTCAAAGTCGTTCTTAAATTATTTGTTAATTACCCTACTACATCACGTCCCCCACAGACGAGTAGGCCCATGCTAATATTTTATTATCCATTTCACATCTGGGCCATCTATAATACTGTATATAGATGCGATTTAGAGAAAATTAATGTTTTTTTCAAAAATTAATACTACATTATTAAAACTAGCAGGGTATCCGCGCGTTGCGACGACAGGTACTCTGAAATTATAATTTTTGGCGTACAATATATTACTATTATATTTTTACCGTGCCAATAACTTTATAGAAAAAGAGATTTTTGTTGTAATATTTTTAAGCAATAGCCTAGTATTTCATATAAAAGTATTAGTGCACCCAGGCTGGTTGTTATTATGAATGGTAGCCATTATCTAGGCTTGGTGTCGGCTGCGAGTTCTTTATTGATCTATATGATATTATCATGAGGTTTGTGTTATGTACGTGGGTTTCAAGAGAGAGATGGAAGTTAAGTTGTAGGGATCTTATTCAAAAACCTACCGTGTTCCTTGATCCTGCTACTGATTTATTCATGCTGCGAGTCGTTTGGTGGAAGTTAAGTTTTGTAGATTTCTTATTCAAAAAATCTTATAAGTTATTGGAGGTTAGGGTTTGGATAACCCTATATTAGTCTATGGCAGGTTGTGGTCGAATAGAGTTGCATTCTGATCCTAATTGCTATTTGGTGCACTGAATCGTGTCATAGTGTTGTGGTTTGGTTTGTAGTTCTATGATGATGTTCTACAAACTGATGTTCGTTGATGATCACTGTTGTTTTTGGTCAGCATGCTTGGTACTTGATAGTGATCGGTTTTGCATCTAAACATGCACTGTTGGAGCAAGTTTGCGCTTGCTGCTCTATCCGTGGTTTTAGAGTCTATCACCAACTGTTGTGTGAAATTTGTGAACTGATTCTTAATTATGATGATCCAATTGTGGGCAAGTTGGAGGGTTCTCCATGGAAGATTGATGGTAGTCCTATGATGGCTATGTTCTTGGCGCTACATTAGTGAATCATGTTTCATTCCTATTTTTATTCACTTGTATAGTCATTGTAGGTGTAGTTATTATGTAAGTTATAAGAATGGCATGTCATTCTTATATAAGAGTCTGTTAGTGTCCTAAGGGACTGAGATGAGGGACTCACCCTCATCCTTTGTACTTCAATGTTTTTTGGCGTAATAATATTTACCGGGGAAACCCTTTACCCAAAAAAGTATTAGTGCACCCATATATAATCGCAACCAAAAGAAGTATTGATAACTCAAAAAATCATTTGCCTGATACCCAGTGCAACTCGTAGTACTCGGCCCGATATAATTTTTTTAACAAACATTAATACAAACCCATTATTGAAAATAACCCTAAATGATACTAAGACTAATGTTGCCATATTTTCTTATTCACCCACCCCCTCTTATCTCCTTTCTCTCATCTCAATCTCATAAACTCACAAAAGTCACCATCTCATCTTCACTAAATTTTAAAATCGAAAATCCCCGCATTCTCTAATCCAAACGACAAATACAAACTTGTCACTGGTGATTCTCGTTTCTTGTCTTCATATCGAAATACAAACACAATAAGCACCCTTCTATCTCTTTTTTTTGAACCACGAAAAGGAAAAACAACAATTCCTTTAAATCTTGTTTGTGACTCGCAAACCAGGTAGGTGGTTTTGAATTTTTTTTCCACGATCAATGAAGGGTTTGTTGGATCTTTAAGAATCTATGAGTATTTCGAAAACCAAAACCGAGATTTTGTTCTTGTTTTTATATTTATTATTATTTTTTCGTTTAATTTTTTTTAGAAAGACGTGGGTTTTGTTGTGGTTTGTTGTTGGTTGAAGTTGTAACTATGTAGTTGTTGTTGATGAGATGATGAGTTGTATCATTTGGAATAAACAAAAGTAAATGAAGAATATGTTGTGGCATCTATACACAACTACAAATCATAAAAGTTAGGGTGTGTTTATTTCATTAAGATGTTTTGGGTCTGAATTTGACTACCACATCTTACCGGTAAGAGGTGGCTATAAAGTTTGAATCTGAATGAAATAATGTTGTTTGGATTTTTTATATTTATCTTAATGGTTTTAATTGTCTATTTTTAAGTATATATTAAAACAATACAATGAATTAGTAGCTTGAATATGTTTTTAAAGATGAATATTTGGAAAGAAAAAAAAATCCAATCTTGAAATTCACAAACACACACGGTGCACACTTTGTCAACAAACAAGTTACGGTTAACAATCTTTCTCGAGTTACGGCTAAAACTTTGTGCCCAATGTTTAACTCTAATACTACACAAAATTATACTTAGCCCACAATTAGCAAATAAACCATCAATATACTCCTAAAACATGGGCCTAATTGTTTATGAGTCCAAAAAGTATAAAGCCCAAATATAGTTGAACATAAATGTATGTATATAATACTAAATACTAAACAAATGCAACCCTAAACCTAAGCTACACTTATCAATTTACAGCCACCATTTTTCTTTTCACTTTCTCAAACCAAAACGCACTTTTCTTTTAACTTTCTCAAACCAAAATGCAGTCGCCATCTTTCTTGTTCTTTCTCTTTGAAAACAAAGAACCAATTCTTCAAATCCAAAAAAGAACAATCACAAATCATTATAACACTCTTTTCTTTTCCTTGACGCACGAAAATAATGAACACAACTCACGAAAAAAATTCTTTGATATCCGTTCTTCAACCACACCAAAATCAGTACCAAAATCCAAGGTGATTTATTCAACTAAAGATCTTGTTGTGGTTTCGAACGTGTGATCTTTTTTTTTTTTTTTTTTTTTTTTTTTTTTTTTTAATCCAAAATGGATGATGGGTATATGGGGTTAAGAGGCAATCATATATTACCATCACATTTTAATGGGTAAGATGGTTAACATCTTATAGCGTCTGACCGGAGGAAAAAAAAAAAAAAAAACGACCACCGCCTCTTACCGCAAAGAAAAGAAGTGGAGCTTGAGTAGTTTTTTTTTGTATATTGTGCTACATTTGTGTGTACATTGTGCTTAATGATTTGTATTTATTGGTGAAGGGGTGAATTAAATTCTCTCTCCTATCTACTACATCACGTCCCCCACAGACGAGTAGGCCCATGCTAATATTTTATTATCCATTTCACATCTGGGCCATCTATAATACTGTATATAGATGCGATTTAGAGAAAATTAATGTTTTTTCAAAAATTAATACTACATTATTAAAATTTATTGAGGTCTCGGGCACATGCAGGAATTCTTTGATTCCGTCCCTGATTATAGCAGGGGTTTTCATCGGTTCATTACCTATAGTAAATTTTATTATGTCAAAAAATCAAAAAAATACAATGGATATAAGTGAGTCCCACATCTCATCTCAAAAAAGCAAACTAAACTCACCTATTATTTAAATTTTTTTTTATTTCAAGTTAAAAAAGTGTTTTCTTATTCTAAAATAAAATTTTGATAGTCTTTTTACGTATATAAATATATCGAAAAAAATATATATATTTATATTAATTTGGTTTTTGGTTTATATTGTAAAACCATATTCAAACTGAAAACTGAATATTTAATTTAGTATGGTTACGATTTGACAATTCGTTTCGGTTACAAATATTTAATTACTGAGGCAACCATTGTAACTTTGTAAGTGACAACATAAATTAGCTCAAAGTTTGTCATCATCGCCTTTCAACGTCGAGAATTCGCCAAAATGTGTCGGCCACTTTGCATTAAAGTTTCAACCTAACTTTTGCTACTATGTTTTTCAATCACGTTCATCTACTTTTCATAATACGTCATACGAATGATTTCATATTAGCTTACATCATAAATCAAAATGGGTAAATTCTCTAAATGCCTTGGTTGTCCAACAAATTTACCTTAAATGCTCTAATTTTTTTTACTTCTCTAAATACCTCATAGGCAACTCTCCCATTTCTTTGGGCCCACCTTGTACTTACATAGTATAAATGTAAGAGGTGATATGTTGGGCAACTTTGACCCACTTTATTAGGCAACTGACATTTTTTGTCTTTAAGTAAAAAAGTAAAGTTTTAAAAAAAAAATAAAAAAATACATATAACTTGGGCAACTTGGTCCCACACATATGTACTTGTGGGCAACTCGTTATAAATACAACTTTATAAAATACCAATACACCTTTTATAATCCAAATTATACTTTCCCAAAAAAAATTTGTTATCCTAATACACATTTTTTCTTAAATACAAAATACAAAATACATTTCTGTTACTAACACACACATCAAACACATAAAATCTTCCAACTCAAACTCAAACTGAAAATCAAACCTTCCTTCTCAAACTGAAACTGAAAATCAAATCAATCGTTCTGCTTCTCTACATTTGTAAAAACCGAAGCCCTAATCCAACTGCTTCCCACACATATTGGTACAATCAATCGTTCTGCTTCCACTTCTCAAGAATCCAACGACGAAAATGTTTGATGCAAAGCTAACGGTGAGATTTAGACTAGAACATATTGGTACAATTAAAGATGCATTGAGTGTCAACAGAACCAAATTGTTTAGAGACACTGTGTTTGGCCCTTGGTTAGATTTTTCTAAATATTTCCCTGACCACCACTTGTACAATTATTCATATCAAAATGCAGTTGAGGTGTCTAAAGTGAGAGATTGTTGTCCACCTCTTACTTTTGTAATAGGTGAGAATGTTTTTGATTTTAGCCGTGAAAAATTTAGTCTTCTAACTGGGTTTCGTTTAGGTCCTGTAGATAAAAAAGAAATTGACCACGGGCATTTTGTTAAGGGTTTAAGAGATAGTCCTTTTTTGATCGTTTGTTTCCCGATAAAAAAAGAATTAAGAACAAAAAAGTTAAGGGTGATGAGCTTTTGGCGTTGGTGAAGTCGGGGCAAAGGTAGGATTCTTTATCCGATGAAGATGCTGTGAGGGTTGGTTTGTTGGTGATTGTCACATTTGTATTTATTGGTAGGGAATGAAGGTTTAATGTTCCTGACCATTTGCTAAAGAATGTTGAGGATTTTTCTGTATGGAATGAGTATCCATGGGGTGAATACATGTGGGCTCATCTGTATAAAAGAACGGTGAATGTTGTTCCTAGGCATCTCGAGGCAGAATCAAAGAAGGCCGTTCCAAAAGATCCCAAAAAAGAACAAACATACACTCTGTATGGATTTACATGGGTGTTGAAGGTTAGATTTTATTTGTAACATACATTATTTGTGCTTGTATATATTGTGATGGTTATTCTAAATTAGGTGTTATATGGTAAATTTGAGGAACATAGATAAGAAGAATAGTCATTCAGGCATTGACATTGTTCCTTAGGCATTGGCTTTGTTCCTTAGGCATTGTTCCGTAGTCATTGTTCCTTAGGCATTGATGAGTGTCTAAATACTCATCATTTTTATACTGTTAGAATGCCAAAAACATCTGAAAACACTCAGAAACACATCAAAATGATAAAAATATCACAAACAAGTGTTTTATGTGTTTTAAATGCAAAAACATCAAAATCAGATGAAAAACGTATCAAGTTTGCATAATTGGCAGTTTTAGTCCCCCAAGTTACAAAAGTTGTCAAATCTAGTCCCTGGTAATTCAAAAACTTGTAAAATGTCAATTAAGGTCTATAAGATTCAAAAGTTGTCAAAACAAACCCTTTAAAGTTAAAAAATCACAATTTACAACTTTAGTCCCTCAACTTTACAAAAATGTCAAAAATAGTCCCTGGGTGTTCAAAAATAGAAATTATTCAAACATCACCCTTGTATTATTAATAAATGACAAAATTGGTCCTTTATGATAAGTTTAGAGAGAAATTACAAGTTTGGTCCCTGGAGTTTGAAAATTGTCAAAAATGGTCCTTGGACATTTCAAAAATGGAAAACAATCAATATTGGTCCTTGTACTATTCACATATGGCAGGAATGGTCCTTGTGAGAGCTTTGGAAACTTGTCAAGATCAGTCCTTGAAGAATTGGCAAATTACACAAATGGTCCTTGTTGTTAACTTAAACCAAGCCGGACCCTTTCTATTATTAATATCCAAATCCAAACTCAGACTTGGCCCAAACCCAAGCCCAACTCACGTTTAAATAATAAAACTGCGCACACTGTGCGTCTCCCTCACCTCGCCTGAAACCCAAAACCAGAGGTGGTTTTCTCACCACCTCCTTTCCACCTCACCTCACTACCCACCTTTCCAGCTCATTCCCCCTCCTCACATCTTAGCCCACAAGCAGTTAATGCTTCCCCACCATGAACCTTTACTGTAGCACTCACATAAACCTGTTTTTGCTTTCCAAGTCATCCTAAACCCATACCTACTTCACATATTGTCCCCTCCACCTCTACTATACTCCAAACTTCCTTAATTAGATTAAAACTGCCCCAAACAGTCTATATCAATTTTGGCGCCAAAAGTAAGTTTAAAGGCTAGGATGACTTTGACTGAATCAATGGCTGAGATTGTTGATGGGATATGATCAGAGACATGTGGGGAGTTCAAAAAGGCTATAAAGAAAGAGGAAGAGTCAATGGAGAAGATATCTAGTTTTAATAATAATTTAGCTTATGTCGTTTTTATTAAATTTCAAGTTCCAGTGTTTGTTTAAGCTTTAGGCTCTGTATTTCAAGTTATTAATGTGAAATAAAACCTTTGTTAACATCAATTTCAAGTTTAAAGTTCTGTTTTCAAGTTATGCAATTTTTCAAGTTTAATAAATCTCATGAATGTTGAATGTTGTTAATCAGTTGTTGTCTTGGACTTATAAGTCACATAAGCTCCTAAGATAGCTTATAAAAGCTATTAGATACCTTAAAATCAGTTCTAGTTATAAAAAGCAAAAATACAAAAAAATACAAGAAAAATCAGTCATAAATCAAAAATCATGAGAAATGAAGAAAGATGCAAGGAGCAAGGTGAATTCTGGATTGCCTTGGGTTTAGTGCTTATTGGGAAGGTTTAGGTTGTGTTTGTAAGCCTTGGTTCTCAGTTCTGTGCTTGGAATCCAATTTGTAAGCTAAATTCTCAATTTGGCAATTACTGTTTGAGTCATTAATTAGCTTGAATCTTTGTATGTTAATGTTTCTCAGATATAGTTAAGCATAATTAAGCTTTAAAACAGTTAGCTTGTTCTCCTAAATTTGTAGTCACTAAAAATCTTGTTTTAAACAGTTAATTTAGCCTAAGTGTAATTTTTTAGTTATCTGTTGTTATTATTATTGTTTAATGCTTAATTAGTCCTAATATATGATAATATAAAGTTAGAAATCAAATGCATGGTCTGATTCTGTGAAACTCTTTGAAAGTCACAAGCTCAGTTTGATAAAGTGGTGTTTGGATCTGTTTTATTAACTGAGTTAAAAGGTGTTCAATACATTATACTTGGTTGTTATCTGTCATACTTGTTCTAAATAACTCAGAAAAGCAACAAAATCCAGTCCTTGTATAAGCAAAAGTCAAAAGGTCATTTGATCACATTTTTCTAGTTCACTGTTGGATTTGTAAGTTCTATGATCATGGTTTTGTGTTAATAAGTTGTTTATCTAGCTAAAATTAGTCTCATATTAGCTTAATATATCATAATCAGTAGCCTAGGATCATTCAAATCTCACAATAGTCAACTGCTTCATTTTCTCAAAAAGTCAAAGAAGTGCTCTGTGCACAGTTGTGGTAGGCATTTCACAAGCTCTTAGAGAGCTTATTAATGGCCTCTAGCTTATGTGTTTTAGTTTTTTGAGAAGTTCACCTAGCTGTCTCAAGGTTACAAGTGCCTATTTTCCATTCATAGCTTATTTAATAGCTTTTTGTTTAGCTTATTTAAAACATCATTTCAAAATTATGCCCTGTGCACAGGTTTACACTCATTTTCAAGAGCTTGTAAAAAGCTCTCCAGTGCACCTTAGCTTGTCAAATTTGGTTTTTTAGAAAGCTGACCAAGCCATCTCATTGATCCAAACTTAATTTTGTATTTTGTAGCTTAATAGATAGGGCTGCAAGTGCTTATTTGTTTTGTCCATTTTCTCAGCATTCACTGAGTTTTGACTCAGTGGTTTTTCAAGATCTTCATAAGCTTCTCACAAGCTTATTAGTGTAAACCAAACTTTGTACTTTAGCTTTTTGGATAGCTTAACTGGTCATCTAGCTTATCCAAGCATTTGTTTTCAGTTTGTAGCTTATCTAAGTACTTAAAAAGTAGCTTAAATGTGCCTAGCAAATTACACAGTGTCCTGTGCAAACAGGTATACTTGTGCTTATTTGAGCTTATTCAGAGCTTATTTGTCAATCCTTAAGCTTAATCAGTTTTCATATTAGCTTATTACCATTATTTAGCTTATTTCCATTTTTACATTTTGCTTTTTGAGTAGCTTATAAGCCAAATAGCTTAAACTCTTTAGCTTATTTCCATTTTCTTGCTACTGTTGAGAAAATAAGCTCATACTGAGCTTATTAATCAGTTTCATAAAAAGTCTTAGTTGTAAAAAGTGCTTATTTTATTGTGCTTAATAATTTTGCAAAAAGAAAAAATCAAAAATAAAATAAAGTGCAAAAAGGTTGTGTGTTAGACTCGAACCTAGGTTCCATTGGTGACAAGTTCACCGCATAACCCACCTAGGCTAGCTCACTTATCAGTTATCCTTTGCACATTTTATTTCTTATAGTGGTAAACATTTTAGCTTATTTAAATAAGCTTATACGAACTAATTAGCTTATTTGTAGCTTATTTAAGCCATCTTTTTCCTCTTTTGCAATTTTCTTATCTTTATATTATTAATAAGTATTTTATAAAAAAGTTTCAGATTTTTCCATCATTGTTTAGTATTTTCCCTTATTTAAACTAGTTTTTAGGCATTTTTAAATAGCTTTTAATACAAATAAATCAGAAAAAACTTAAAAAAATATGTTTTCACTTTTCCTAGATTAAGATAAATATAAAAGTCATAAAAAGTATTTTTCCATAATTTTCTTGGTTTAAATAGTATTTTTTTAGCATTTTAATTAGTTTTAAATAGTATTAAATTAATAATAAATACATAAAAAGTCAAAAAAATATATTTTCAGTTTTAAAATAAGTTTTATCATATTTTAGACTTTTCTAAGTTATAATTTCATTTTTCTAGGTTAATCTTGTATTTTCTTATATTTTAGTGCATTATAAATACTTAATAAATAGTTTTTAATTATTAATAATTAAATAAATAGTTTTAAAAATAATTTTCTTTTTCTAATAATTTTCTTTTATTATTAGGATTGTAAAAATATCATTTTCATATTTATAGGCCTTTTATTTCTTTAAAACTCACGTTTTATTTTATACATTTACGTAATTTTATTTAAACGTACGTTTTAGGATTTAAACGTTCATCATTTTAAAATAGTGATAGCGTTTATTTAATATATTTTAACTTTTTAATCTCTTTTAATTTGCATTTAAGTCACTGTAATTTATAAATCTTTTCTTTAGGTAATTTTTCACCCAAAACCTTACTGATCACTATCCTTAGTGATCATTCTATCATCTGATCAAGTGTTTATACACCAATTCATCCTCCGTGGGACTTAACCACCCAGGAATCCACTATATTCCTCTGATCTTAATTGCATTTGGTGTGTGATCTGTTTTAAGTTTGTTACGGTTGACCATTCACAAGTGGTTAGCTTGTGTAATAAAACTTGACGGTTTTGCACCAATCAAATTTTGGCGCCGCTGCCGGGGAACGAACCCGGGTCACCCGCGTGACAGGCGGGAATACTTACCACTATACTACAACCCTAGTGTGGCACACACCATATGGGTTTTCACCCATGTTTCTGTCTTCTTACCCCTTTCTACCACCCTAGTGTGGGGGAGTTGCCCCACGCTGTTGTATATATCAATCTCTAAAAAAAAAAAAAAAAGAAAAAAAAAATGAGTATATATCAAAAATAAAATAATGGCCGTAGTATTTCCCTTTTATGTTCTATGTTTCGGCATAACCGCCGGTACTTTGAATATTGAGGGCAATATTCATTTCTAAGTGTGGGGGGGAATTCTCACGAATTTTATCATGTAATTATTCCACTCAATTCCCCCGTTTTTGGCCAAAATTTTTTTTTTGGAGTAAGTGTTTTTCACTTACTCAGCAAATGGTAATCAGTCCGCCATGTCTAACCCACATAAGGATTGGCTAATCCAGGAGCAAACAGCTCTTGGTAAAGATATCTCAAATCCGTTTATGGCTTACAATTTGCCTAAAATTGTATGGTGTTCAGCTCACCATATCTTTAAACTAGTGAAAAGTTGGCTAGCCCGCAAGTTTATGGCTTGGGGTAAAGGCAGTTGAAAATCCATAATTGGTAATCGGCTCACCAAAGATAATATTGATAATTTATCTAAGAGTTGGCTAGTCCATAAGCAAACGGTTTCTGGTAAAGACAAATCAAATCCGTTGAAAGCTTATGATTTGCTAAAAATCATTTGGTTATCATTGTGCCAAGGTTCTTACTTGAACTAAAACAATTGGCTACTCCAGAAGTAATGGCTTTTGGTAAAAAGATAAAATCCATTAATTTTTCTCAAATCATTGCTAGGGACTAGCAATATCTTAGTGTGGGGGATTGATGAGTGTCTAAATACTCATCATTTTTATACTGTTAGAATGCCAAAAACATCTGAAAACACTCAGAAACACATCAAAATGATAAAAATATCACAAACAAGTGTTTTATGTGTTTTAAATGCAAAAACATCAAAATCAGATGAAAAACGTATCAAGTTTGCATAATTGGCAGTTTTAGTCCCCCAAGTTACAAAAGTTGTCAAATCTAGTCCCTGGTAATTCAAAAACTTGTAAAATGTCAATTAAGGTCCATAAGATTCAAAATTTGTCAAAACAAACCCTTTAAAGTTAAAAAATCACAATTTACAACTTTAGTCCCTCAACTTTACAAAAATGTCAAAAATAGTCCCTGGGTGTTCAAAAATAGAAATTATTCAAACATCACCCTTGTATTATTAATAAATGACAAAATTGGTCCTTTATGATAAGTTTAGAGAGAAATTACAAGTTTGGTCCCTGGAGTTTGAAAATTGTCAAAAATGGTCCTTGGACATTTCAAAAATGGAAAACAATCAATATTGGTCCTTGTACTATTCACATATGGCAGGAATGGTCCTTGTGAGAGCTTTGGAAACTTGTCAAGATCAGTCCTTGAAGAATTGGCAAATTACACAAATGGTCCTTGTTGTTAACTTAAACCAAGCCGGACCCTTTCTATTATTAATATCCAAATCCAAACTCAGACTTGGCCCAAACCCAAGCCCAACTCACGTTTAAATAATAAAACTGCGCACACTGTGCGTCTCCCTCACCTCGCCTGAAACCCAAAACCAGAGGTGGTTTTCTTACCACCTCCTTTCCACCTCACCTCACTACCCACCTTTCCAACTCATTCCCCCTCCTCACATCTTAGCCCACAAGCAGTTAATGCTTCCCCACCATGAACCTTTACTGTAGCACTCACATAAACCTGTTTTTGCTTTCCAAGTCATCCTAAACCCATACCTACTTCACATATTGTCCCCTCCACCTCTACTATACTCCAAACTTCCTTAATTAGATTAAAACTGCCCCAAACAGTCTATATCAATTTTGGCGCCAAAAGTAAGTTTAAAGGCTAGGATGACTTTGACTGAATCAATGGCTGAGATTGTTGATGGGATATGATCAGAGACATGTGGGGAGTTCAAAAAGGCTATAAAGAAAGAGGAAGAGTCAATGGAGAAGATATCTAGTTTTAATAATAATTTAGCTTATGTCGTTTTTATTAAATTTCAAGTTCCAGTGTTTGTTTAAGCTTTAGGATCTGTATTTCAAGTTATTAATGTGAAATAAAACCTTTGTTAACATCAATTTCAAGTTTAAAGTTCTGTTTTCAAGTTATGCAATTTTTCAAGTTTAATAAATCTCATGAATGTTGAATGTTGTTAATCAGTTGTTGTCTTGGACTTATAAGTCACATAAGCTCCTAAGATAGCTTATAAAAGCTATTAGATACCTTAAAATCAGTTCTAGTTATAAAAAGCAAAAATACAAAAAAATACAAGAAAAATCAGTCATAAATAAAAAATCATGAGAAATGAAGAAAGATGCAAGGAGCAAGGTGAATTCTGGATTGCCTTGGGTTTAGTGCTTATTGGGAAGCTTTAGGTTGTGTTTGTAAGCCTTGGTTCTCAGTTCTGTGCTTGGAATCCAATTTGTAAGCTAAATTCTCAATTTGGCAATTACTGTTTGAGTCATTAATTAGCTTGAATCTTTGTATGTTAATGTTTCTCAGATATAGTTAAGCATAATTAAGCTTTAAAACAGTTAGCTTGTTCTCCTAAATTTGTAGTCACTAAAAATCTTGTTTTAAACAGTTAATTTAGCCTAAGTGTAATTTTTTAGTTATCTGTTGTTATTATTATTGTTTAATGCTTAATTAGTCCTAATATATGATAATATAAAGTTAGAAATCAAATGCATGGTCTGATTCTGTGAAACTCTTTGAAAGTCACAAGCTCAGTTTGATAAAGTGGTGTTTGGATCTGTTTTATTAACTGAGTTAAAAGGTGTTCAATACATTATACTTGGTTGTTATCTGTCATACTTGTTCTAAATAACTCAGAAAAACAACAAAATCCAGTCCTTGTATAAGCAAAAGTCAAAAGGTCATTTGATCACATTTTTCTAGTTCACTGTTGGATTTGTAAGTTCTATGATCATGGTTTTGTGTTAATAAGTTGTTTATCTAGCTAAAATTAGTCTCATATTAGCTTAATATATCATAATCAGTAGCCTAGGATCATTCAAATCTCACAATAGTCAACTACTTCATTTTCTCAAAAAGTCAAAGAAGTGCTCTGTGCACAGTTGTGGTAGGCATTTCACAAGCTCTTAGAGAGCTTATTAATGGCCTCTAGCTTATGTGTTTTAGTTTTTTGAGAAGTTCACCTAGCTGTCTCAAGGTTACAAGTGCCTATTTTCCATTCATAGCTTATTTAATAGCTTTTTGTTTAGCTTATTTAAAACATCATTTCAAAATTATGCCCTGTGCACAGGTTTACACTCATTTTCAAGAGCTTGTAAAAAGCTCTCCAGTGCACCTTAGCTTGTCAAATTTGGTTTTTTAGAAAGCTGACCAAGCCATCTCATTGATCCAAACTTAATTTTGTATTTTGTAGCGTAATAGATAGGGCTGCAAGTGCTTATTTGTTTTGTCCATTTTCTCAGCATTCACTGAGTTTTGACTCAGTGGTTTTTCAAGATCTTCATAAGCTTCTCACAAGCTTATTAGTGTAAACCAAACTTTGTACTTTAGCTTTTTGGATAGCTTAACTGGTCATCTAGCTTATCCAAGCATTTGTTTTCAGTTTGTAGCTTATCTAAGTACTTAAAAAGTAGCTTAAATGTGCCTAGCAAATTACACAGTGTCCTGTGCAAACAGGTATACTTGTGCTTATTTGAGCTTATTCAGAGCTTATTTGTCAATCCTTAAGCTTAATCAGTTTTCATATTAGCTTATTACCATTATTTAGCTTATTTCCATTTTTACATTTTGCTTTTTGAGTAGCTTATAAGCCAAATAGCTTAAACTCTTTAGCTTATTTCCATTTTCTTGCTACTGTTGAGAAAATAAGCTCATACTGAGCTTATTAATCAGTTTCATAAAAAGTCTTAGTTGTAAAAAGTGCTTATTTTATTGTGCTTAATAATTTTGCAAAAAGAAAAAATCAAAAATAAAATAAAGTGCAAAAAGGTTGTGTGTTAGACTCGAACCTAGGTTCCATTGGTGACAAGTTCACCGCATAACCCACCTAGGCTAGCTCACTTATCAGTTATCCTTTGCACATTTTATTTCTTATAGTGGTAAACATTTTAGCTTATTTAAATAAGCTTATACGAACTAATTAGCTTATTTGTAGCTTATTTAAGCCATCTTTTTCCTCTTTTGCAATTTTCTTATCTTTATATTATTAATAAGTATTTTATAAAAAAGTTTCAGATTTTTCCATCATTGTTTAGTATTTTCCCTTATTTAAACTAGTTTTTAGGCATTTTTAAATAGCTTTTAATACAAATAAATCAGAAAAAACTTAAAAAAATATGTTTTCACTTTTCCTAGATTAAGATAAATATAAAAGTCATAAAAAGTATTTTTCCATAATTTTCTTGGTTTAAATAGTATTTTTTTAGCATTTTAATTAGTTTTAAATAGTATTAAATTAATAATAAATACATAAAAAGTCAAAAAAATATATTTTCAGTTTTAAAATAAGTTTTATCATATTTTAGACTTTTCTAAGTTATAATTTCATTTTTCTAGGTTAATCTTGTATTTTCTTATATTTTAGTGCATTATAAATACTTAATAAATAGTTTTTAATTATTAATAATTAAATAAATAGTTTTAAAAATAATTTTCTTTTTCTAATAATTTTCTTTTATTATTAGGATTGTAAAAATATCATTTTCATATTTATAGGCCTTTTATTTCTTTAAAACTCACGTTTTATTTTATACATTTACGTAATTTTATTTAAACGTACGTTTTAGGATTTAAACGTTCATCATTTTAAAATAGTGATAGCGTTTATTTAATATATTTTAACTTTTTAATCTCTTTTAATTTGCATTTAAGTCACTGTAATTTATAAATCTTTTCTTTAGGTAATTTTTCACCCAAAACCTTACTGATCACTATCCTTAGTGATCATTCTATCATCTGATCAAGTGTTTATACACCAATTCATCCTCCGTGGGACTTAACCACCCAGGAATCCACTATATTCCTCTGATCTTAATTGCATTTGGTGTGTGATCTGTTTTAAGTTTGTTACGGTTGACCATTCACAAGTGGTTAGCTTGTGTAATAAAACTTGACGGTTTTGCACCAATCAAATTTTGGCGCCGCTGCCGGGGAACGAACCCGGGTCACCCGCGTGACAGGCGGGAATACTTACCACTATACTACAACCCTAGTGTGGCACACACCATATGGGTTTTCACCCATGTTTCTGTCTTCTTACCCCTTTCTACCACCCTAGTGTGGGGGAGTTGCCCCACGCTGTTGTATATATCAATCTCTAAAAAAAAAAAAAAAAAAGAAAAAAAAAATGAGTATATATCAAAAATAAAATAATGGCCGTAGTATTTCCCTTTTATGTTCTATGTTTCGGCATAACCGCCGGTACTTTGAATATTGAGGGCAATATTCATTTCTAAGTGTGGGGGGGAATTCTCACGAATTTTATCATGTAATTATTCCACTCAATTCCCCCGTTTTTGGCCAAAATTTTTTTTTTGGAGTAAGTGTTTTTCACTTACTCAGCAAATGGTAATCAGTCCGCCATGTCTAACCCACATAAGGATTGGCTAATCCAGGAGCAAACAGCTCTTGGTAAAGATATCTCAAATCCGTTTATGGCTTACAATTTGCCTAAAATTGTATGGTGTTCAGCTCACCATATCTTTAAACTAGTGAAAAGTTGGCTAGCCCGCAAGTTTATGGCTTGGGGTAAAGGCAGTTGAAAATCCATAATTGGTAATCGGCTCACCAAAGATAATATTGATAATTTATCTAAGAGTTGGCTAGTCCATAAGCAAACGGTTTCTGGTAAAGACAAATCAAATCCGTTGAAAGCTTATGATTTGCTAAAAATCATTTGGTTATCATTGTGCCAAGGTTCTTACTTGAACTAAAACAATTGGCTACTCCAGAAGTAATGGCTTTTGGTAAAAAGATAAAATCCATTAATTTTTCTCAAATCATTGCTAGGGACTAGCAATATCTTAGTGTGGGGGATTGATGAGTGTCTAAATACTCATCATTTTTATACTGTTAGAATGCCAAAAACATCTGAAAACACTCAGAAACACATCAAAATGATAAAAATATCACAAACAAGTGTTTTATGTGTTTTAAATGCAAAAACATCAAAATCAGATGAAAAACGTATCAAGTTTGCATAATTGGCAGTTTTAGTCCCCCAAGTTACAAAAGTTGTCAAATCTAGTCCCTGGTAATTCAAAAACTTGCAAAATGTCAATTAAGGTCCATAAGATTCAAAATTTGTCAAAACAAACCCTTTAAAGTTAAAAAATCACAATTTACAACTTTAGTCCCTCAACTTTACAAAAATGTCAAAAATAGTCCCTGGGTGTTCAAAAATAGAAATTATTCAAACATCACCCTTGTATTATTAATAAATGACAAAATTGGTCCTTTATGATAAGTTTAGAGAGAAATTACAAGTTTGGTCCCTGGAGTTTGAAAATTGTCAAAAATGGTCCTTGGACATTTCAAAAATGGAAAACAATCAATATTGGTCCTTGTACTATTCACATATGGCAGGAATGGTCCTTGTGAGAGCTTTGGAAACTTGTCAAGATCAGTCCTTGAAGAATTGGCAAATTACACAAATGGTCCTTGTTGTTAACTTAAACCAAGCCGGACCCTTTCTATTATTAATATCCAAATCCAAACTCAGACTTGGCCCAAACCCAAGCCCAACTCACGTTTAAATAATAAAACTGCGCACACTGTGCGTCTCCCTCACCTCGCCTGAAACCCAAAACCAGAGGTGGTTTTCTTACCACCTCCTTTCCACCTCACCTCACTACCCACCTTTCCAGCTCATTCCCCCTCCTCACATCTTAGCCCACAAGCAGTTAATGCTTCCCCACCATGAACCTTTACTGTAGCACTCACATAAACCTGTTTTTGCTTTCCAAGTCATCCTAAACCCATACCTACTTCACATATTGTCCCCTCCACCTCTACTATACTCCAAACTTCCTTAATTAGATTAAAACTGCCCCAAACAGTCTATATCAATTTTGGCGCCAAAAGTAAGTTTAAAGGCTAGGATGACTTTGACTGAATCAATGGCTGAGATTGTTGATGGGATATGATCAGAGACATGTGGGGAGTTCAAAAAGGCTATAAAGAAAGAGGAAGAGTCAATGGAGAAGATATCTAGTTTTAATAATAATTTAGCTTATGTCGTTTTTATTAAATTTCAAGTTCCAGTGTTTGTTTAAGCTTTAGGATCTGTATTTCAAGTTATTAATGTGAAATAAAACCTTTGTTAACATCAATTTCAAGTTTAAAGTTCTGTTTTCAAGTTATGCAATTTTTCAAGTTTAATAAATCTCATGAATGTTGAATGTTGTTAATCAGTTGTTGTCTTGGACTTATAAGTCACATAAGCTCCTAAGATAGCTTATAAAAGCTATTAGATACCTTAAAATCAGTTCTAGTTATAAAAAGCAAAAATACAAAAAAATACAAGAAAAATCAGTCATAAATAAAAAATCATGAGAAATGAAGAAAGATGCAAGGAGCAAGGTGAATTCTGGATTGCCTTGGGTTTAGTGCTTATTGGGAAGCTTTAGGTTGTGTTTGTAAGCCTTGGTTCTCAGTTCTGTGCTTGGAATCCAATTTGTAAGCTAAATTCTCAATTTGGCAATTACTGTTTGAGTCATTAATTAGCTTGAATCTTTGTATGTTAATGTTTCTCAGATATAGTTAAGCATAATTAAGCTTTAAAACAGTTAGCTTGTTCTCCTAAATTTGTAGTCACTAAAAATCTTGTTTTAAACAGTTAATTTAGCCTAAGTGTAATTTTTTAGTTATCTGTTGTTATTATTATTGTTTAATGCTTAATTAGTCCTAATATATGATAATATAAAGTTAGAAATCAAATGCATGGTCTGATTCTGTGAAACTCTTTGAAAGTCACAAGCTCAGTTTGATAAAGTGGTGTTTGGATCTGTTTTATTAACTGAGTTAAAAGGTGTTCAATACATTATACTTGGTTGTTATCTGTCATACTTGTTCTAAATAACTCAGAAAAACAACAAAATCCAGTCCTTGTATAAGCAAAAGTCAAAAGGTCATTTGATCACATTTTTCTAGTTCACTGTTGGATTTGTAAGTTCTATGATCATGGTTTTGTGTTAATAAGTTGTTTATCTAGCTAAAATTAGTCTCATATTAGCTTAATATATCATAATCAGTAGCCTAGGATCATTCAAATCTCACAATAGTCAACTGCTTCATTTTCTCAAAAAGTCAAAGAAGTGCTCTGTGCACAGTTGTGGTAGGCATTTCACAAGCTCTTAGAGAGCTTATTAATGGCCTCTAGCTTATGTGTTTTAGTTTTTTGAGAAGTTCACCTAGCTGTCTCAAGGTTACAAGTGCCTATTTTCCATTCATAGCTTATTTAATAGCTTTTTGTTTAGCTTATTTAAAACATCATTTCAAAATTATGCCCTGTGCACAGGTTTACACTCATTTTCAAGAGCTTGTAAAAAGCTCTCCAGTGCACCTTAGCTTGTCAAATTTGGTTTTTTAGAAAGCTGACCAAGCCATCTCATTGATCCAAACTTAATTTTGTATTTTGTAGCGTAATAGATAGGGCTGCAAGTGCTTATTTGTTTTGTCCATTTTCTCAGCATTCACTGAGTTTTGACTCAGTGGTTTTTCAAGATCTTCATAAGCTTCTCACAAGCTTATTAGTGTAAACCAAACTTTGTACTTTAGCTTTTTGGATAGCTTAACTGGTCATCTAGCTTATCCAAGCATTTGTTTTCAGTTTGTAGCTTATCTAAGTACTTAAAAAGTAGCTTAAATGTGCCTAGCAAATTACACAGTGTCCTGTGCAAACAGGTATACTTGTGCTTATTTGAGCTTATTCAGAGCTTATTTGTCAATCCTTAAGCTTAATCAGTTTTCATATTAGCTTATTACCATTATTTAGCTTATTTCCATTTTTACATTTTGCTTTTTGAGTAGCTTATAAGCCAAATAGCTTAAACTCTTTAGCTTATTTCCATTTTCTTGCTACTGTTGAGAAAATAAGCTCATACTGAGCTTATTAATCAGTTTCATAAAAAGTCTTAGTTGTAAAAAGTGCTTATTTTATTGTGCTTAATAATTTTGCAAAAAGAAAAAATCAAAAATAAAATAAAGTGCAAAAAGGTTGTGTGTTAGACTCGAACCTAGGTTCCATTGGTGACAAGTTCACCGCATAACCCACCTAGGCTAGCTCACTTATCAGTTATCCTTTGCACATTTTATTTCTTATAGTGGTAAACATTTTAGCTTATTTAAATAAGCTTATACGAACTAATTAGCTTATTTGTAGCTTATTTAAGCCAGCTTTTTCCTCTTTTGCAATTTTCTTATCTTTATATTATTAATAAGTATTTTATAAAAAAGTTTCAGATTTTTCCATCATTGTTTAGTATTTTTCCTTATTTAAACTAGTTTTTAGGCATTTTTAAATAGCTTTTAATACAAATAAATCAGAAAAAACTTAAAAAAATATGTTTTCACTTTTCCTAGATTAAGATAAATATAAAAGTCATAAAAAGTATTTTTCCATAATTTTCTTGGTTTAAATAGTATTTTTTTAGCATTTTAATTAGTTTTAAATAGTATTAAATTAATAATAAATACATAAAAAGTCAAAAAAATATATTTTCAGTTTTAAAATAAGTTTTATCATATTTTAGACTTTTCTAAGTTATAATTTCATTTTTCTAGGTTAATCTTGTATTTTCTTATATTTTAGTGCATTTTAAATACTTAATAAATAGTTTTTAATTATTAATAATTAAATAAATAGTTTTAAAAATAATTTTCTTTTTTTAATAATTTTCTTTTTCTAATAATTTTCTTTTATTATTAGGATTGTAAAAATATCATTTTCATATTTATAGGCCTTTTATTTCTTTAAAACTCACGTTTTATTTTATACATTTACGTAATTTTATTTAAACGTACGTTTTAGGATTTAAACGTTCATCATTTTAAAATAGTGATAGCGTTTATTTAATATATTTTAACTTTTTAATCTCTTTTAATTTGCATTTAAGTCGCTGTAATTTATAAATCTTTTCTTTAGGTAATTTTTCACCTAAAACCTTACTGATCACTATCCTTAGTGATCATTCTATCATCTGATCAAGTGTTTATACACCAATTCATCCTCCGTGGGACTTAACGACCCAGGAATCCACTATATTCCTCTGATCTTAATTGCATTTGGTGTGTGATCTGTTTTAAGTTTGTTACGGTTGACCATTCACAAGTGGTTAGCTTGTGTAATAAAACTTGACGGTTTTGCACCAATCAGGCATCGTAAGGCTTGGTATAGATTTAAGGATGTTATGGTTGATGGTTTCGCACTAGAAATCGATTTGTAAACGGTCACCAGTAAACATAGAAACGTTTGTTTCAAACCACTCCCAATGTCGCTGCATCCACTGCTAGTTCAGGAGAAACCACTGCTGCAACTACATCCGATGTAATTCTATCCCATGTTACTACATATACACCCACTGCTATCCTAACCACTGCCACCATAATCACAACCACTAAGTCTTAATATGTTGTATTTGTTTTTTCAGATTTGGATTATGGAGACATTCCATAATAGCTCCCAGTTTTGGACGAAAGACCCAGAGAAGATCCCACGTTGTTTAGCATGGTCCAAAATAAAAAACTTTGAAAAAAAGCATTACACTATTTTATTTAATCCGGTAAGTAAAAACCCAAAATTAGTTATGTGTTGTATGTTTTTATTGCATTTAGCATATCAGGTTAGTTTCTTTCTTATGTAGGCTGTTAGACTATTAAAGAAGATTGTACCAACAAATGCCGAGCTGACATGTCTGTGGTACATTCGAAGTATGGACTACATCCGTGGACTTGATTCGCAACTTGTGGAAAGAAGAGAAGAGTTGGCTGAGCAATTAATGGTGGAAGAAGAAGAAGCTATGGCCCATGTGGATGTATATGGTGGAATTGAAGCCGATTTAAACATTCCTTTATGTGATGCTGATGAAGTTGTTCTAGAAGGTGAAACGTCGAAGGTCAATGACACTGCTGAAGAAGAAGATATTTTAGTTGGGTTTGGTGAAACGTTGAAGGTGAATGAGCCTGTGAAGCTTGAAGATGTTCTAGTTGGTAATCTTGAGGTTCCAGATGGGAACAAATGTGAGAAAGCGGCAGCGTTACATAAGTTGGATAAAGATGACATTCAAGCTGAGCTTGTGTCCATTAAGTCCAGGGTTGGTAGTATTGAAGAATGTGTAGGAGACGTTGTTGTATCACAACTATTGATACAAAACGTTAAAAAAAGAATTGGGGTACTTGAGGAAGTTTTAGGAATAAAGTCAGAAGATGTTGTTGGTGAGAATAAGGTAAGAAGCTATAATTTGAATTTTTTTGAGTTCATTATGAAAACAATGGTCTCTTTGATCAAAGTATGTTCACTTGTTTACAGGTGGAGAGTGTTGATGCCAATAAACCTTTGGCTACTTCTGATGCTCACACTCCCATCAGGACCAATGTAGGAAACGATGAGAAGCAGAAGTTGTTTTATACGGACTCCGAAGAGTTTACCGGACCTATGATGCAAGTTATGAAAGCTGCTTTATCGGGGAGTCTTGAATATGCTCATCATTCCAACAATTTTATGCAGGTGGATAAGAAATTTGATTGTGCCGCCTTACCGAATTTGAATGATGCATTCTCAGACATTGGTTATGATGGGTTTGATCCAACTCCTGTTGACGTACGTATATATTTACTATTTTTTCCCCTGGTTTTACTTTTTTCTCTCAATATTAAAAACACATACCCTTATTTTAATCTTTATCTAGAAATCGATGGATATAAATGTTGTGGAAAAAGAAATTGACCGAGAGAAGGGTAAGGAAATGGTTGTGTGGCAGCCACCTGTCTTGTTTAGATGGTTTGTGGAGTGGACTCTTAAAGAGTTAAAACCAGCTATGGAGGAGGGGGCTTCACAAGTAGAAAAAGTTGATGATCCGGCTGGGGAAGGGGCTGCACATGTAGAGAAAGTGGATATGGAGGTTAATGAAACGGCTGGGGAAGGGCCTACAAATGTTGATGAACCGGCTGAGGAAGGGGCTGATACACATGGGGATGTTGCTTATGGAGATTAGGATAGTGTTGAGGTGATTTTCTTTGATTATGAGGATGAGCAGGATGTTGTTAAGGTACAGTTATTTATCTTATCATTTGTTACCAACAATGCATGCATAATAATAGTACAATCCCTTAAGACATGACAAATATAACTTGAGCAAAGACATTATTAGCAACTACATCACTTTCAGAAACTAGGAAATAACATTTAGTTTGTTTTTCCCTTTTTGTTTGGATCATCATTACACTTGCGCAATATGGTTGACTTGCCTGTTAGGGTCTCATTCATTTTTTGTTGCTTCAGAACATTAGTGTTACGGCTACTAGGACCCTCATCTTGCGGATTGGTTCCCAACATTAGTGATTGCTTATGTTTAACACCGCCAGTTGGTTCTATAACTTCTTCTTGTTCGTGACCGTATATCTGTCTTCTTAGGTCTTCTAGCACTTCAGCTGGTAATCGGTAGCTAGCTTCAGGATTTGGTCCATATAATTCATATATCTCAGGAAACATTACCTCTCTTGCTACCTTTATTGACCACTCCCTTTCATCGTGATTATGCTCAAACTTAACTATTTTACCACTCAACATAATTCAATTAATGTGATGGAATTATGGTTATGAAACTGAAAATAAATAGGAGCAAATATGTTGAAGAAGCAGATCATGGTTTCACTATTAAATAGACACTACATGCTAAGTCACATGTAAACAGTTAAAACATACATAGTCAACTGCAAAGAAGATTTACATTTGAAAATAAGAAAGGGCCCTCAGCAAACAGTCATGATTTGTTGTACATGTCCTTAAAATTATGTATCGGTGAAATATTTTCCTTTGCGGTCACAGTTTATTTTATGCATTAGAATATTGTTTTCCAAGCGTAATCAGGGTGCCAATTTTCAAATCACATTTCCACTTTACCTCAGTTGAGAATTGAAGTTTTTTAGTTGTTGCATAGTAGAGCTGTGTGGTAAAAAATGAATTGCTTTTATTATTTAGGCTGCAAATATCAGATGTGTTTTCAACTCGCTTAAACGGAAGAGGAAGCCAGGGATATTTTGCACCTCACCCTATACTACTCAACCAACCATTACTCCAAAGAGAAGGCGTTCATCACGGATCAATCGTGAAAACCCATCCCCTCCTAACGCTCCTGATTTTGATGATACTTTGGATCCATTTGTGGAGGTATGTAACTGTGAAAACTTATATTTCTCTTACTTTTGAATACAAACATTCACTAAAAGAGCTTATTTGTTCTATTTCAGAATCTGTCGAGAACTGGAATGGGAAAGAAAACAACGAAAACGATAACTGCGCCATGTTCCATTCAAAAATTTTTGAATGAGAATAATGGTACTAGGTTTATTTTCCCGTGGGGCAATGAAGACACTATTGCTGATCGCCGGTTTTGGGAGTATTTATTGGCAACAGGTGATAATAAGGCAGGATGGCTGAGGGACGAGGTGCGTATAAAATCAGTTGATAGATTTGTACCAAAAATGTTTCTTTCTGTTTTGATATTGTTTTTAATTATGTGTCCAAATGTATAAACAACACCTAGATCTATGGGTAGATTTGATGTGGCATTTCCGACCATCAGATGCCGATTGGGCTATGGTGGGTCTTTTTTTCACACCACAAATCATTAATGACTTCGTACGAAGCTATTGGGCAAATGGTGTTAAGTACCCGGTGCCTTGGTGTTAGGTCACTAGTTTTACAACACAAGCATCAATGAAAGAAATAGAAAAGAGATAGAGGTCGGTTGAACAATAAACAAACACACACACACACGTATGAGTAGCACGGTTATGCGTAGGGCATGAGTGAAAGAAATAAATTGAACAACCAACCCTCAAGTGAGGGTTATACAATAGTATTTATAGGAAGGGGAGCTAGGGCAACACTCCTACTCCCTTCCTTTCCTTAATGGACATGGGCCTAAGCTCATGGGCCTTCTACATAAGCTTAAGGCTAATAACAAACATAAAGACCATAATAAAGCTAACTATTACATATGAATTACTAACACTTGATTAAGGTTTAGGGGTGATTCCAACAATCTCCCCCTAAGTGTTAGCGATGAAAAATATACACGATGAAGGCGTTGATGTAATAGTAGATTTAACGTCTTCTGACATTCTTTTTTCTTGTGAGAAGAATTGCCTTGATTCGAACAATCTCCCCAGTGTAGAGAAATTGTCTTCTTTGAACAGTTCTGCTTTGACGTCATCTTTAACTTTGTTCTTTGATCATTGTTCTTTGTGATGAAAGTGATAGTATGTTGTAGTCTGCATCAAGTCTGCCTCAGGTCTGCTTCGCTGCTCCAGTGTCTCCATGTCATTCTTCAACATGCTTATACGCTCTTTGACGTTGGAATTCAGTACTGATGAAGTTCTTTAAGTCTTTAAACTTTGTAGATTCTTTGACTTGACGAAGAATCATTCTGACTTTTGTGTTGCTATTAGATAGAACTTCCATTAGTGATGATGTTGGCATGAGCATGTGAAGAATCTGCACGATCATTCCGCTCTAGAGCTTTCATAAGAAGAAAACATTAAAACGGTTAGTGATAAGCGGATTCCGGCACTTATAAGTTTGAACTTCTAGAGTGTTAACAACATAGTGTGAAAACACAACTCTAATTCTTACAAAGGCCGTTCCTGAACTGGAGTCTCTCTACTCACGGGTTTATCCTAGGGTAGGGGTAAGATCTGTCTACATTCTACCTCCCCCATACCTTGCCCCGGCGGGATTGGGTTTGTTGTTGTTTGTTACTGATGCACTCATACTTTCTGCGAATTTTCAGGATAGCTGGGAAGAAATTGACACACTCTTGAAACGGGAGAAACCTAAAGCGACCATCGTGTATGCTATATTTGGAATTGCTATCACGGTTACAATTACATCTCCCTTCATAACAAGTGTCAAACAATTCTCAACAGCGGCTCACATACCTTTTCTCTTCACTTCATTTGTTATGGTACCGATTGCCCTGAACGCTAAAAAGGTAATCGATGCACTTTTCGATGCTCAACCCCATGTTCGGAAGAACGCTTCTTTGGCATTTTCAGAGGTTTGCACACTTTGACTAATGCATCACTTACTTTATGTTTAATAGTTAATATATTGTAGATTTTATCAACCGATAACTTACTTTACTTTATGTTTAATAGTTAATATATGATGTAAACTAACGACACGATTTCGTTTATCTAATGCAGATCTACAATGGATTGGTGATGAATAACCATCTTGGGTTACTAACATTGCTTGCCACGGTATATATAAAGGGACTATCATGGACCTACTCGGCAGAGGTGCTCGCCATCATGATACCTTGTGCCATTGTTGGTGTATTCGCGATCAAACGTGACACCTATCCTCTTTGGGCCTCCATCTCAGCGATACTACTATATCCGGTCTCCGTATACATTTATTGTGTTCTGCCAAATGCTAGCTAATTAGCTAACTGAACGATGTCAAGGTGGTATAGGTAAGAACTGGAATGACGATGGATGTGATCAAATGTATCTTTACCATTATTGTTGTTTATATTGATGAATATGGGTTGGGTATCAAATTACTACATACTACCCCATATGAAATCTTGATATATTTTGCTTTTGGTTCTTACTATTAGACTATAAAGATGGCCCAAACTCAATTGTGGGTTTAAGTCGATTATGGTCTCATGTATATAGTTTGGCTAATAAACAATAGACCTACACGGGTATATCATTTCCATTCTTTTTTTTTTTTTTTTTTTTTTTTTTTTTTTTGAGTAAAGAGTCTTTCACCCGGTAATATATATTACACCAAAAAAACGTTGAAGTACAAAGGATGTGGATGAGTCCCACATCTCAGTCCAGGCTAAACCAAAATGCACCACATGTGCATCAAACCAACTCTAAGAGCACTTGCAACCATGACACAAGTTAAAGTTTAACCTCCTGCCACGTCAGCGCCACATCAGCTTTAATATTTCACCTTAACACACCCAAAAAAACACCCACTATCATAACATCCCAAGGTTAAACTTTAACTCGCATATTTTCAAATTCAACCCCTAAACTAAAACAAACACTTCATTTATTAAAAAAACATATCACATTAAACATTAAAACACAAAGTACATTAAACACGAATTACATTAAACATTAAAACTACAACGAGATTGATGAAAATAAAACTACTAAAACTTAAGAATACGAATCATCTGAGTTTCAACCCTCGCCACTTGAAGAGGAATAAAACTCGCCATTAAAGAGCTTTGTCTCCATGATGTCAAAGTAGTAATCTCTAAGATATTGAGGTTCCCTGGCTTCTTGTTCACGACGAGCAGCTTCCTCGCGTGCCTCATGTTCCATAATCTCTCTATGATTTTCTTCGTCCTGTTCAAGTTGACGAAGGGAAGTCTCACTTAACCCAAATGGATTGTTTTCAAGATCCACCTGTGGACTGTTAGTAGCTGGATTGTTAACAGGTGGAGTGTTAACAATTGGATTGTTAACAGGTGGAGTGTTTAAAAATACATTTTCCGGTTGGAAAACCGGAAAGACATCTTGAGGTGGTGTTAAGTAAACTTCAAATTCTTCTGGAGTTGGAAAGCTAGTTTTCGGCAACTGTGTTGGAGTTGGAAAGCTAGTTTCCGGCAACTGTTGTGGACTTGGGAATTGCTGAGAAAAATCTTTGCGAGACATTTTCGTGTGTGTAAGTTGTGTGTTCTAAACAACTCTGGTAGAGTTGCATATATAGGCAGAGTTGATTTTGATTTTGATTTTGAATAAATTCCGCTCATATTTGATTTTTAAATTTCAAATTTGAATTTGAATTTATCCCGCTCAGAATTAACCAGTATAATTTAAATTAGAATTTGAATATGTTGAGGGGGTGTAAGTGAAAATTTATTTGAAATGGTTTAGGGGGTGAAATGACTTTTTTTTTACTCTAGCCTTAACGCCCCGTTATTGGGGTAACTTGCACCCTTTAACGCCCAAATATCTTGGGGCTTGGTGTGGGTAACGTGGCTTAACGCCTCATAACGTGGGAATAACGCCCCCCCCCCCCCCCACACACACACACACGTTATGATTGCAACTGCTCTAAGTGTGTGGGGTGCACTTGAAGGAAAAGTCTCGTGGAAGGAATTTCCTTTCGGGAAAAAAGGCTACACCACCTAAAGCGGGAAAGTATCAAGATAAAAAAAATTGCTATGCGGGAGTATAGTCCCGAAAGCCAAAGGAGAGAGAGAGAGAGAGAGAGAGAGAGAGAGAGAGAGAGAGTGAGTGAGTTTATTGAGGAGGGAGAAATAATATTATGTTATGTTGTGAGTGGGTATTTACTTTTTTTTGGATATTTTTAAATGATAAAAATTAGAGAAAAAATGGAAGAGAGAGAAGGTGGAGCAATGATTTAGGGAAATTGAAGGAAAATAATCAGTAGCCTAGGATCATTCAAATCTCACAATAGTCAACTGCTTCATTTTCTCAAAAAGTCAAAGAAGTGCTCTGTGCACAGTTGTGGTAGGCATTTCACAAGCTCTTAGAGAGCTTATTAATGGCCTCTAGCTTATGTGTTTTAGTTTTTTGAGAAGTTCACCTAGCTGTCTCAAGGTTACAAGTGCCTATTTTCCATTCATAGCTTATTTAATAGCTTTTTGTTTAGCTTATTTAAAACATCATTTCAAAATTATGCCCTGTGCACAGGTTTACACTCATTTTCAAGAGCTTGTAAAAAGCTCTCCAGTGCACCTTAGCTTGTCAAATTTGGTTTTTTAGAAAGCTGACCAAGCCATCTCATTGATCCAAACTTAATTTTGTATTTTGTAGCTTAATAGATAGGGCTGCAAGTGCTTATTTGTTTTGTCCATTTTCTCAGCATTCACTGAGTTTTGACTCAGTGGTTTTTCAAGATCTTCATAAGCTTCTCACAAGCTTATTAGTGTAAACCAAACTTTGTACTTTAGCTTTTTGGATAGCTTAACTGGTCATCTAGCTTATCCAAGCATTTGTTTTCAGTTTGTAGCTTATCTAAGTACTTAAAAAGTAGCTTAAATGTGCCTAGCAAATTACACAGTGTCCTGTGCAAACAGGTATACTTGTGCTTATTTGAGCTTATTCAGAGCTTATTTGTCAATCCTTAAGCTTAATCAGTTTTCATATTAGCTTATTACCATTATTTAGCTTATTTCCATTTTTACATTTTGCTTTTTGAGTAGCTTATAAGCCAAATAGCTTAAACTCTTTAGCTTATTTCCATTTTCTTGCTACTGTTGAGAAAATAAGCTCATACTGAGCTTATTAATCAGTTTCATAAAAAGTCTTAGTTGTAAAAAGTGCTTATTTTATTGTGCTTAATAATTTTGCAAAAAGAAAAAATCAAAAATAAAATAAAGTGCAAAAAGGTTGTGTGTTAGACTCGAACCTAGGTTCCATTGGTGACAAGTTCACCGCATAACCCACCTAGGCTAGCTCACTTATCAGTTATCCTTTGCACATTTTATTTCTTATAGTGGTAAACATTTTAGCTTATTTAAATAAGCTTATACGAACTAATTAGCTTATTTGTAGCTTATTTAAGCCATCTTTTTCCTCTTTTGCAATTTTCTTATCTTTATATTATTAATAAGTATTTTATAAAAAAGTTTCAGATTTTTCCATCATTGTTTAGTATTTTCCCTTATTTAAACTAGTTTTTAGGCATTTTTAAATAGCTTTTAATACAAATAAATCAGAAAAAACTTAAAAAAATATGTTTTCACTTTTCCTAGATTAAGATAAATATAAAAGTCATAAAAAGTATTTTTCCATAATTTTCTTGGTTTAAATAGTATTTTTTTAGCATTTTAATTAGTTTTAAATAGTATTAAATTAATAATAAATACATAAAAAGTCAAAAAAATATATTTTCAGTTTTAAAATAAGTTTTATCATATTTTAGACTTTTCTAAGTTATAATTTCATTTTTCTAGGTTAATCTTGTATTTTCTTATATTTTAGTGCATTATAAATACTTAATAAATAGTTTTTAATTATTAATAATTAAATAAATAGTTTTAAAAATAATTTTCTTTTTCTAATAATTTTCTTTTATTATTAGGATTGTAAAAATATCATTTTCATATTTATAGGCCTTTTATTTCTTTAAAACTCACGTTTTATTTTATACATTTACGTAATTTTATTTAAACGTACGTTTTAGGATTTAAACGTTCATCATTTTAAAATAGTGATAGCGTTTATTTAATATATTTTAACTTTTTAATCTCTTTTAATTTGCATTTAAGTCACTGTAATTTATAAATCTTTTCTTTAGGTAATTTTTCACCCAAAACCTTACTGATCACTATCCTTAGTGATCATTCTATCATCTGATCAAGTGTTTATACACCAATTCATCCTCCGTGGGACTTAACCACCCAGGAATCCACTATATTCCTCTGATCTTAATTGCATTTGGTGTGTGATCTGTTTTAAGTTTGTTACGGTTGACCATTCACAAGTGGTTAGCTTGTGTAATAAAACTTGACGGTTTTGCACCAATCAAATTTTGGCGCCGCTGCCGGGGAACGAACCCGGGTCACCCGCGTGACAGGCGGGAATACTTACCACTATACTACAACCCTAGTGTGGCACACACCATATGGGTTTTCACCCATGTTTCTGTCTTCTTACCCCTTTCTACCACCCTAGTGTGGGGGAGTTGCCCCACGCTGTTGTATATATCAATCTCTAAAAAAAAAAAAAAAAGAAAAAAAAAATGAGTATATATCAAAAATAAAATAATGGCCGTAGTATTTCCCTTTTATGTTCTATGTTTCGGCATAACCGCCGGTACTTTGAATATTGAGGGCAATATTCATTTCTAAGTGTGGGGGGGAATTCTCACGAATTTTATCATGTAATTATTCCACTCAATTCCCCCGTTTTTGGCCAAAATTTTTTTTTTGGAGTAAGTGTTTTTCACTTACTCAGCAAATGGTAATCAGTCCGCCATGTCTAACCCACATAAGGATTGGCTAATCCAGGAGCAAACAGCTCTTGGTAAAGATATCTCAAATCCGTTTATGGCTTACAATTTGCCTAAAATTGTATGGTGTTCAGCTCACCATATCTTTAAACTAGTGAAAAGTTGGCTAGCCCGCAAGTTTATGGCTTGGGGTAAAGGCAGTTGAAAATCCATAATTGGTAATCGGCTCACCAAAGATAATATTGATAATTTATCTAAGAGTTGGCTAGTCCATAAGCAAACGGTTTCTGGTAAAGACAAATCAAATCCGTTGAAAGCTTATGATTTGCTAAAAATCATTTGGTTATCATTGTGCCAAGGTTCTTACTTGAACTAAAACAATTGGCTACTCCAGAAGTAATGGCTTTTGGTAAAAAGATAAAATCCATTAATTTTTCTCAAATCATTGCTAGGGACTAGCAATATCTTAGTGTGGGGGATTGATGAGTGTCTAAATACTCATCATTTTTATACTGTTAGAATGCCAAAAACATCTGAAAACACTCAGAAACACATCAAAATGATAAAAATATCACAAACAAGTGTTTTATGTGTTTTAAATGCAAAAACATCAAAATCAGATGAAAAACGTATCAAGTTTGCATAATTGGCAGTTTTAGTCCCCCAAGTTACAAAAGTTGTCAAATCTAGTCCCTGGTAATTCAAAAACTTGTAAAATGTCAATTAAGGTCCATAAGATTCAAAATTTGTCAAAACAAACCCTTTAAAGTTAAAAAATCACAATTTACAACTTTAGTCCCTCAACTTTACAAAAATGTCAAAAATAGTCCCTGGGTGTTCAAAAATAGAAATTATTCAAACATCACCCTTGTATTATTAATAAATGACAAAATTGGTCCTTTATGATAAGTTTAGAGAGAAATTACAAGTTTGGTCCCTGGAGTTTGAAAATTGTCAAAAATGGTCCTTGGACATTTCAAAAATGGAAAACAATCAATATTGGTCCTTGTACTATTCACATATGGCAGGAATGGTCCTTGTGAGAGCTTTGGAAACTTGTCAAGATCAGTCCTTGAAGAATTGGCAAATTACACAAATGGTCCTTGTTGTTAACTTAAACCAAGCCGGACCCTTTCTATTATTAATATCCAAATCCAAACTCAGACTTGGCCCAAACCCAAGCCCAACTCACGTTTAAATAATAAAACTGCGCACACTGTGCGTCTCCCTCACCTCGCCTGAAACCCAAAACCAGAGGTGGTTTTCTTACCACCTCCTTTCCACCTCACCTCACTACCCACCTTTCCAACTCATTCCCCCTCCTCACATCTTAGCCCACAAGCAGTTAATGCTTCCCCACCATGAACCTTTACTGTAGCACTCACATAAACCTGTTTTTGCTTTCCAAGTCATCCTAAACCCATACCTACTTCACATATTGTCCCCTCCACCTCTACTATACTCCAAACTTCCTTAATTAGATTAAAACTGCCCCAAACAGTCTATATCAATTTTGGCGCCAAAAGTAAGTTTAAAGGCTAGGATGACTTTGACTGAATCAATGGCTGAGATTGTTGATGGGATATGATCAGAGACATGTGGGGAGTTCAAAAAGGCTATAAAGAAAGAGGAAGAGTCAATGGAGAAGATATCTAGTTTTAATAATAATTTAGCTTATGTCGTTTTTATTAAATTTCAAGTTCCAGTGTTTGTTTAAGCTTTAGGATCTGTATTTCAAGTTATTAATGTGAAATAAAACCTTTGTTAACATCAATTTCAAGTTTAAAGTTCTGTTTTCAAGTTATGCAATTTTTCAAGTTTAATAAATCTCATGAATGTTGAATGTTGTTAATCAGTTGTTGTCTTGGACTTATAAGTCACATAAGCTCCTAAGATAGCTTATAAAAGCTATTAGATACCTTAAAATCAGTTCTAGTTATAAAAAGCAAAAATACAAAAAAATACAAGAAAAATCAGTCATAAATAAAAAATCATGAGAAATGAAGAAAGATGCAAGGAGCAAGGTGAATTCTGGATTGCCTTGGGTTTAGTGCTTATTGGGAAGCTTTAGGTTGTGTTTGTAAGCCTTGGTTCTCAGTTCTGTGCTTGGAATCCAATTTGTAAGCTAAATTCTCAATTTGGCAATTACTGTTTGAGTCATTAATTAGCTTGAATCTTTGTATGTTAATGTTTCTCAGATATAGTTAAGCATAATTAAGCTTTAAAACAGTTAGCTTGTTCTCCTAAATTTGTAGTCACTAAAAATCTTGTTTTAAACAGTTAATTTAGCCTAAGTGTAATTTTTTAGTTATCTGTTGTTATTATTATTGTTTAATGCTTAATTAGTCCTAATATATGATAATATAAAGTTAGAAATCAAATGCATGGTCTGATTCTGTGAAACTCTTTGAAAGTCACAAGCTCAGTTTGATAAAGTGGTGTTTGGATCTGTTTTATTAACTGAGTTAAAAGGTGTTCAATACATTATACTTGGTTGTTATCTGTCATACTTGTTCTAAATAACTCAGAAAAACAACAAAATCCAGTCCTTGTATAAACAAAAGTCAAAAGGTCATTTGATCACATTTTTCTAGTTCACTGTTGGATTTGTAAGTTCTATGATCATGGTTTTGTGTTAATAAGTTGTTTATCTAGCTAAAATTAGTCTCATATTAGCTTAATATATCATAATCAGTAGCCTAGGATCATTCAAATCTCACAATAGTCAACTACTTCATTTTCTCAAAAAGTCAAAGAAGTGCTCTGTGCACAGTTGTGGTAGGCATTTCACAAGCTCTTAGAGAGCTTATTAATGGCCTCTAGCTTATGTGTTTTAGTTTTTTGAGAAGTTCACCTAGCTGTCTCAAGGTTACAAGTGCCTATTTTCCATTCATAGCTTATTTAATAGCTTTTTGTTTAGCTTATTTAAAACATCATTTCAAAATCATGCCCTGTGCACAGGTTTACACTCATTTTCAAGAGCTTGTAAAAAGCTCTCCAGTGCACCTTAGCTTGTCAAATTTGGTTTTTTAGAAAGCTGACCAAGCCATCTCATTGATCCAAACTTAATTTTGTATTTTGTAGCGTAATAGATAGGGCTGCAAGTGCTTATTTGTTTTGTCCATTTTCTCAGCATTCACTGAGTTTTGACTCAGTGGTTTTTCAAGATCTTCATAAGCTTCTCACAAGCTTATTAGTGTAAACCAAACTTTGTACTTTAGCTTTTTGGATAGCTTAACTGGTCATCTAGCTTATCCAAGCATTTGTTTTCAGTTTGTAGCTTATCTAAGTACTTAAAAAGTAGCTTAAATGTGCCTAGCAAATTACACAGTGTCCTGTGCAAACAGGTATACTTGTGCTTATTTGAGCTTATTCAGAGCTTATTTGTCAATCCTTAAGCTTAATCAGTTTTCATATTAGCTTATTACCATTATTTAGCTTATTTCCATTTTTACATTTTGCTTTTTGAGTAGCTTATAAGCCAAATAGCTTAAACTCTTTAGCTTATTTCCATTTTCTTGCTACTGTTGAGAAAATAAGCTCATACTGAGCTTATTAATCAGTTTCATAAAAAGTCTTAGTTGTAAAAAGTGCTTATTTTATTGTGCTTAATAATTTTGCAAAAAGAAAAAATCAAAAATAAAATAAAGTGCAAAAAGGTTGTGTGTTAGACTCGAACCTAGGTTCCATTGGTGACAAGTTCACCGCATAACCCACCTAGGCTAGCTCACTTATCAGTTATCCTTTGCACATTTTATTTCTTATAGTGGTAAACATTTTAGCTTATTTAAATAAGCTTATACGAACTAATTAGCTTATTTGTAGCTTATTTAAGCCATCTTTTTCCTCTTTTGCAATTTTCTTATCTTTATATTATTAATAAGTATTTTATAAAAAAGTTTCAGATTTTTCCATCATTGTTTAGTATTTTCCCTTATTTAAACTAGTTTTTAGGCATTTTTAAATAGCTTTTAATACAAATAAATCAGAAAAAACTTAAAAAAATATGTTTTCACTTTTCCTAGATTAAGATAAATATAAAAGTCATAAAAAGTATTTTTCCATAATTTTCTTGGTTTAAATAGTATTTTTTTAGCATTTTAATTAGTTTTAAATAGTATTAAATTAATAATAAATACATAAAAAGTCAAAAAAATATATTTTCAGTTTTAAAATAAGTTTTATCATATTTTAGACTTTTCTAAGTTATAATTTCATTTTTCTAGGTTAATCTTGTATTTTCTTATATTTTAGTGCATTATAAATACTTAATAAATAGTTTTTAATTATTAATAATTAAATAAATAGTTTTAAAAATAATTTTCTTTTTCTAATAATTTTCTTTTATTATTAGGATTGTAAAAATATCATTTTCATATTTATAGGCCTTTTATTTCTTTAAAACTCACGTTTTATTTTATACATTTACGTAATTTTATTTAAACGTACGTTTTAGGATTTAAACGTTCATCATTTTAAAATAGTGATAGCGTTTATTTAATATATTTTAACTTTTTAATCTCTTTTAATTTGCATTTAAGTCACTGTAATTTATAAATCTTTTCTTTAGGTAATTTTTCACCCAAAACCTTACTGATCACTATCCTTAGTGATCATTCTATCATCTGATCAAGTGTTTATACACCAATTCATCCTCCGTGGGACTTAACCACCCAGGAATCCACTATATTCCTCTGATCTTAATTGCATTTGGTGTGTGATCTGTTTTAAGTTTGTTACGGTTGACCATTCACAAGTGGTTAGCTTGTGTAATAAAACTTGACGGTTTTGCACCAATCAAATTTTGGCGCCGCTGCCGGGGAACGAACCCGGGTCACCCGCGTGACAGGCGGGAATACTTACCACTATACTACAACCCTAGTGTGGCACACACCATATGGGTTTTCACCCATGTTTCTGTCTTCTTACCCCTTTCTACCACCCTAGTGTGGGGGAGTTGCCCCACGCTGTTGTATATATCAATCTCTAAAAAAAAAAAAAAAAAAGAAAAAAAAAATGAGTATATATCAAAAATAAAATAATGGCCGTAGTATTTCCCTTTTATGTTCTATGTTTCGGCATAACCGCCGGTACTTTGAATATTGAGGGCAATATTCATTTCTAAGTGTGGGGGGGAATTCTCACGAATTTTATCATGTAATTATTCCACTCAATTCCCCCGTTTTTGGCCAAAATTTTTTTTTTGGAGTAAGTGTTTTTCACTTACTCAGCAAATGGTAATCAGTCCGCCATGTCTAACCCACATAAGGATTGGCTAATCCAGGAGCAAACAGCTCTTGGTAAAGATATCTCAAATCCGTTTATGGCTTACAATTTGCCTAAAATTGTATGGTGTTCAGCTCACCATATCTTTAAACTAGTGAAAAGTTGGCTAGCCCGCAAGTTTATGGCTTGGGGTAAAGGCAGTTGAAAATCCATAATTGGTAATCGGCTCACCAAAGATAATATTGATAATTTATCTAAGAGTTGGCTAGTCCATAAGCAAACGGTTTCTGGTAAAGACAAATCAAATCCGTTGAAAGCTTATGATTTGCTAAAAATCATTTGGTTATCATTGTGCCAAGGTTCTTACTTGAACTAAAACAATTGGCTACTCCAGAAGTAATGGCTTTTGGTAAAAAGATAAAATCCATTAATTTTTCTCAAATCATTGCTAGGGACTAGCAATATCTTAGTGTGGGGGATTGATGAGTGTCTAAATACTCATCATTTTTATACTGTTAGAATGCCAAAAACATCTGAAAACACTCAGAAACACATCAAAATGATAAAAATATCACAAACAAGTGTTTTATGTGTTTTAAATGCAAAAACATCAAAATCAGATGAAAAACGTATCAAGTTTGCATAATTGGCAGTTTTAGTCCCCCAAGTTACAAAAGTTGTCAAATCTAGTCCCTGGTAATTCAAAAACTTGTAAAATGTCAATTAAGGTCCATAAGATTCAAAATTTGTCAAAACAAACCCTTTAAAGTTAAAAAATCACAATTTACAACTTTAGTCCCTCAACTTTACAAAAATGTCAAAAATAGTCCCTGGGTGTTCAAAAATAGAAATTATTCAAACATCACCCTTGTATTATTAATAAATGACAAAATTGGTCCTTTATGATAAGTTTAGAGAGAAATTACAAGTTTGGTCCCTGGAGTTTGAAAATTGTCAAAAATGGTCCTTGGACATTTCAAAAATGGAAAACAATCAATATTGGTCCTTGTACTATTCACATATGGCAGGAATGGTCCTTGTGAGAGCTTTGGAAACTTGTCAAGATCAGTCCTTGAAGAATTGGCAAATTACACAAATGGTCCTTGTTGTTAACTTAAACCAAGCCGGACCCTTTCTATTATTAATATCCAAATCCAAACTCAGACTTGGCCCAAACCCAAGCCCAACTCACGTTTAAATAATAAAACTGCGCACACTGTGCGTCTCCCTCACCTCGCCTGAAACCCAAAACCAGAGGTGGTTTTCTTACCACCTCCTTTCCACCTCACCTCACTACCCACCTTTCCAGCTCATTCCCCCTCCTCACATCTTAGCCCACAAGCAGTTAATGCTTCCCCACCATGAACCTTTACTGTAGCACTCACATAAACCTGTTTTTGCTTTCCAAGTCATCCTAAACCCATACCTACTTCACATATTGTCCCCTCCACCTCTACTATACTCCAAACTTCCTTAATTAGATTAAAACTGCCCCAAACAGTCTATATCAATTTTGGCGCCAAAAGTAAGTTTAAAGGCTAGGATGACTTTGACTGAATCAATGGCTGAGATTGTTGATGGGATATGATCAGAGACATGTGGGGAGTTCAAAAAGGCTATAAAGAAAGAGGAAGAGTCAATGGAGAAGATATCTAGTTTTAATAATAATTTAGCTTATGTCGTTTTTATTAAATTTCAAGTTCCAGTGTTTGTTTAAGCTTTAGGATCTGTATTTCAAGTTATTAATGTGAAATAAAACCTTTGTTAACATCAATTTCAAGTTTAAAGTTCTGTTTTCAAGTTATGCAATTTTTCAAGTTTAATAAATCTCATGAATGTTGAATGTTGTTAATCAGTTGTTGTCTTGGACTTATAAGTCACATAAGCTCCTAAGATAGCTTATAAAAGCTATTAGATACCTTAAAATCAGTTCTAGTTATAAAAAGCAAAAATACAAAAAAATACAAGAAAAATCAGTCATAAATAAAAAATCATGAGAAATGAAGAAAGATGCAAGGAGCAAGGTGAATTCTGGATTGCCTTGGGTTTAGTGCTTATTGGGAAGCTTTAGGTTGTGTTTGTAAGCCTTGGTTCTCAGTTCTGTGCTTGGAATCCAATTTGTAAGCTAAATTCTCAATTTGGCAATTACTGTTTGAGTCATTAATTAGCTTGAATCTTTGTATGTTAATGTTTCTCAGATATAGTTAAGCATAATTAAGCTTTAAAACAGTTAGCTTGTTCTCCTAAATTTGTAGTCACTAAAAATCTTGTTTTAAACAGTTAATTTAGCCTAAGTGTAATTTTTTAGTTATCTGTTGTTATTATTATTGTTTAATGCTTAATTAGTCCTAATATATGATAATATAAAGTTAGAAATCAAATGCATGGTCTGATTCTGTGAAACTCTTTGAAAGTCACAAGCTCAGTTTGATAAAGTGGTGTTTGGATCTGTTTTATTAACTGAGTTAAAAGGTGTTCAATACATTATACTTGGTTGTTATCTGTCATACTTGTTCTAAATAACTCAGAAAAACAACAAAATCCAGTCCTTGTATAAGCAAAAGTCAAAAGGTCATTTGATCACATTTTTCTAGTTCACTGTTGGATTTGTAAGTTCTATGATCATGGTTTTGTGTTAATAAGTTGTTTATCTAGCTAAAATTAGTCTCATATTAGCTTAATATATCATAATCAGTAGCCTAGGATCATTCAAATCTCACAATAGTCAACTGCTTCATTTTCTCAAAAAGTCAAAGAAGTGCTCTGTGCACAGTTGTGGTAGGCATTTCACAAGCTCTTAGAGAGCTTATTAATGGCCTCTAGCTTATGTGTTTTAGTTTTTTGAGAAGTTCACCTAGCTGTCTCAAGGTTACAAGTGCCTATTTTCCATTCATAGCTTATTTAATAGCTTTTTGTTTAGCTTATTTAAAACATCATTTCAAAATTATGCCCTGTGCACAGGTTTACACTCATTTTCAAGAGCTTGTAAAAAGCTCTCCAGTGCACCTTAGCTTGTCAAATTTGGTTTTTTAGAAAGCTGACCAAGCCATCTCATTGATCCAAACTTAATTTTGTATTTTGTAGCGTAATAGATAGGGCTGCAAGTGCTTATTTGTTTTGTCCATTTTCTCAGCATTCACTGAGTTTTGACTCAGTGGTTTTTCAAGATCTTCATAAGCTTCTCACAAGCTTATTAGTGTAAACCAAACTTTGTACTTTAGCTTTTTGGATAGCTTAACTGGTCATCTAGCTTATCCAAGCATTTGTTTTCAGTTTGTAGCTTATCTAAGTACTTAAAAAGTAGCTTAAATGTGCCTAGCAAATTACACAGTGTCCTGTGCAAACAGGTATACTTGTGCTTATTTGAGCTTATTCAGAGCTTATTTGTCAATCCTTAAGCTTAATCAGTTTTCATATTAGCTTATTACCATTATTTAGCTTATTTCCATTTTTACATTTTGCTTTTTGAGTAGCTTATAAGCCAAATAGCTTAAACTCTTTAGCTTATTTCCATTTTCTTGCTACTGTTGAGAAAATAAGCTCATACTGAGCTTATTAATCAGTTTCATAAAAAGTCTTAGTTGTAAAAAGTGCTTATTTTATTGTGCTTAATAATTTTGCAAAAAGAAAAAATCAAAAATAAAATAAAGTGCAAAAAGGTTGTGTGTTAGACTCGAACCTAGGTTCCATTGGTGACAAGTTCACCGCATAACCCACCTAGGCTAGCTCACTTATCAGTTATCCTTTGCACATTTTATTTCTTATAGTGGTAAACATTTTAGCTTATTTAAATAAGCTTATACGAACTAATTAGCTTATTTGTAGCTTATTTAAGCCAGCTTTTTCCTCTTTTGCAATTTTCTTATCTTTATATTATTAATAAGTATTTTATAAAAAAGTTTCAGATTTTTCCATCATTGTTTAGTATTTTTCCTTATTTAAACTAGTTTTTAGGCATTTTTAAATAGCTTTTAATACAAATAAATCAGAAAAAACTTAAAAAAATATGTTTTCACTTTTCCTAGATTAAGATAAATATAAAAGTCATAAAAAGTATTTTTCCATAATTTTCTTGGTTTAAATAGTATTTTTTTAGCATTTTAATTAGTTTTAAATAGTATTAAATTAATAATAAATACATAAAAAGTCAAAAAAATATATTTTCAGTTTTAAAATAAGTTTTATCATATTTTAGACTTTTCTAAGTTATAATTTCATTTTTCTAGGTTAATCTTGTATTTTCTTATATTTTAGTGCATTTTAAATACTTAATAAATAGTTTTTAATTATTAATAATTAAATAAATAGTTTTAAAAATAATTTTCTTTTTTTAATAATTTTCTTTTTCTAATAATTTTCTTTTATTATTAGGATTGTAAAAATATCATTTTCATATTTATAGGCCTTTTATTTCTTTAAAACTCACGTTTTATTTTATACATTTACGTAATTTTATTTAAACGTACGTTTTAGGATTTAAACGTTCATCATTTTAAAATAGTGATAGCGTTTATTTAATATATTTTAACTTTTTAATCTCTTTTAATTTGCATTTAAGTCGCTGTAATTTATAAATCTTTTCTTTAGGTAATTTTTCACCTAAAACCTTACTGATCACTATCCTTAGTGATCATTCTATCATCTGATCAAGTGTTTATACACCAATTCATCCTCCGTGGGACTTAACGACCCAGGAATCCACTATATTCCTCTGATCTTAATTGCATTTGGTGTGTGATCTGTTTTAAGTTTGTTACGGTTGACCATTCACAAGTGGTTAGCTTGTGTAATAAAACTTGACGGTTTTGCACCAATCAGGCATCGTAAGGCTTGGTATAGATTTAAGGATGTTATGGTTGATGGTTTCGCACTAGAAATCGATTTGTAAACGGTCACCAGTAAACATAGAAACGTTTGTTTCAAACCACTCCCAATGTCGCTGCATCCACTGCTAGTTCAGGAGAAACCACTGCTGCAACTACATCCGATGTAATTCTATCCCATGTTACTACATATACACCCACTGCTATCCTAACCACTGCCACCATAATCACAACCACTAAGTCTTAATATGTTGTATTTGTTTTTTCAGATTTGGATTATGGAGACATTCCATAATAGCTCCCAGTTTTGGACGAAAGACCCAGAGAAGATCCCACGTTGTTTAGCATGGTCCAAAATAAAAAACTTTGAAAAAAAGCATTACACTATTTTATTTAATCCGGTAAGTAAAAACCCAAAATTAGTTATGTGTTGTATGTTTTTATTGCATTTAGCATATCAGGTTAGTTTCTTTCTTATGTAGGCTGTTAGACTATTAAAGAAGATTGTACCAACAAATGCCGAGCTGACATGTCTGTGGTACATTCGAAGTATGGACTACATCCGTGGACTTGATTCGCAACTTGTGGAAAGAAGAGAAGAGTTGGCTGAGCAATTAATGGTGGAAGAAGAAGAAGCTATGGCCCATGTGGATGTATATGGTGGAATTGAAGCCGATTTAAACATTCCTTTATGTGATGCTGATGAAGTTGTTCTAGAAGGTGAAACGTCGAAGGTCAATGACACTGCTGAAGAAGAAGATATTTTAGTTGGGTTTGGTGAAACGTTGAAGGTGAATGAGCCTGTGAAGCTTGAAGATGTTCTAGTTGGTAATCTTGAGGTTCCAGATGGGAACAAATGTGAGAAAGCGGCAGCGTTACATAAGTTGGATAAAGATGACATTCAAGCTGAGCTTGTGTCCATTAAGTCCAGGGTTGGTAGTATTGAAGAATGTGTAGGAGACGTTGTTGTATCACAACTATTGATACAAAACGTTAAAAAAAGAATTGGGGTACTTGAGGAAGTTTTAGGAATAAAGTCAGAAGATGTTGTTGGTGAGAATAAGGTAAGAAGCTATAATTTGAATTTTTTTGAGTTCATTATGAAAACAATGGTCTCTTTGATCAAAGTATGTTCACTTGTTTACAGGTGGAGAGTGTTGATGCCAATAAACCTTTGGCTACTTCTGATGCTCACACTCCCATCAGGACCAATGTAGGAAACGATGAGAAGCAGAAGTTGTTTTATACGGACTCCGAAGAGTTTACCGGACCTATGATGCAAGTTATGAAAGCTGCTTTATCGGGGAGTCTTGAATATGCTCATCATTCCAACAATTTTATGCAGGTGGATAAGAAATTTGATTGTGCCGCCTTACCGAATTTGAATGATGCATTCTCAGACATTGGTTATGATGGGTTTGATCCAACTCCTGTTGACGTACGTATATATTTACTATTTTTTCCCCTGGTTTTACTTTTTTCTCTCAATATTAAAAACACATACCCTTATTTTAATCTTTATCTAGAAATCGATGGATATAAATGTTGTGGAAAAAGAAATTGACCGAGAGAAGGGTAAGGAAATGGTTGTGTGGCAGCCACCTGTCTTGTTTAGATGGTTTGTGGAGTGGACTCTTAAAGAGTTAAAACCAGCTATGGAGGAGGGGGCTTCACAAGTAGAAAAAGTTGATGATCCGGCTGGGGAAGGGGCTGCACATGTAGAGAAAGTGGATATGGAGGTTAATGAAACGGCTGGGGAAGGGCCTACAAATGTTGATGAACCGGCTGAGGAAGGGGCTGATACACATGGGGATGTTGCTTATGGAGATTAGGATAGTGTTGAGGTGATTTTCTTTGATTATGAGGATGAGCAGGATGTTGTTAAGGTACAGTTATTTATCTTATCATTTGTTACCAACAATGCATGCATAATAATAGTACAATCCCTTAAGACATGACAAATATAACTTGAGCAAAGACATTATTAGCAACTACATCACTTTCAGAAACTAGGAAATAACATTTAGTTTGTTTTTCCCTTTTTGTTTGGATCATCATTACACTTGCGCAATATGGTTGACTTGCCTGTTAGGGTCTCATTCATTTTTTGTTGCTTCAGAACATTAGTGTTACGGCTACTAGGACCCTCATCTTGCGGATTGGTTCCCAACATTAGTGATTGCTTATGTTTAACACCGCCAGTTGGTTCTATAACTTCTTCTTGTTCGTGACCGTATATCTGTCTTCTTAGGTCTTCTAGCACTTCAGCTGGTAATCGGTAGCTAGCTTCAGGATTTGGTCCATATAATTCATATATCTCAGGAAACATTACCTCTCTTGCTACCTTTATTGACCACTCCCTTTCATCGTGATTATGCTCAAACTTAACTATTTTACCACTCAACATAATTCAATTAATGTGATGGAATTATGGTTATGAAACTGAAAATAAATAGGAGCAAATATGTTGAAGAAGCAGATCATGGTTTCACTATTAAATAGACACTACATGCTAAGTCACATGTAAACAGTTAAAACATACATAGTCAACTGCAAAGAAGATTTACATTTGAAAATAAGAAAGGGCCCTCAGCAAACAGTCATGATTTGTTGTACATGTCCTTAAAATTATGTATCGGTGAAATATTTTCCTTTGCGGTCACAGTTTATTTTATGCATTAGAATATTGTTTTCCAAGCGTAATCAGGGTGCCAATTTTCAAATCACATTTCCACTTTACCTCAGTTGAGAATTGAAGTTTTTTAGTTGTTGCATAGTAGAGCTGTGTGGTAAAAAATGAATTGCTTTTATTATTTAGGCTGCAAATATCAGATGTGTTTTCAACTCGCTTAAACGGAAGAGGAAGCCAGGGATATTTTGCACCTCACCCTATACTACTCAACCAACCATTACTCCAAAGAGAAGGCGTTCATCACGGATCAATCGTGAAAACCCATCCCCTCCTAACGCTCCTGATTTTGATGATACTTTGGATCCATTTGTGGAGGTATGTAACTGTGAAAACTTATATTTCTCTTACTTTTGAATACAAACATTCACTAAAAGAGCTTATTTGTTCTATTTCAGAATCTGTCGAGAACTGGAATGGGAAAGAAAACAACGAAAACGATAACTGCGCCATGTTCCATTCAAAAATTTTTGAATGAGAATAATGGTACTAGGTTTATTTTCCCGTGGGGCAATGAAGACACTATTGCTGATCGCCGGTTTTGGGAGTATTTATTGGCAACAGGTGATAATAAGGCAGGATGGCTGAGGGACGAGGTGCGTATAAAATCAGTTGATAGATTTGTACCAAAAATGTTTCTTTCTGTTTTGATATTGTTTTTAATTATGTGTCCAAATGTATAAACAACACCTAGATCTATGGGTAGATTTGATGTGGCATTTCCGACCATCAGATGCCGATTGGGCTATGGTGGGTCTTTTTTTCACACCACAAATCATTAATGACTTCGTACGAAGCTATTGGGCAAATGGTGTTAAGTACCCGGTGCCTTGGTGTTAGGTCACTAGTTTTACAACACAAGCATCAATGAAAGAAATAGAAAAGAGATAGAGGTCGGTTGAACAATAAACAAACACACACACACACGTATGAGTAGCACGGTTATGCGTAGGGCATGAGTGAAAGAAATAAATTGAACAACCAACCCTCAAGTGAGGGTTATACAATAGTATTTATAGGAAGGGGAGCTAGGGCAACACTCCTACTCCCTTCCTTTCCTTAATGGACATGGGCCTAAGCTCATGGGCCTTCTACATAAGCTTAAGGCTAATAACAAACATAAAGACCATAATAAAGCTAACTATTACATATGAATTACTAACACTTGATTAAGGTTTAGGGGTGATTCCAACAATCTCCCCCTAAGTGTTAGCGATGAAAAATATACACGATGAAGGCGTTGATGTAATAGTAGATTTAACGTCTTCTGACATTCTTTTTTCTTGTGAGAAGAATTGCCTTGATTCGAACAATCTCCCCAGTGTAGAGAAATTGTCTTCTTTGAACAGTTCTGCTTTGACGTCATCTTTAACTTTGTTCTTTGATCATTGTTCTTTGTGATGAAAGTGATAGTATGTTGTAGTCTGCATCAAGTCTGCCTCAGGTCTGCTTCGCTGCTCCAGTGTCTCCATGTCATTCTTCAACATGCTTATACGCTCTTTGACGTTGGAATTCAGTACTGATGAAGTTCTTTAAGTCTTTAAACTTTGTAGATTCTTTGACTTGACGAAGAATCATTCTGACTTTTGTGTTGCTATTAGATAGAACTTCCATTAGTGATGATGTTGGCATGAGCATGTGAAGAATCTGCACGATCATTCCGCTCTAGAGCTTTCATAAGAAGAAAACATTAAAACGGTTAGTGATAAGCGGATTCCGGCACTTATAAGTTTGAACTTCTAGAGTGTTAACAACATAGTGTGAAAACACAACTCTAATTCTTACAAAGGCCGTTCCTGAACTGGAGTCTCACAAGTGAGATAACGCGATGTACCGAAGTACACCTACAGTTTAGATGAGTCGCTGAGGTACACCAAAGCATCACCTCACGACTGTAGACCATTTGAGACACACTAAGCGTAATCCACGAGGAGTTACCGAAGTGACCTGCTGTCAGGGCTGTTTGATGTTGACCCTGGCAGGAATTTCCATTTAATCACTGAGGATCACAGTTGTGAACCTCTCATAAATGTTCTTGACAGATTGCTAAGATCTGTGAAGGACTCGATAACGTATCACTAATGTTCTTATTGTTGAACATCAAGTGATGAAATGTCAAGTGTACCTAAGAGATCTTTTGATGAATCTCGTGGCTCTAGACTCAATAGTGCATTTTGGTTTTCCTGAACGGAGACTAGGGAGAGGGTCTCCTTGTTTAATACCAGCAATCTCTAAGAGAAAGCCGATAGATTATGTAGGGTTCCCAGTGAGAATGAAACAAGCTTCTGTTGAGAGAAACTTGAGTGGTTAAGAAGGTTTAGTGCATGCGTCACTGGGTCCATGACGAATTTTAATCTTCAATACAGGTGTCATCAAGTGACAACCAGTAGCATATGAATTGAACCCGGTGTCTGCCCTAAGTTGAATAATCTGGAGGGCTATTTCTTTTCACCCTTTTCTTTGCATTTCTTTTTGATTCTTCAACTCCTTCTTTCTCCGATTCTCATTTTCTCCTTTTTACAATCATACCTAAGGACTTCTAAATTATAACTATTTGTGGTGTCCTTGGGTAGATCCGTCCGTCTCTGGCGGATCATAGGACGGTTATTCCTAACCTTAGTCACCTTATAACTCCATGACTAACCTATGTTGCCATAAAACCATTTTCATGAAAATCTCTCAAAGTGTTTGTGAATGAAAAACATTTTAGTACCACTGTTGAGAGATGAATATTCTGCATAAATACTCCCCCTCCACATGTGTTTAAGAGTAATTACGGAAATATGCACAGTGAGGAAAGAGCGCACACTTTTTGAATTGATCAACTCAAGATAGACAATCCCCCGCGAGACACGGTTACGCTGCATAGTTAAAGAGTTACATTGTCAGCTTTTAGGTGACAACTAGCTCTAATAACTATCTTGAAGGTGTAGACAAGCCTCGAAAGGTTGTCAAACCCGTCAGAGTTCATGTCTACCAAGAGTTTCTCGAATGGTACATTCTACTCGGACAAGTCCTTTGCGAGACACGTTTACATCACTAGCGAACTAGCTTGAAATTATTACCCGTCCCGGACAAGTCTTTTCGAGTTACTAACAGTTAAGTATCGTCAATTCGTTGGTTAAGTCTATAGCACAAAGATTCATTTGCATTTACACAACATATTTCTTATCACATAATTTTCTCCCCCTAAAAATGGCATATAAAATGTTATTTTTGAAAAGTTGAGAATAAATATGACCATTTCGAGTGTTGCGGGAAGAGTGACACAAAGAACATTTTGGTGAACAAAGTTTTAAGTCAAATACTCCCCCTCAACAGGTGATATAAACGGTTGAGGTTTTGAAAATCATAAGGGGAGGTACTTGTTATTTTGAGTAAAACCTTTGAAAAGTGAAAGGTTTGATAAGGTTTACTCAAAAGTAAGAAGCTTTAGCTCCTTTTATAAGGATTGTGGCACTGAAGCGTACCACAGGGTCCTTTCTTGACAATAACGGGTTGTACACTGTTATGTGTGCACAAGCTATAGACATAGTAAATCACACATCCAAAGTTATAATGAAAGAAGCAGTTCAAGGGGTACCAGGTAGTCCAGTGATGTTGCCAGGAGTGCGAACAGGGCGTTGATAGCCGGTGATGTTAATCCTGGGTCGACCACCAACAAAGCTTTCCAATGTTCTGAACTGATCCCTTCGATACAACCGTTTATCAATCATTGTGATGATCCTCTTCACATCCCTTCGATCCTGAGAATTCCATCGCTTAGGAGACCCAATCTTTTGATGTATATCCTTCAACCTATAAGCCAATCCGCCCCTAACCATCTTCAAAGTGTGATCCCCAAACTTGTGAAGATCTCTACACGCCATTAAGCAATTTCATTGAAGTTCACTGCGGTAAACGACGCCGAATGGTTTGCTGATGAGTGTATATTGTGAAAGCTGGTTGATGTCAGGAAGATCAAGCTGAGGTGGAGTGAAGTTGACACGGGTCTGATATGATTCAACTGCAAGCTGGAGATCTTCTACACGTTCTTTGATGACTATGCGTCTGATGAAGATGAGCAAGGATTTGATGAATTCACGTTGTACTTCAGTTGAAAATTGTCTCATGCGACCCTGTACTTTGGCAAGGTACATGTCTTTAATGTCGTCGATAGACAAATTCTCAAAGTCAGCTTCAGATAATGCATAATCCCTTTCGTCTTGCCTTTTGACCACAATATTCTTGAGAAAAGTGTAGTCCCATTTGGACGAAATATCAACGTGTTTGATGGCAACGATACTCTTAGTACTGAACACTTCATGTTGAGACTTTTGAACCTGGCAGCTTCGGTAGTAGATTCTTCGGCGTTCCGGCCAATGGTGAATCCCATAAATTGCATCACGGTCATACTCTTCCACTTTGTTGGAGAACATGTGGTTAGCTCTTTCCTCGATGGCTATGCAATTAGAGTATATGGCTGCTGGGAACGGAAGTGTCAAAGATGTAGCGTATTTCCTTGAACCATCGCCACTGTGTAGAAGAAATTCCAAGTCTTTGTTGAAGAAATATTGGAATGGAATCCTAGGCTGATCTGGTTGGCCAATTGTTGGTAGAGGTTTAGACCAGTCGGTGTAATATGGAGGGTTGTCCCGTTTGGTGAAGTCGATGTTTGCTTCTAGGTTGAGCCAATCCATGTTTTTAGACATAGCTCGTGCTATATTATCAAGGTGATACTCAACTTCAATAGCACTTTCCGAGCTGTCTTTTAGAAGTTGAAATGCTTCATTCTTGATTCGCTTCAACTCGGATTTCGTCATCTTGTTCACACGGAATTTTTCTTGTAGAAGTTTCGCATGCTCCAATGTACTACATTCTGTAACCTCTTGACCTTCAGCTGGGTAGGGAGTGGAATTAACAAGTGTAGAAAACCATTCAAATTCCTCTGTGTTATCTTCATCTAGCCATGATACGACGTCAGCCTTGGGCGCCTTCTTCTTCTTTTTCTTAGGCCTAGATGAGGATTCTGGTTTATGTACTTTGTCGGGAGAGGCGGGTTGTTGTTGGGGCTCATGGAATTCCTCATCGTCACCACCCGTATACTCAAAGTGATCACCGGTTTTCTGAGTCTGGGGTGGTAACTCAGAATCATGAGGTTTATCAGTAGAAGAACGAGGAGGAGATCTTTGCTGAGCTGGAGTCCTTTGGGGTGGAGGTAGCATAGAAGATGGTTCACCAGACGGTCTCAGACGTTTAGGTTGATTGTCCTTGTCCTTATCCTTGTCGTCACCGTCTCTTGGACGTTTAGCCCTTTCAGCTTCGACTCTACATGCTGTTTTGAGTTGGTAGTCCAGCAATGCATCAAACAATTTTCCTTCGTCAGAAGTAAATGTCGCAGATCGTTTAGACATTTGTGTTACTAGCTTGGTAACCAATTCAGCATCAGAGAATACTACAGGATCAGTTGGATTGATTGTGACGGTTAAGGGTGTTGATCTTATAGTTTGCTTGGCTATCTGCATGAGATTCGGATATAGTTTTCTGGTAAACATCTCCTTTGTGACTGCAGGAACGATGTCAAGAAGGAACTTGTGAGTGTACCCTCTGATCATTTCGTCCATTTTCCCTTGAAGATCATCTTGCATGAGCTTCTGGACGTATTCCCTTTCAACTTGCATCTTGTCCTTCTCATCGTGAAGATACTGTATTTGATCAGCAATGAAATTCGGCTTTCTATAGAGCATGTCTTTCTTTATGACCCGTTTGAAAGCTTTGACGATTCGATTCTTTGCTTGAGACATCCAAGATGGAGTTGTCTTCTTCACTGATTTGGATGTTGATTTGGTTGATCTTGTTGATGGTGGTGGTGAAGAGTGAGATGATGAATCTGATGAGGATGAGACATGGGGAGACTCGGGGTCCTTAGGAGGCTCAGAAGTTTCCTCTTTAGAACATTGTGGACTATCTAGAAGAAGGTTATCATAATTGGTTTCTTTCTCATTTCCAGAATTAGTCTTTTCATCAGCCTTAGTCTCAGCACCAGAAGTCTTTTCAGTCTTTTCCTTTTCTGGTTCTTCAAAGTCATACTCAATAGTATCCTCCACACGCGTTTGTTGTTGTTCCAAAGTGGTGGCACCAGATCCCTTATCGGGTTGATTAACCGCATCAGGATTTGGTGTAGGTTGAACTGCACCACTTGACCCTCCGGGGCCACCCATTTGATCCTTAGCAAATTCCTTAGCAACGTGTTGGAGTCTAATGAATTTGAAAATTTTCCTGTATGATGAATCCAGTTGCTCTTCATCTGAGCTTTCTTTATAAGGCACAAGTACTGGAGTCTTCCCTTTTCCTTGGTCAGCTGGAGGACTGGGAGGTTTGGCTACTGAAGGATTAATGTCGGTTGCAGTTTCAAAGAAGAAGATCTCTTCGTCTGATTGTGTATCTTCAGAGCTTTCGTCCACAAGCTCTCTTTGCGGTTCAGATTTGGGAATGGGAATAGGAACAACTTCCTTAGTGGGAACAATCCTTTTTCGTGGAGGATTCCTCTTGGGAAACTTCCTCTGACTCTCAGTGCTTGCTGCACTTCCCGCACTTCCTCTTCTGGTTTTCCTTGTGGGTGTCCCAGAAGGTTTCTCATCAAGATGACCAACTTTGCCTTCTTTCACTGCTACCCGATACCTTTTGTATGTCTCGAGCTTTTTGATTTCGTCAGTCAGAAGGTGACCAGGTAACACAGCACCCTGTTTCTTTGTTGTCGATTCCTTGATTCTGACTGTTAGGATAGGCTCAGACAACATGTCGTGATTGTCAGGGTCATTGAGCCTCTTGGGAATATCAGGATGAAGCCCAAGTGCTCTCTGGATCAACAGTTTAGTGTATCTGACATAGGGAATCTTTGAGCCAAGCTTTTTGAGAAATGACATCATGTCATCCCATATCAGAGCTTCAATTTTGATGTGCTTCATGTTGATTAATGACCAAAAGATTTGCAGTTCCATGAGCTTGGGATGCTCATAGCCACTATCACGACCATAGACAGATTTGGTGATGATGATGTAGAGAGTTCTCCACGGTTGAGGAATGTTTTTAAGCTCCACATGAGAATGCTTAGTGATAATTCCTGAAGCTTCATCATAGCCAATATCAATCAAGAATTGCAAAACTGTCTCTTCAGTAGGTGTGGCATAGAAGTCGGTTGGCTCGATTTCAGGGATGAGAAGAACAGCCCGTAGATCTGCATGTGTGATGGTGATTTGTTTGTGATTGAGCGTCACTGTCACCGCACTTTGACCTTTGATCCTTTGCATTGAATCCCAGAACTGGTGAATGTAGATCTCCGGTACAGTAGCAGAATGTGAGAGCATGTTCTGGTAGGGATGATTCTTTAGAATATCCACAGCAATCAAGCAGGAAGATTCTGAGCAGGTGAGGGTATCAAAGTCAACCCGAAGGTTGTTCTTTCCAATCTTCCTCGGATAGCCATTAGGGAAGATATCGGCAACTATGAGAACATTTGGTGCATCCACATTCATTTGAGCAGCCATGTCGTGATCTGAAATAACATTAGCCAAAAGAACCAACATATCGAAAGACATAATGTTAGTCAACATAAGGTTTTATTTTCTAATTATTGAATGTGCAATGTCAATGATAGTTACGAGTCCAAAGTCACTTGTTTGTTCAATAGTCTAATGACGTCGTGATAAGTTTCATGAGTTAGTTAACTTTAAGTTTTAAAGTTTATGTTATCACTTATTTAACATAACATATTAAACGTTTAAGCTTATTAGTGACATTATTGATTTCGTGACGTTATGATTTATTTATTTACAAGTTTGCACGCATAACAATTCATAATGAAGGTTTGATCAAGGCTTATTCATAGAAATGGTAGCTTATGCGTAAACAATAGAAGTATATGCGTAGACGCAAGCTTATGCGTAGGATCCTTACTTACGCGTAAGATATGTTACGCGTAGGAAAAGGGGACCTTATGCGTAAAGCTTACGCGTAGGCGTATATAAAACCTTACGCGTAAGGCTTACTCGTAAGAGTAGACCTTATGCGTAGAGGTCACTGTTTACGCATATCCTTTACAGGATACGCGTAGTCCCTTTGTAGAACCTTACACGTAAACGCTACACGTAAGATTTCTCTTACGCATAACGTGCTACGCGTAAGGTGATCCTTATGCGTAGATGGTTAACAACCTTGATTCTGAGTTTTACGAGTAGCAAGCCTGAAATAACATCATCATAACATCAATATTAACATTAACATTCATTCTATAACAGATCATGGCATGAAACTCATCAAACAGTTTACGCGTAAAAAGTGTTACGCGTAAACCAAAACCCTAATAGTTCAAAGATTACGCGTAAGAATTTTAGCCACAGGAATTACACCGAAGTGTTTCTGGTAAGTCTTAGAGGTATAGTAAGTTTTTCTATCCAAGTTTTAACATCAAATTCAAGGCCAATCAAGAAAACCCAAGTCGTATGAACTAGAACCCTAATTTTCAATTTATGAATCATTAGTGTTTCTGGGCTTAGATATGATTAATTCAACTTGAAAACAACATTGTACAACAATCTTTAACACCAAAAACATTCACATATGAAAACACCAAAACCCACGCATAAACCCTAATTTCCAAAATCCATCAATTCGTGTATCTGGGTGCATTTTGAGGATAAAAATGATATCATTGATGTTCTAAAAACTTTTTGACACTATCTTTTTAACCAAAAACACACAAAACATGATCATGTGTTCTTATGCATATGCGTAGAACACATAATCAATCATATACGTAAATTTGACCGTTGGATTTGTTTGAAAATCAATACCAATGTTTAAAATCTTGTTAAGAATACAATAACACTTACAGATTGATGATCAAAACACTGGATTTGAAGATTGATTTGTATGCGTAGGATTAGTTTGGTTAGTGTAATAAATGTGAAGTGAAAGTGTTAGGTGGAGGAGTTTTATTAAAATAACTTTAAGCTTTTGGCAGTTTTAGCCCTCCACCTTTTCCATTTTCATCCAAAGCCTTTAACTTCTCATTTGGTTACCAAGCGAAAGATTATTTGGAAATAACTTTGATGACACTCCCCCTCGACTTAAGAAATAATGAACGGTTATAAATTTTAGTCCGAGGAGTGTAAGAAAACCAGAAATGTGACCACCATTATTTAAAGAATCAACCGATATAAGGTAACATGCAAGTACAAGGATATTTTGAAACAGTTAAGAATTTATTTTCTCCCCCTCAACACTTGATCGGAAAAATACTGAGTTTTGAAAGATTTGAGTGTTGACGGAAGAGATGTACTTGCCATGTTTGAAAAAATATAGATAGAAGAATATTTTTGTTGTTTTATCTGATTTTATATTTTGTTTTTGAAAAATTATTTACAAAAGAGATTTTGGTGTTTGACTGGTTTTTAAGACTATTTTAAGAGGTCATCCAGTTCCTCTTGAGTCAAACACCGCATACCAATCCGGTGGACCAACTCATTAAACCTAGCGAGAGGCAAGGCTTTGGTGAGAAGATCTACCAATTGGTATTCTGTACCCATGAAGTATAATTCAACTGTACCCTATTCCACGTGGTCCTTGATGAAATGATAGCGAAGATCAATGTGCTTTGATTTCGAGTGCTGAACTGAGTTGCACGAGATCGCAATGGCACTCCGATTGTCGCAGTACATCGGGATTCTGTCATATACGTAACCATAGTCTTTGAGTTGTGTTCTCATCCAGATGACTTGAGCACAACACGCGAACATGGCTACATATTCTGCTTCGGTTGATGATAGCGATGTACAATCCTGCTTCTTCGATTGCCAAGACACCAGTTTATCACCAAGAAATTGTAGTGCTCCTGAAGTACTTTTTCGTGAATCTAAACATCCTGCGTGATCAGCATCTGAAAAAGCAATTAGTTCAAAACCAGAATCCTTCGGATACCAGATCCCCAAGTTAATGGTTCCCTTGATGTATCGGAGGATTCTTTTAGCCTCAGAGAGGTGGGTTTCAGTTGGTCTCGACTGATAACGGGAGCATAGATAAACGGTAAAGACAATATCAGGTCTGCTAGCTGTTAGATACATGAGAGACCTAATAATACTTCGGTATTTTGTAGGGTCCACTAATTTCCCATGTAAATCAGCGTCTAGCTTCTTGGTATGAGTCATTGGTGTGGCATAAGTGTCACAGGTTTTCATTCCAAATTTGTTTAACAATTCAAGGGCATAGTTTGACTGACTCAAGAAAATACCACGGGGTGATTGATGAACTTGCAGTCCTAGAAAGAACGTAAGTTCACCCATCATGGACATTTCAAAATTTTCTTCATTAGTTTTGCAAAAGCGATTGAGTACTTTTTATGTGTAGACCCAAAAATGATGTCATCCACGTAAATTTAAACAATTAAGATATGTGCCCCGTGATATTGTATGAAAAGAGTAGGGTCAACCGAACCTTTGGTGAAATTATTGGCAATGAGGAAAGAGGATAGCTTATCGTACCATGCCCGAGGAGCTTGTTTGAGACCATACAGAGCTTTGTTCAATTTGTAGACGTGGTTCGGAAACTCGGGATCAACGAATCCATCTGGTTGGCCGACATAAACCATTTTGTTTAAGTTGTCCATTGAGAAACGCAGTTTTGACATCGATCTGATAGACCGTCATATTCATATGAGCCGCGAACGCGAGAAATATCCGAACAGCCTCAAGACGAGCAACCGGAGCAAAAGATTCTTCACAGTTTATACCTTCTTCCTGACGATAACCCTTAGCAACTAGACGTGACTTGTTTCGGATAACGTTCCCTTCAGCATCCAATTTGTTCTTCCAAATCCATTTGAGACCAATGACGTAAACCCCTGTTGGTCTTTCAACAAGTTCCCATACTTCAAGACGTTTGAATTGGTTGAGTTCTTCTTGCATGGATTCAATCCAGGTGTCCTTTGTCATTGCGCCTTTTATGTTTTTAGGCTCAGATTGGCCGACAGTTAGTGCATGGATGCAATGTTCACCGTCTGAGTGAAGATGTTGTCTCGTAACGACTGGTTGATTCGGGTTGCCAATAATATTTTCCAGAGGATGGTCTTTTGTCCATCGATGTGTAGAGGGTTGATGTTGGTATACATTGTGCACATTTTGAGGATTCAAATGGTTTGTTGAAGATTCAGCGACATCTGGTGCAACAGTCTCATTAGCAAACGGGTTAAAGAATGCATTTGGATCAAAATCTGCAGGTGGGGGTACTTCATTAAGAACATCATCAGCCGGTTCATCATTGTTGGAAGTGGTTTGTTCAACTGTTGTGGTGGAGTCAACTGGTGGTGCTTCTTCAACCGTAGTTGTTGTAACAGGTGTATCAGGTATAAGAGTAGTATCAGGTTGAGCAGCGGAAACAGCGGATACACCTTGAGCACATTCATCAATATCGTCACTGAACAGCAGAGCAAATAGCTTTTCCATTTGTTGACGAGTGAGCTGGGGGCTTTGTTCAGCTGATGATGGGGTTTGGGGAAAGTTTAAGCGGTTGTGACCGGGTTCCAAGCTGTTATACTCAGAAGCCATCTCCGTAAGTTCATCAGAATGACCATGAATTGTTTCCATAACCTCCTTTGTTCGACGATTCCAGATTCGGAAACCTTTAGAATTATCACAATATCCAATGAAGACTCCAATGTCTGCTTTGGCTTTGAGCTTTCCAAAGTCATCACGATCATTATTCGGATAGCAAAGAGATCCAAAGACATGAAAGTGTTTGAGATTCGGTTTTCTGTTGTGGACAAGCTCGAAAGGTGTTTTGTTGTGGCATTTTGTGATCATAGAACGGTTTTGAGTATAGCATGCAGTAGATACAGCTTCTGCCCATAAGTAATCTGGGAGTTTAGCATTGATTAACATTGTTCTTGCAGCTTCCACTAACGTTCGATTTCGTCTTTCAACAACTTCGTTTTGTTCAGGCGTACGTGCAATAGATGTCTGATGCTGAATTCCCACTTTCTCATAAAATTCACGAAGAGTTTTGTTAACAAATTTAGTTCCTTTGTCTGTTCTTATTTGTCGGACGGTGTTTCGGAGCTGAACCTGTATTTTCGTGAGAAAGGTGATAATCATCTGTGAAGCTTGGTCTTTGCTTTGAAGAAAGTAGACCCAAGTCCAGCGTGAATAGTCATCAACAATTACTAAGATGTAGCGTTTGCCATTGATCGTTTGCACGCGCATCGGGCCACACAAATCCATGTGAAGAAGATGAAGCACATGCTGAGAGCTGTGTTCCACCTTTGAAGGAAAATGAGCACGAGTGCTTTTCCCTTGTTCGCAAGTTGAGCAAAGGTGATCTTTAGAATACCGAAATCGTGGGAGTCCTTCAACTAGTTTATGTCGAGCAAGGTTGGTGATGGTTTGAAAGTTTAGATGTGAGAGACGACGGTGCCATAGCCAGGATTTTGTTGATGTTGCCTTTGAAAGTAAGCAGATGGGAGATGAAGCAACCATGTCTTGCATAGAGATAGTGTAAAGACTTGAATAACGCGAGCCAGACATAAGGTCGTTTCATTGTAGATCACGAATGAAACAAGATTTCTCCCTGAAAGCAACTTCCAAATCTCCATCACAGAACTGACCTATTGAAAACAGATTGTGACCTAGGCCTTCCACATAATAAACCCTGCTAATTTCGATGTTCCCATTGATATAGTCTCCGTAGCCCATGATAGCTGCTAAGTGATCATTCCAGAATCTGACAGTGCCAATGAACTTGGCAATAAAGTTTGATAACAGTTTAAGGTTGCCTGTCATGTGTCGGGAACATCCGCTATCAACAATCCGGAGAATGATCTGTATCACCTGCATTACACACAGACGACACATTTATTTACCAGGGTGTAGGATTACTCCCCTTTACCCACACAGACGACACAGATGGAATAGAAGTAGATGTGGAACCCGAAATGTTAGAGGGTTTCGGAGCAGTTATAGTAGACATACACACATCAATAACTTTAGGCATCCATTTAAATCCTAGTGTGTTATAAATCCATTTCTGCCATCTATAACTACTATTTGCTTTAGTCTTAGTGAATGCACTAGGTGGTACTACATTCTTTGGAGGTGAAACTGGAGCTATAGGGACAATAATGCATTTCTTAGAATCGAAAGAAGGCGGTTTACCAAGCACAAACTTAGAATGATTAGAGGGCCTAGAGGTATTCCGATTCTTAGGATTCCTTAAATGAGAGATGATAGCTTTAGCAACACATTTGTCATGACAATCAGAATTCATACTTTTACGACAAATAACACAAGGTGCATCAGACTGAATATCAAAAGTACTTAAAGGTTTAGCATGAGTTACATCACTATTTCTATTACATTTTCCATACGCAATATCTATAGTGGAAGCAACGTGAGTCTTATTCATAGTCCTAGGGTGTTCTTCTACTTCAGCATTCTTTATTGTTCTTTTCTTAGGTCGCAACTTCCTATTCTTCCTAGTATTGCTCCTAGGCTGTGAAGTGCGGACGTTTGGAAAAGAGGCAACTATTCCTGTTTCAGTAGAAGGAAGCACGTAAGCAACTTGTGATTTGGCAGTAGGAATTCTAGGTTCACGATTACTAAGTGTTACTGGTGCTATTCTCTTAATCACGGTAGGTGGAAGTAGTTCATACTTTCCTAACATTTCTCTTAACTTAAAGATAGTGTGCACCAATTCTTGATTTTCAGAACGAAGATTTCCCGAAAAAATCATGACTTCCTTAGTGTGTGCAAGAAAATGATCAAGCTCGTTTGATGCTTCATCACGAGTCTTTTTAAGTAAATCAAATATGACACCATATTCCTGTTTAACTTTTACAAGCTCTTGTTCATATTTTGAGATTTGACATTTCAAAGACACGTTTTGATCATCCAGTTGCTCAAATTTTGGATTAAACGATTTAGATTGCAACTGGTTGATTTTGTTTGGCAAAGCAAGTTCACGATTTTGGCAATCTTTTTGACACCATTGAAGACGACGTTTTGCATTTGAAAGCTCGTTAATCAATCGTTCATTTTCAGCTTTTAAAGACACGATCTGATGCACATTATCAAAATTCTCAACAGTTACAACATTATCAACAATATCAGCAGAGATATAATCATATGCATGTGGCAAAGAATTAAATAACACAACATTATGGATATCAGCACAGATAACATCTTCCAAGAGTCGATCAACATCTTTTCTCAACATTTTCTTTTTACGTTTAGTATTAGAAATAGATGTTTCTGTTTTCTCGAAAACGACCTTCATCAATCCAAGTTCCTTATGAAAGTTCCGTTCCCAAGACAATGCACAATTTTTCAAAATTTTAACATTAGGTAAAAGATTTTTCTGAAAATTGTCTCTTTGTTCTCGCGCCAGAGGCGATTGAAAATGTTGAACTTTGATTTCAGAAAGATATTCTATCTCATGTTCTAAAGTTTTGAGGTCAGCCATGAAAAGGTCAAAATATCTAAGAATTTTGCGATTTTTAGGTTTTGAATTTACTTCACTGATGGAAGGTAAAGGACCATAAATTTGTGCATAATCTGGTTGGGGATTATCATTAGAAGACTCAGACGTTTTTATGATAACCCTTGGTGTGTTAGAAGAATCCTTTGGTTGGACGAAAGTGACCGCTTGTGAATAAGTAAAAGGTTTGTTGTAAACAACTTTTTCTAATTTTGATCGACTCTCGTCTTCAGCATCTAATTCCTCTTGACGATTGATGATGTACCCTCCGAGTAGCTCAAAGGACACTCCTCCGAGACGTGTCGAAGCCCTTCTATACGAAGGCCCAAGTTAGGATTCTGAAATATCCATAGGCGTCAAACCATTCGTTGGCACGAAGGTTACCTTAGGGGAATTCGCCATTCGCAGCCCTAAGCCCTTCGGGGTACGGTTGACGAAGGAACAATGGATAAGGAACCTCCTGACTTAGTCAAACCCACGATCTCCCTCTCTCTCTTGGCTTCCCCGTCAAGTCTGAGAACGTGGGTCACTAACCCCTAGCGGTTACCCACAATCATGGGACGCCCCCATGATCTCCGACATTCATGCAAGAGTGCCTCTAACCGTATTTCTTCCACTATAAATAGGTTAGACGGACAATGGTTTATGGTATGCTCATTTCACACTCATCTCTTTACTTTCACACACTTATACAACCATAACTCATACTTACTCTCACGCCGGAGGTGGTTCGCAGGGTCCTACCCCTGCGTAATCACTTAACGTAGTGTCTTAGTATTTCTTATTCTCAGGTTACAGGCGAGTCTTGGCTGGAATACACACCCCTCATTACTTTGATCCTCATCGAAGCCTGGTAGTGCAATCTTTTGCACAATCAGTGGCGCCATCCGTGGGACCACAACTATTAGTCCCGTAATCACCCAGTCCTAATACCTTAACCAACTACGCTACTTTTCCGGCATGGAACCAGTAAGAGAAGATTCACCTCCACCAGGTTTCTCTACTCTGGTCCCACTCACCAAAACTAACACCGATAACCTCGCCCCCATAACAACCTCAACCTTCACCACACGATCTCGTTTGGAAACTACTCCCGTGCATCACGCCTCAACATCCGCTAACCCTACTCCGGACATCAGTCCCGCCTTCGTAGAGGCAAACTTTGAGGCCTTAGATTCTTTGCTAAGGGCTCACAAGAGACAAGTTCGTAACACAAAAATGCGGAGGGAGTTGGAGTACTCCAGCGAAGAGTATGACGAGGAGATTGAAGTAGAGGACAGGCCTCAACCTATGGGCAGGGGGTGCTCGGCCCTATGAAATGGTTCCCCTTCCATTAGAAGGTCAAATGGAAGGACCGTGGGTTTTGAAGAAGGACTCAGAGGAAATCCGGGTAGAAGGGACAGAATGCATGGTGAAAGAAGGAGCGAGAACTCCAACGGAGGAAGCAACCCAGTAGGAAATGGAGGGGTAAACCTGCCTCCTCTTCTAGCAGCACATTTGGGAAGAGAAGGGGCGGGGGCTCCAGTACCACCCTCTTATGTTTCGAGTATCGGAGATCCATCTCCCTACTCCAACATGAACCAATTACCCCCTCCGGGAATGAATCCCTACTTACCTACTCAAACCTACAACACTTACCCTCCAAATGGTTCAATCCCAAACCAGAATTACCAGCAGATGTCCTACGGACAGATTCCTACACAATCGATGGGAATATACCCTTCGTACCAAACTTCCAATGCGTACTCTACCTATTCACAGCCATTTCCTAACCCGTATAACCCTACACCGGTTTGTCCACCTCCGTACAACCCTTACGGTGCCGAAGCCTCTGGAGCTTGCACACCCTTCGTGAAATGGATCGAGGACTACCCTTTACCTGACGGCGTGAAGATGCCTACTCATATAGGCACCTACGACGGAAAAGGTGATCCCGATAACTTTCTCCATTTATTTGAAGGCGCTATCAAAATGCAAAAGTGGGTCATGCAGGTAGCATGCCATATGTTCACGTACACGCTCAGAGACTCCGCAAGAATATGGTGGAACGGACAGAAGCTGGGAAGCATTGTGAGTCTAGATGATCTTAAGGCAAAGTTCCGGTTACACTTTAGCCAGCAGAAGAAGCACACCAAAACTCACTTAACCGTGCACACCATCAAACAAAGGGACAACGAAAGCACGAGAGCCTTTGTTACCAGATACACTGATGAAACTTTGCAGATTATGGGTCTACATGAAGATCAGAGGATCTCCGGTTTTGTACATGGTCTCCGAACTCGAAGCTTGGTGGAATTCCTGTCCACCGATCTTCCCAACACCTACAAGGCCTTGATTGAGAAGGCTTACACTTGGATTGAGTCTAAGGAGGTAGCAGCAAACGGGGCTCCGATAGAGCCAAAGGAAACATCTGACAAATTCTCTAGGGGGTCCTCCTGGGAAGGATCCAAAAACAAGAAGAAGAACAGAGATCGCTTCACCCCCTACAAAAAAGGCTCGAACCATGGATTTCTGGCAAACTTGGTTAAATCTCCCCGAGAAATCCTGGCGACAGAGAAGGCCGCAAAATCCTTCGATCCTCCGCCTCGGATGATAACACGAGGCAAGGCCAGAGACATGTCCAAGTACTGCCATTTCCATGAAGATCATGGACATGACACGAACAACTGCAGGGAATTAAAGAAGCAGATCGAAGAGGCAGTACTATCCAGACAGTTAGCACACCTGGTCAAAGGCATAAAGAAGGGAAAGGACAAATTCTCTGATACTCAACTAGGAGAATGGAAGGGTAACAAGAAGGAAACTACGCCCGCAGAAGCTCCGATACTGATGGTACACAAACGCAATACCACTTTGAAGAGGAAGGAAGCAGAAGAAGAGCTAGGAAGTGTAGGGGAAATAACCTTTCCCCACATATCAGGGCAGACACCTTCGACCGATCCCGTGATCATCAAGGTACACATATCCAACAGGGAGGTGAACCGAGTGTATATGGATTGCGGAAGCTCCTGCGAAATCATCTACGAGCATTGTTTCCTAAAGCTTAATTCATCTATACGCTCACAGAGGGTCGACTCAAAAGCACCGCTAGTAGGGTTCTCTGGAGAAGTACCGTTGGAAGTCACCATAGGAAAAGGTCCCTTATCCCGCACGGAGACACTCATTTTCGTCATAGTAAGGTCAGATTCTCCTTATAATTTATTAATAGGGAGGACAGCTATGTAAAAAATGGGAATTGTTGTTTCTACTATACATGCTGCCATTAAGTTCCAAACCCCCTTCCGAGTAGGAACTGTTCATTCTAGTTATGGAGCGGATAAGGGTGTATATGGTGTCAAAAAGATCAGAGAGGAATCGGAGGAGCCTCCGATGGCAATTCTTTGTTGTACAGATGCAGAGGAGCGAGTTGTCGTAAACCCTAGCTATCCTGAATAGACAGTGGTAGTAGGGAAGCAACTCCTGGCGAATTTCAAGGCGAAGCTCACAGAATTGTTACGTACTAACCTTGATGTCTTTGCTTGGAAATATTCTGACATGACAGGTGTTCCGAGAACATTGCTGATAGATGGACAGTCCTTCGGAATGGAGCATAAACTCAATGAGTACAAGCACATTGAGCCCATAAAGCAGAAAAAGAGAAGCCTTGCCCCTGAAAGAAACGCCGCAGCTTGCAAAGAAGTTGATGAACTTACACAAGCAGGCATCCTGAGGGAGGTTAAATACCAAACTTGGGTGGCCAACCCGGTGCTGGTAAAAAAGAGCGATGGAGGATAGCGCATGTGCGTGGATTTCACTGACATCAACAAAGCATGCCCTAAGGATTGTTACCCCTACCCGAAATCGATTGGAAGGCAGAATCCTTGGCAGGCTTCCGGTTAAAATGCTTCTTAGATGCCTACAAGGGGTACCATCAGATCCAGATGGCCAAGGAGGACGAGGAAAAGATAGCCTTCTACACAAGTAAAGGTGTCTACTGTTACAGAAAGATGCCCTTCGGTTTGAAGAACGCAGGGGCTACTTATCAACGTCTCGTAGATAAAGCCTTCAACAAACAGATAGGCAGAAATCTCGAAGCCTACGTTGATGACATGGTTATCAAGAGCAAGACTGAGGAGGACCTACTCCTTGATGTACAGGAAACATTCGATCAGCTTTGGGCAATCAACATGAAGCTGAACCCTAAGAAATGCTCCTTCGGTGTCGAGGAAGGACAATTCTTAGGACATTTGATCACTAAGAAGGGGATACGAGCTAACCCCTCTAAGGTCAAAGCCATCTCCGATCTCCAAGCCCCTAAGTGTCTAAAAGACGTGCAGAGCCTGAATGGGAAGTTGGCAGCCTTAAGTCGATTTTTGTCGAAAGGAGCTGACAGGTCCCTACCCTTCTTCAAGGCACTCAAAGGATGCACGGACAAGAAAACTTTCCAATGGAGTCAGGACGCTGAAGTAGCCTTTCAGAAGATGAAGGAGTTCATTGAAATACTTCCAACACTTACAGCCCCAATCAAAGGCAAAGTGTTATTTATGTATTTGGCATCCTCAGCAGAAAGTATTAGCGCAGTCCTTATGGCAGAGAGAGAAAAGCGACAGATCCCAATCTACTTTGTCAGTAGGGTCCTACAAGGAGCGGAGGTCAACTACCCAACCTTGGAGAAGTTAGTGCTCGCCTTAATTTACGCAGCAAGGAGACTCCGACGCTATTTCCAGGCCCACCCAATTACAGTCTTAACCGATAAGCCACTGAAGCAGATCCTGTCTAAACCTGAAAAATCTGGAAGGGTGGCTAAATGGGCTATTGAACTCGGAGAACATGAAATCGAGTTTAAAGGACGTAGTTCTATCAAAGGGCAAATCCTCGCAGACTTCTTGGCAGAAACACCTTCTGGACCCGATGAAGAAAAGGAAAAGCCCAAAGCTAATCTTTCTCAAACGCAGGTTGAATGGAAGCTTTACACAGATGGAGCATCCAGTTCTGATGGCTCCGGAGCAGGTCTAATGTTAGTCAGTCGTGAAGGGAAGGAGCATACATATGCTCTTCGGTTTGAGCTCGAAGCCACAAACAACGAAGCAGAATACGAAGCGCTATTAGCAGGACTTCGACTAGACAAAGATATGGAGGTCAAAGCTCTCGCGGTCTTCGTAGATTCCCAATTGGTGGCAAACCAAGTGACAGGTTCCTACGAAGCAAGGCAACCCGTCATCAAACAGTACTTGGAAAAGACAAAAGAGATGCTTGAAAACTTCAACTCTTACACCATCCAACATGTTCGTCGAAACCAGAACAAAAAGGCAGACGCATTAAGCAAGCTAGCTACCATGGCTTTCGCTCATCTCACTAAGGAGGTTCTCGTAGAAATCCTTCCTGAAAGATCCATCGTTCTCAAAGAGGTCGCCGATGTGATTCACGAAGAAGGAGAGACATGGATGACTCCCATAAGAGAATATTTGATAAGTGGTCTTCTCCCTGAAGATCCCAAGCTTGCAAGAAAGATTCGGGTTAAGTCCCCGCAGTACCGGCTAATAGGGAAAACCCTATATAGGAGGTCGTTTTTATCACCTTGGTTACGATGCGTAGGCCCCAAGCAAGCTTCGAGCATCATAGCCGAAGTCCACGAAGGATCTTGCGGTCTCCATGCAGGACCTCGCTCAGTTGTCTCGAAGATAATGAAGTTGGGCTACTATTGGCCCTCGATGCACAGGGACGCAACCGAAATCATCCTCAAGTGTGAAGCTTGTCAGATACACTCAAACGTTCCAAAAATGCCGAAGCAAGATATGACAAGTGTGACATCCGCATGGCCCTTCTCCCAGTGGGGCATCGATATTGTAGGGCCTATGCCTATAGCTCCCGGAGGAGTCAAGTTCTTGCTAGTAGCGATCGACTACTTCACCAAGTGGGTGGAAGCAAAACCCCTAGCCTCGGTGACAGGAAGACAGATCGAGAAGTTTGTATGGGAACACATTGTGTGCAGATTCGGAGTACCCCACATCATCATATCTGACAACGAGAAACAGTTTGTCGAAGGAGTCTTTTATGACTTCTGTCAAGGGCTCAACATAAAACAATCCTGGACATCCGTCTATCACCCACAAGGTAATGGACAAGTGGAGGTTACAAACAGAGAAATCGTCAAAGGGATCGAGAAAAGGCTAGGTCGAACTCATCACGGATGGGTGGACGAGCTCCCTCAAGTCTTATGGGCTCACCGAACACACCCTAAGTCAAGCAACGGAGAAACCCCCTTCAGCCTAACATACGGAACAGAAGCGGTCATCGCTTCGGAACTAATTGTACACACGGAGCGTGTGGCAACGTATGATGCCTCCCATAATGACGATAGGATCAGGGAAAACCTTGATCTCCTAGAAGAAAGGAGAGAAATAGCCTCCATCCGAGAAGAAATACACAAACATAAGATCGAAGGCTACTATAACAAAAGGGTCAGACCTTACACTTTCAAGCCCGGAGAATATGTACTGTGCCTCAACAGTGCAAGCAAAGCAGAGTATCAGGGAAAACTGGGACCAACTTGGGAAGGACCCTACATGGTAGCTGAGGCCTACGGCAATGGAGCATACAAATTGGCCACTCTTCTCGGAGAACCCATCGACAGGACATGGAGTGGTACGAACCTTCGAAAGTTCTATGTTTAAAAAGTACTTTAACTTTTTTCTTGTAATCAAAAGCTTCTCAAGGGAAAGCACACATTATTGGTAGTTGTCTTAGTTTTCATTTCAAGAATGATGAAATTCTCCCTACCAATTCAATGATAAATAAGACATTTCCCACAAATCTCTTGCTTCGTTTCTTAAACACAAAGATTTGTTCAACCAAGTCGTTAATGAGTTTCAATGTCGAATGGCTTGAGGTGTAACATATGCCTTATTATTCAAAGCCAACTTAAACATTCACATTAACTCTCCTAGTAGATTTTGGCGCTTGTAAAAAAAAAATTTTTTTTAACAAAGCCATGCTATGTAAAGGATCTAAGATAGAGTGGGTCGCGACCCTCTATCAATGGTCAAGTTGGCCATTATATTCTTGGTGTTGTAATTTACACACAATGAGGTTTTTGAACCTTAGGTTGTAAAATTTAAGCGTCGCAAAAATGGCGTAAGAGAAGTTTACATAACAAACTTAAGCTAAATATGTAGAGGTATGTCCTCTACATTATTGCATTCAAAATACGGGCTACTGCCCTTATACCTGCATAAGGAGCCTAGACTCCTGTCAAATTGTTTTTGGCACATGGCCATACATCACAAGCAGTTAAATTGTTTGGGAAACACGACACACATTGTCACATAAAATAAATTGTCTTAAGGGTACATGCCACCCTTTGGAACCAAATTACTGCTAACAGAGCAGCCTTCATTCTTGTTTCTTCAGAGAGGGAGTGGAGGAGGGTTGCACTGAGACTGGTTTAGTAGACATGGTCTTCTTGGTTGGAGTGGTAGGCTTCAGTTTCCGAGGTTTCTTAGACAGGAGATCTTCAAGGGGTGCCATTGGATCTTTGGTTGCCTCAGCAAGGAAGGAGTACTCTGCAGTGGCAAATGCATTTCCTGCCTCATCATATTCAGCCTGCGAAGTGGGACGGTAGCATTCAATCTTGGAGAGGTCCACAGGCTTACCTGTTTTGGCGACCTCCTCCAGAGCCAAACACCGTCCATGAAATAGGGCTGAGTTGATGACCTTCCACATCTGAGCTCCCAGCTCGTCACTATGATAGAGTTCCATGGCTATGTAAGGCACCACCTTCGAAACAACTTCTGCACGGTCTTTCTGCAGCATCTTATACCTCATTTGCAGGCCGTCGATCTCCTCCCTCAACTTTACCTCTACCTCTCCAAGCCTAACCTTCTCACTTTCCAACCCAATGCATTTAGCCTCAAGAGTAGCATTCTGACCAGTGAGAGTAATAACCTTGGCTTCTTCCAGTTTGAGATTGCCACGTTCCACGGTCAACTGAGCTATCTTTTCTCGAAGGTCTTGGACGACGGGGTTCTTCTCAACGTTCCCCTCAATCTCATCACACTTTGCTTCCAGCTTGGCCACGGTTCTGAGCAACCCCCTGGTCTGGGCATTCAAGTGATTATCCATCACCGCCTGTCTCACAACCCCATTATCATGCATGTCACAGAACTTCTCAATGGACATGTTCTCTAGCATACTCTTCCACTGTGGAGGGGTCACATGGTCAACAATCCGATGGCAGGCTAAGGCATTTGGAAGCTCCTTCGTCTCTGGAAGACCTACGAGCAACGAAATATATACAGGTTAGCATAACAGTTATATTTTTACCTTCACAATGTCTCATAAGACAGAGATACTTACCATGAACCTCAACGGATTCATCGGGCAATTCGAAGGCAGACTTGATAAGCTTTCTGCCCTCGGTACTTTTATGCTTCACAACCCTACTCCCAGAGGTAGGCAGGAGATTCTTCCTTTTGTTGGATTTCGCAGCCTTGGCCGCTGTCCCTTTCCTACTCTTTAGCCTATCAGCTATTCCTGTTGAGCCAACGACGGGGACATCCTCATCCGCAGGATCGTCCGAGTCAGCAATGTTCTCCACCAGTTGGGATGTAACCGCCACAGCAGATTGTGGGGGTGCTGATGAAATAGGCTCTGGCTTCGGGATGCTTACCTCATTGTTATTCACAGATGTTGAAGGGGAGCCAACGCCATAAGACTCCTCAGCTTTCTCCGCAGGCATGAAACTTAAATCTTCATCAAATTCTTGGAACATGAAGTTTCTGAACGACATCTCTGCAAAATCAAAGCAAAAAGAATAAATATCAGTGCTACATTGGTCCTATTTAAATAAAAGTGGATAAAACATACTTTTTCCTTGGTATATGATTATAGGCTTCTTGGGAGACCCCTCCCAACTCTGAGCAATCCCAGCCATGTATAAGATGGCTTCAGGGAATACTTGCACATCCACAGGGTACTTTGCCAAACGCAGGTAACAAGGATCACTCCGAACCTCATAGGGCAGGGGTCATTATACCGTTTAGCATTATACCTATTTTCCTTGTTCAGCAGCTCTGAATATGCAGGGGAACAATAGTGTCTTGCACGTAGAAAAAGCTACCCTTCCAACCCGATATGTTTGTGTACACTTTCTCAAACAGAGTGGGTACATCTGGCTCAGGTCTTTTTGCTAGTGTCAACCAATTGCCCCCGGGGTACAAGTTCAAGAATCCTCTTAAAACTGTCAAGGTTGGTTCATATCCGTAGGCTTTGCACATTACTATGAATGTAGTCAATTTGGCAAACCCAAAAGGATTGAATCTAGAGATATGAACTTTATAGTACTGCATAAATTCTAAAATCAATGGGTGCAGCGAAATCCTAAGGTTTGAGTGACTAAATGCATGCGTATACAACCCTACGAAACCTGGAGGGGCATCAAAGATACCCTGAGTGGTTTTGGGTAACATCACTTTATGTTCTATTGGAATAGGATAATCGGCTAAATGATCATGCAAATCTTTAGCAGACAAAGTGCACTTTTGTTTTTTTATAATAAACTTAGAATCCATGTTCCTATTTTTTGAAACAATCTACAAGAGGAGAAAAGTGTTTACCTTGGTTTTCGAAGATGGTGTGCGCTCGAAAGTTTACTGCGTGTAAATGGAGACAGAGAGAGTGAAAGTATTTTAGGGTTTCATCATATTCCCCTTAAATACCCCTTTTTTTTACCGTCTCCTAATTCACACGCGTCCATCTCGATCACTTTTATCCAAAACAAACCACTTTTTAAATTTTAAATAAAGACTTTTGGTCTCCGGGTAATATGGGGATAAGTGATCACTGTAGCGGGCAGCTGGATCTTTTAATTAGCATTTAATGCTCTCGGTTAGTTGCATAGTTATCTTCCAACTAGTATGTTTAGCAGCAGGATAGTGTTTTTTCGAAGCATGAAGTCGAAAGCAATGCCTCCTCGCTCATATGCATCACTTTCGACTAGGGGTTTGATGATGTACCCTCCGAGTAGCTCGAAGGACACTCCTCCGAGACGTGTCGAAGCCCTTCCATACGAAGGCCCAAGTTAGGATTCTGAAATATCCATAGGCGTCAAACCATTCGTTGGCACGAAGGTTACCTTAGTGGAATTCGCCATTCGCAGCCCTAAGCCCTTCGGGGTACGGTTGACGAAGGAACAATGGATAAGGAACCTCCTGACTTAGTCAAACCCACGATCTCCCTCTCTTTCTTGGCTTCCCCGTCAAGTCTGAGAACGTGGGTCACTAACCCCTAGCGGTTACCCACAATCATGGGATGCCCCCATGATCTCCGACATTCATGCAAGAGTGTCTCTAACCGTATTTCTTCCACTATAAATAGGTTAGACGGACAATGGTTTATGGTATGCTCATTTCACACTCATCTCTTTACTTTCACACACTTATACAACCATAACTCATACTTACTCTCACGCCGGAGGTGGTTCGCAGGGTCCTACCCCTGCGTAATCACTTAACGTAGTGTCTTAGTATTTCTTATTCTTAGGTTACAGGCGAGTCTTGGCTGGAACACCCCCCCCTCATTACTTTGATCCTCATCGAAGCCTGGTAGTGCAATATTTTGCACAATCAACGATGATATTCAACAACAGTCATAACAGAATCATCAATTTTATATTCTACACTGGAAACTTCAGGATTTGGTTTGAATGTTTTGGAAGAAAGCTTAGGTTTGTAATCATCAAGATTCGGTCCATATCCATTTGGATTGGGTTTTAAAGTAAACTTTTCAATAACTGTTACTGACTCACCATGTTTGTAAACAGCAGTTTTAAACTCTTTAAGTTTGTTTTGCAAACCAACAATTTCTTCCATATAGTCATCTATTCGGTTCGTTGAATGCTTTTTGTATGCAGAGAACTATTTTTGACAAGTTAACAACTCAGCCTTAGCTTTTTGATTTTCCAAGGTGAGAGTGTTAATTTGCTTTTTATGTTCATGTTTCAGTTGTTCTATTTCTGACAACAAAGCATTCTTCGAAGCGGCTAGATCACGCATCTGTCTCTCTAAATATTTTTCGTTTTGATGAGATTTAGCAAAAGCGGCTTCAAAACCTTTTTCACGTTTTTCTTGAGTTTTGAAAAAGTTGAGTTGCATTTTTAAACATTCAAAATCCTTGGTTAACAGTGCATTTTTGCTTTTTAAGTCCTCATTTATGGCACGACATTCTTCCACTATGGTTTGTTGGTCTTTTATTAAACGAGCAAAATCTGTATGAGGCAAAAGTTCGGCGTGTTCAACATGAGTCACAACATGATCATTATTTAGATCCTCAAGTATAACCATAGAGTCAATTTGATTATCAAAGGAAACCATAAGGTCATCTTGATCGTCAAATGTAACTACGGGGTCTAATTGAAAATCGTCGGAATGAGATGTGGATGACTCATTTTGAACATTCTGAGCCTTGCCGGATTCAGATGTTGGCGGAGATATTAGATCAGAGATAAATATGGTTTGTTCGGGTACCTGAGACAAGCCATCAGTGTCATACACTGGGCCTGTTTCACTCATGTGTAGCTCATGCATATTGGCCATCAACATAACTGCTGAGTTGGTCTGCAAGTCCTCCATATCATCATCTGAGTCTGCATCTGCCATAAAGCTTTGTTCTTTGTCTGTGAGAGTTCCACCAACTTCATCCTTAAAAGCCAAAAGAAGAGCCTCTTTATGATACGCACTGCCCCTAGTCCTCGGCTTTGGGCATGCATTAGCCAGGTGTCCCTTCTCATTGCAGTTGTAGCATCGAAGACCATTCAACCCATTCTGAGCATTTCCCTGTTCCACCACTTGAGCTCTGTTGTTATTCCTACCCACATCATTAAACCCTTGACCACCGCCCATTTGACGACCATAACCACGATTCTGAACTTCAACTCGTCCATTGTTCACAACAGCTTGATTCCTTGTGTTTGATGAGGAACGAATGCGATTGTTGGATTTGTTGGTATAACGGCCAAAAGCATTAGCAATCATAACAAATCCTTGTTGCAATGCTTCGAACGGATCGGTTTCCTCATTAGCTTCACTGACAAGTGCTTGAGCATTGTTGTTGTTGTATGGAACCAATTGATTTTGTTGAGATTGTTGTTGTGAAGGATCATATGGTGTGATTGTAGCAGTTGGTTGAGTTGCTGGTTGAGGAGAATAACTGTTTTAAGCATACAAGGCAAGTTGTTGATTTTCCGGATGTGACGTTGAAGCAACTTGAGCATGGAGAATCCTATCCCTATCAACTTCCTTTTCATGAGGCTTCAAGTAATCATACAACAATCCGTATGTAGAATGATGCATGTTCTTCGCTTGACGGAGAAAAATGACATACTTCTCCCATTCAGGACCAAGACTACTCAGGAACTTAGTATTAACTGCAATTCTTGGCATGATGATGTTGTGTTTATCCAAATCATTTATGATGTCTGAAAATCGATGATGATAAGACTCTAGTGTCTCTCCAGGTTCAATCATGAAGTGTTCATAAGCCAAGTAAATTTTGGATTCCATATTCTCCTGATTGAGTGCAGATCCTTCCATAAGTAGATGAGTGTGTTCCCACATTGCCTTTGCAGTCTTTTGAGCATCAACACTCCGAAGAATTGGGTTTGGTAATCCTAAAAGGATATATTGCATTGCAAGCTCATCAGCTTCATAGTGTAGAAGTTCTGTTGGATTCAGGTCTGCAACAGTAGCAATTTTTGATTGTTCATCTCTTGGTGGATTAGCATTTGGATCTCCGGGTACAATGACAGTAGGCATCTGAAATGGACCTTCCAAGATAACCTTATTTAAGAACTTTCCATGTGGCTTCTTCAGATCACAAAACCTAAAGAACCTAATCACCCATTGATCGTAGTTTCCTGGAGTGAGCATTGGAGGTCTATCAAGTGATCCAGTATCATGAATTTATTGTTGGCTGCTTAAAGCTTCACACATCTTTGCAAACCAAGTGGGTTCCTTCATTGTGTTCTTTGATGGATGTTGATTGAATTTGTTTGAGTAGGGTTGTACTTGAAGACTTGGTGGTGGTTGAACCATTAGAGGTTGTGGAATTGCAGCAAGTTGTGGAGTATGTTGTTGATTAAATTGTTGTTGATAAACTGCTTGTAGTTGATTCCATTGTTGATGTTGTGGACTTAATTGTTGTTGACGTTGAGTATAAGTGTAATGGAAATAGTTAGAGTATGGTGGTTGTGACATGTTGAAAACTTGTGTTGGTAAAATGGATCTTTGTAGTCGAATGAACCTTTCTTGATGAAGTGCCCTTAGGCGTAGAAATCACAATAAACCAAGTAGCACTTATGCGTAAAAACACCAGAGTTACGCGTAACAGCAAGAGTTACGCGTAGGTTTAGCTTACGCGTAAGTAAGGAAAAAACACTAAAGTTATGCGTAAAACAAGAAGTTAGGCGTAGAAAACTTAGGCGTAGGATTACCTTATGCGTAAGACTAAGCTTAGGCGTAAGATAAATCTTATGCGTAGGATTTTCTACGCGTAAGCTTTATGCTTATGCGTAATTTTAGGGTTTTATCCCAAGTGATCTTTTACACTATCACAGTGCAAAAGATATCCAAAGTCGACGTATTTTTAGGCTTATCCAAGCAAGAAAACACGGAGTAAACCACAAAACTGAAGATCAAACCAAGGATAAAGTTACGCGTAAGTTTAGGGTTTTGATACGCGTAGCTTTACTCATAAAAATGATTTTGTCCAAAGATGTTTCTAAACCAGTTTTTGTGTGATGAAATAGCTTCAATATCACCAAAAGAACACAAGAGTGTGAAATTTGATGATCCAAAGCATAAAAAATGGTTACGCGTAGGATGAAACCCGCGAACAAAAACTAGCTCAAAAATGATGATCCACGTATAAAGTTTGAAACTTTTTGCCAAAAACAGTTATTTTAACACCTTAAAACGTCGAAAGTACAAGAATATTGGATTAAAAAGTGTAAAAAACATGTTTTAAAGCGAACCAAAGTATCACTCGTTTGTTTTACGCGTAGGACCAAAACCCACTTCAAAAACAATACGATTCACCAACTAGTAGGCGATTGATACCACTATTAGGTCACTAGTTTTACAACATAAGCATCAATGAAAGAAATAGAGAAGAGATAGAGGTCGGTTGAACAATAAACAAACACACACACACGTATGAGTAGCACGGTTATGCGTAGGGCATGAGTGAAAGAAATAAATTGAACAACCAACCCACAAGTGAGGGTTATACAAGAGTATTTATAGGAAGGGGAGCTAGGGCAACACACCTTCTCCATTCCTTTCCTTAATGGACATGGGCCTAAGCTCATTGGCCTTCTGCATAAGCTTAAGGCTAATAACAAACATAAAGACCATAATAAAGCTAACTATTACATATGAATTACTAACACTTGATTAAGGTTTAGGAGTGATTCCAACACTTGGGCTGATGTCGAAAAGGTGTTTACATCTTTCCATATAAAATTACGTATATTATTGTGGTTTTACTAGATTCTTCATCTGTAAATTATCCGGTGCCTTGTGCTGATGTCGTAAATGATGTAGGCACTATTTCCAATAAATGAACCTAACAAGCACTAGGCAGTAGGAGAGCTGCATCTACGTACGGGTGTTGTGACATTGTAAGATTTGCTGCCAAAGTATACAAATAGACGACTTTGGTGGAAGGATACCATGCCTGTAAAATTTCAATATTGGCTGCAAAATTACTAGACGAAACGGGAGTGTTTTCAGCAAAAGGTATAGATATCAATACTTATCAGATCAGCTTTAAAAAATGTGATGATGTCCCCAAACAAGCAACTCAATACGGTGACTGCGGAATATGGGCTTGCATTAACCTATACCAGCTGAGTCATAACATGTCATTAAAATCTGACAATCCTGCACAAACAGCTTTTGCCTATCGCAAACGAATTGTTGAGTACCTATGGAAATACAAGGTTGAGTATGCTGCTCATTGACTGTATGTATAACTTGTTGTGGTATCGTTAACTCTCATTGACGTTGTATGTATATAATCGGAACATAAAGGTGTTAGATCATTTGCTGCCCTTTACTAACTAGTAGCTTATATTGCTTGTATCATGGGCATATGTACTTTGGTTATTCATTCTGTATGTATAAACAATTGTAGTCAACATTGGAATGATAAATCTCTATATCTCCAATTTGTTTTGTAAAAGTTATGCACTGTTATTATTTGATCTTAGTATTGTTTGTTTTGTTCAAACCACTGCTTGTTCTTTGTGTTTCCACTAACTATTTTGCATATGAAAGGAAATACATCATCATACAATGGACTTAAAAGGAGAACATGGTTCTATTATTCATAGATAATAACTGCATACAAAGCTGCAGATGTTACAACCATGGCATACTGACTACCAGCAATGTACATCAAAAGACCACATCCTAATACAACCATCTAAAGACAACAAGCTTCACAACATACACCTACACCACCTAAGGCTTCCTTGCAATGGCCCACTCTGGCATCTCCTTCTAAACTATTGGCCCTCAAATCACATGCCACACTTTGGGGCATGCAAATCTTATCACCCTCTTTCTGATGGGTGGTGATGAAGAAGATGGACCAACTGGTGGTGGAAGGATTGCTTGGAAAGGTGTAGCTGATAGAGGTTCTGGTGGTGGTATTGAGGCAAGGGGAGGCACAAACACCGATCTGGAAGAAGTTTCATCATCTGTGTCTTCATATGGAGACACATAGCTTGGAATAGAGCTCAACTCAGAACTGGATCCTTTCTTTATGGCGTTTTGTGGCATTGGTTGAGTGGATGAAGGCCCAACAAGTGAAGGGTTTGTGCTCATGAGAGTGTGAGATCTTTTCCTTGATGCATATTCCTGGTCAACCCTACTTGATGCAACTAACTCTTCCAAAACCTTGTTTGAGGAAGAGCTGTTAGTGTCTTATGTGAGATCAATGGGGTTTGACTGGTTCATGATTATGATTTTGCAGTGTTTTTAGTTGAAGGTTTTTGGGAATGTGAGTAATGTGTGTGATATTTGGGTGAGTTGCTATTAAATAGAGTTAATATGAAATCAGGAAGTTAATGAGGGGAAGGTGTGAGTGGTTGAGGAGTAAATAAAGTCTTTTGACTTTGGTGGACGTTTCAGTGACTTGAAGTTGACCTTTTGACTGGGTGTTTAGCATACTTGTTAACCACTGACCTTTTGACATGAAGTTTAGCAAATTAATGTTTAACTTTATGAAAAGCAATGATAATAATCATTAAACTAAATAAGTACACTTTCCATACAAAACGTCCTACTCAAGATATCCTATAATATTACAATTAGCCGTTGTTCCAATCTTCTACTAGACATGGTTTCAACAATTCTTCTAGCCGTGGTTTCATCCTACTAGCCGTGGTTCCAACAATGCTTCTAGCCGTGGTTTCAACAATGCTTCTAGCCGTGGTTTCAACAATGGTGGTAGTGGTTTCACCCAGCAGTATCCTTAGATATATTTGCCATTCTATTTAACCTTCCTTGAGACTTTTATGGCCAAAGGACCTTGTACATCAACAATCTTCTGAATCTTCAAGAACAACTGCTCTATCATTGGATTTGTTGATTTAGTTCCTTGTGGATCAAGCTTTGCTTCCAACATTTTCCTGGCAACAGTCTTGGACAATGGATAGTCTTTATCAATAAACATGAAAAACTTCTCCTTTGTAGTTTGTACAGCATGTACTCTGCAATGCTGATAAAGCATCCAATCAACTACTTCACATTCTTTCCAAAATTTGTCCTCTGGATTAGGTTGACACATATTTTTCACTGATGTCCACACAAACCTTGCTAATGCTCCAGTTGGCCCATACTTTCCATATCTAAAATCCATGACTTTCCATAACTCTTTCAAATTCTCTTTAGAAAGAAAGAACAACAACCCTCCAAAATTTAAGTATGTACTTCTGCATCCATCTGTTCTTGTTATTTCAATCACTTCTCTACCATTTTCAGTAATTATTTTCCAATCATTAACTGGATGAATTGCGCTTAGTGGTGTAGGATTAATAGGCTCTGGTTTATCACTCACCATAAGATACACATTCATTCTTTCTTCCCTCTCCATCTCTTTATCCATTTTCTGTTTCTTAGAACTAGACTCCAACAGAATTTCTGCTTTTCTCTTTTGTCTATTCTTGATCTACTCAGCTTCTTTCTCAGAATTCATAGGATTGAAATCATCATTTATTCTTATGCAACGTTGATAGATCTCCTCAATCTCTTCATACATGCATATTTTCAAATCCTTGCCTATGTGAATGTCCATGTGCCTTATAACCTTCATCATTTGAGTTCTCATTTCACCCTTACTTGGAGGTTTATTCTTCTTAGCTCTATATCCTCTTACAGTTATTTCCTTCTGCATTTGTCTCGCTCTCTCAGCCAGAACCTTAGCCCTTGCACCAATGTCTAATTGTGCCCATTCTTCAGTAGTCCATTCTGTCTTTAGCAGTTCAGAAGCTTGAAGTAAAGGTTGTTCCTTTTTCCACTCTTCAATCAATCTCTGAATAGCTTCCTCATCCTTCTTTCTTCCTTTTTTTTTCTTTCTTCAAAAGCCAGATCTTCAGCCTCATACATTTCATGTAACCTTTTCTACATATCATGATCATGTGCAATCTGCTCCTCCCTACTATCAAATTCAATTTCTTCTTCTTCTGGTTCAGCCATACCTTTACCCTTTCATATGTCTGGTTGAGCTACAACTTTCTTAACTGGCTCCCCAATCTTCAAACCCTTTGCCAAGGGTTTAGGTCCAGTGGGTTTAAGTATAATGGGAATAGGTGCAATAACAGATTCAGGAATTGGTAAGGTTTTACATAGGTTCAGCAGTGTACCAGCAACCTCCTTTTCTAGTTCCTTAGACTTGGGTGGTTGTGTGATTGTGGTTATGATTAAGGTAGCAACAGTGATATCCTTTGTACTAGCAGGGGATTCAGCAACAATAGCAGTGGTTGTTTCCTGCCCCACTTCTTCCTCTTTATCAACTACAACCTTCAAAACTTCAAGCACTGCTTCTTTTCCTTCCTTGTCAGTAACCATATAGTCATCACCATGATCTCCACTATCCAAATCTAAATCAACATCCATGTTTAAATCCTCCCCTAAATCCATGCTCTTACTCCTCCTCTGTGAGGAGGTGGCCTTCTTAGTCACCTTCTTGACTCTTTTAGAACAAGCAACCCTTGGTCTTCTCAGTCTCTCCAATACAGACACCCTGTGCTTCATCCTTCTGATAGTGCCAGTTTAAAAGACAGTAAGCTCCTGAAGACTAGTGATTGTATTTACCATTTTTGTACATTTAGCCTTCAATTCATTCAATACATCTATAATATCCTCACCAGATGTGGTACCAGTGGGATCAGATATGGTAGCAGGATGTTCAGGTAAAGGTAAGGGGTGTTGGGATTCAGGTAAAGGTAAGGGTTCAACATCAGTGGTTTGGGTGTCTTGGGATTCAGGTAAAGGTAAGGGTTCGGCAGTGGGTTTAGGTGTGTTAGCAGTGTGTTCAGATGTGGTAGTAGTGGTTTCAGCATCAGTGGTTTGGGTGGGTTGGGTTTCAGGTACCTCATCATTCTCAGGAATGTCTGGCAAGTTAAGCATATGAGGGAATAAAGGTGTACGATTTCCTGATAATTTTGGATTCTTTTTCCTCAAGTGTGCAAATACCTTAGATAACATATGATGTACCTTATACTCCCTTTTATGAGGAATGGGTTCTGTGATGTGTTTGTCCACTATTAATTGAACAAACCTAGGATATATGTAGTATTTCCCATTTTCCTCAATGTTCTTCATCAAACCCTCAAAAATCATCCTAGACTAGTTAAAGACCCTCCTTTGTGATAAACATATGATAGCAGTTGCTATTTTGGAGGAAAACTCATCAAAGCCAGTAGTCTTATTGCTTACACACATAAGCAAAGTATGTATCAAAAACTTCCACTGGGGTGAAAACATACCTTTATGAAACTTAATTCTATCCCCTATTTTCTCATAACCCAATCTTTCCAACCCCTCAAAAATCTCATCATCAGACAAATTGACAACCCTATCAGCATCCTCCAGCTTCAAAACCTCCCTAATCACCTCCTCTGTGACTAGAATCTCATTCTCATTAACAACAGTCCTAATAACCTCTGCTCCATCTCGTTCTTCAATTTTAGCATGCCACCAAAATTGATGAATGTAGGCCTTAGCAATGGTAGGTTCTACAGTTAAAGCATAGTGAATAGGAGTGTGTTTGATAAAATCAATCATCTCATGGAACCCTTCTGAATGATTGTTCTTGATTAGGTACGCAACGAGGTTGTGGGTGGTGGAATATTGATTCGGCATTGTGTGATTTAGATGTAAAAGATGTGAGATTTGTGTTATTATCAGTTGGGTGTGGTTAGGGTTTGTGTAGAGCACCAATTTGAAGTGTTTAAATATCAATTAAATGATCGGGCAGTGATTTGGGGATTATATACTTTATCACCAAGATGTTACAGAACAGCCCTTTGAGTCCATTTTCAGCGATACTGCACTAGAAGTGGGTTGCCCACATCAAGCGGTGGGTAGAAATATACTAGCAGTGGGTTTCCCACAACCAGCAGTGCTTAGACAATGTGGTAAACACCTAGTCAAATACTCAACTCCAAAGTCATTACCCGTCCACCTTAAGTCAAAGACTAGGTTTACTCCACAACAACTCACACCTTTTTCACATTTAACTTACTGATTTCTTTTTAACTCTATTTAGTAACATATGTTTAAAGCTCAATTAAATGATCTGGCAGTGTTTTGAGGATTAAATACTTTATCACTAAGATGTTACATAACAGCCCCTTGGGTTTCCATTTTCATCAATACTGCACTAGCAGTGGGTTGCCCACAATCAACGGTGGTTAGAAAGATACTAGCAGTGGGTTGCCCACAACCAGCAGTGCTTAGACTAAGTGCTAAACACCCAGTCAAATAGTCAACTCTAAGTCATTACATGTCCACCTTAAGTCAAAGACTTCATTTACTCCACAACTCACACCTTCTACATATTTAACTCACCGATTTCTTTTTAACTCTATTTAATAACATATCACCCATAAACCACACATATCTCTTGTATTCCCAAAAATTCCTCTCTCTAGAAGTCTTTCTTTTAGTAACTATTTCAAAAACATTTTAGGCAACATGAGTGGCTCACCAAAACATCCACTGGAAATCTCTTCAGATTCTTCTGATAGTTCATCCTCAAACAATGCTTAGGAGAACTATTTTCCTGCAAGAAAAACATCCCTCACCTTTATGAGGACAAACCCTGTTCCTGTTGGACCCTCTTCTATCCAACCAGTGCCCCAACAAGCTATCATGACTAGTACAAGTTCAGAAATAAGCTTAATGCCCAGCTATGTGTCACCTTATGAGGACACAGATGATGAAGCCTCCTCAAGAGTGTTGATAGTCCCTCCCTTTGCTGAGATACCACCACCAGAACCACTCACAGCTCCACCTCTTGAAGCACTTGCAGCTCCACCACAACCAGTTGGTCCATCCTCATCAGCACCCGCCAAAAGAGAGAGAGTGAGGGGACTAGCTTGCCTAAAAGTGTGGGATGTTATTGGGGGACAAGGAGTTCAGAAGAAGATGCCAGCATGGGCCATAGCAAAGAGGCCATAGATGGTTTAGGTGGTTATGTTGATGTAGTAGTCTTTTGATAGTAGTTCTTAATGGTTAACTGTTGATGTACTTATTAGATGGTTGTATTAATGGAAGGTTTCTACCACTGCATCCTTTGATGCAGTTTTATTAATTAATGAATAATTTCCAAGTAGATAAGTCTGGAAACAAACATACAAGTCTGGAGATCTGGAAACTGAAATATATTAACTTTAAAGAAGTCAATTACATCTTATTTGAAACTAAGATTAAGTTTAGGAAACAAACATACAAGTCTGGAGGTTGATAATCTAAGTTTAACTAAATTTATCCTTCATTTTGACTGTTCAGCAGCGCATCCAAGTTGGCTTCCAAGGTGACCTTATTCTATCTTCCAAAACAACTCCTCGTGTTCCCGGTCTTGCCACATTCTCTCTTCGATTTCTCTTTCAGCCCTATCTTGTTCGGCTAGTACTTCCATTATTGCTTCAACTTCATGCTGCTCAATAATCGACTTCTCACCATCCACATTTCCATTTATTTTTTGTGCTCTTCTTTATTCTTTTCACCTGTTTCCTTGACCACCACCGCACATTTTTCAGGTACATCATCCTTAGATCTTTTGTTAAGTGGTTCCTGAAATATTTCATTAAGCACGTCCTCACATGGTTTTTCGACTTCAAAAGATAAACACTTACGCACAATCCCTGTTATGTATGTAAAAAATATATAAATTAAAAAAAAACGAAGTACAAAGGGCTGGTAAAAGTAATGATTTATACCGTTAGACATTACTGCAAATATGAAATTGAGATTACTCAAACAATCTATATGTACTGTGTAATTTTCCCAGACTACGTAGTTGGGATAAGTTATTAGTTTCATCCAGTGGGCAGTTGACAATCTTAGGCAACTTAATAAATTTTTCATATAACACAAATAATTGTGTATCTTAGTAAATCTTATGTAGTTGGCACATGTACAACATTAATAATAAACAACCACAAAGGGTGGTTCATACTTCATACACTCATGAAAGTGTATCTTTGATGATACACTAATTTCGGGCAACCTTAGTTGTTTGAAAGTTGACATTGTTGGGCAACCTAAGTAAATGCACAAGTACAAAGGGCTGGTAATTTGCACTTGGTTTAGTTCTTAGTGTTTACTGTAAACTCTAAGAATTATTTCCACCTAAATTTCTTCAAAACACAACCATGGATTACGATGACAATTCTAAGTTTAAGGTTATTTTAATGCATCCGTCATCGAAACATGCAGTTAAACTACCTAAAAATATCACTTTCAATTAACTAGTGGCGTATGTGAAGAAAAAGGTTGACGGTGTCAAAGACACACAAAATGCTAAAGTGAGGTTATCTTACAAAGATGGTTCCATGGAATTGGACGTTGTTGATGATGATGACGTCCAATTCTTCATTCATGAAGTTTGTTATAAGAATGTGCAAACTCAGGCTCTGTTCAATTCAATAACAGAACCACCACCTTCAGAGGTAAAATCATCCTCAGCTTCTAATCATTTATCATTAGATCTGAATATTCCGTTGCTTCACAAAGAATGTTATCATGACACCCCAAAGGTTGAAGAATACTCTTTTCACCAACCTGATCATTCACTTCCTCTGTGGCAAAGAAACTCATTTAAAAATATGCCCATGCCACCAACTGCACCACATCCAGAATTAAAAAATATCGATTCCTAAAAAAACGCTGCCATTTTTTTCAAAAATAAATAATTTTATAATAAGGCAGAATGCATGTTTGCTATTGCAAAGAATTCATTAGTTGAGAGTTTTGAATACAAAGTTAATGAATCTGAAAGCACGAGGTACAGCGTGAAATGTATAAATGAAGGCTGCTCATGGAACATATACACCCGTAAAAAAAAACTGGATAGCACATTCTTTGTATCTAGCATCAACGATGTGCACACATGTTCAAGAACTGAATTACATCCTAATCATCTTAATGCGACAATGAAATTACTTAGTCAGTTACTAATAAAAAAACTGAGAGATAATCGGAGGGCATATACTGGAAAGGACATACAAAGAGATATGAGTCTTGAATGGAAAGTAAACATTTCTTAGAAACGAGCTTGGGGCGGTAGGAATTTGGCATTTGAGGTGTTGAACGTTAAATATGAAGAATCGTTTGAGCAGTTAGCTTTATATTGTCATAACCTAAAGCTAAAAAACGAGGGGACGGTAACACACATGGATACAGGCGATGCTGGAAGATTTAAGATGGTTTTTGTAGCATTTGGTTTTGCGGTAAGTTTCGTTTTTGATTTATAATTATTGTTATTGTTATTATTATTATTATTATTATTATTATTATTATTATTATTATTATTATTATTATTATTATTATTATTATTATTATTATTATTATTATTATTTTTTATTTTTTTTTTATTTTTTTTTATAAATCACACTTTTATTAAAAACTCAAAGGATTACAAAAGATTAGTGGGGAGCCTCGAAACCAACTGAGCCCCCACCCCTCTAGCAATGGTAAAACCAATCCTATTAAAGATATAAATTGCTGCACGCGCTCCAATGTCCTGAGTCATCGAGAAACGTCGAATACGCTTGAGTAAGGTGACTGCATCTTTCTCAATTTCTCCAAAAGAGGAAAAAGAGAAGGGGAGAAACCCATACCCAATATCCGCACATTTTGCCTCGTACTTGACCCGTTTACGCTGAGCAGCATCACTGATCACTCGCCCTGGTATAAAATCAATCAACCCGGTTTGCGTCAAAGGCGACGAACCCGTAAGATCAACACATACATCACGTCCACTATCCCAAGAGTAGAGTAATATGTCAGTCGTCGCAAGGATCTGCCCCCATCGCCAAAAAGCCCAATATCCACCTCCTTGCGAGCGGAAATCCCTGATCGAGAGCATATGTCAACAAGAACATCTCGCACAAGGTTGTGACGATGTTTAATGCCAACAATACCCGCACACGAAACAACGTGATCCCCGTAAATATCTCCAGGAAAAACCTTAGAGCAAGCAGAACACGGTACCTGAACAGTGAAAAGAGGAACACCCAAACGATAACACAGCACACACCGATAAGCCCTGGCACTCATAGTTTATCCCAATCCAGATACCGGAGCCACCCTAAGCCAATCCGAAGTGTGATCCTCCTTTAAAGAGCTCCATAACGCCATCTGTCGAGGGGAAAGATGGAAAGTAGATTCAACAGTTTGGGAAACCCGACCGAAGTATATATCTGCCAATTTCTTCATAAGTTTAGGGGCAGCGACCTCGCTAGGGTTACTCAAAAGGTCAAAATCCATATTCACGTTGAAAGTACATAGAGCATCATCAAAAGAGGGACCAGCAGTTATAATACCCGAACCATGAAGAAGCTTAGTCTGAAGGCCAGCTGATTGAAGTCTAGAGGCAATGAAGGCATAGTTCAAGACATCACCTGCAGAATATAAACCAAGTCCCCCAAAAGCAAAAGGTAAGGTGGCGAGTCTCCACTGCCAGTCACCAAAACCAGGTCCAGAAGCAGTGACAATACGCTCCAAAGAAGAACGAAGTGCCGCATCAAAAGAAACCTGAGCACACTCAAAGACCCGAGGAGAACATGTACGCATAGAAAAATAGAGCTTAGAAATACCAGCACATGCATGGAGTAACAACAACTCACATTGAGGGTCATTAAGTTTGGCAACTGCCTCCATAAGTTCAATAGTTTTAGCAACCCTTTTCAGGACCAACTGACTACCAAACTCAAAATCACACTAACAGGTCCACCCAATAATTTAACACCATGTGAGGGGCGAGAAATATTAGGGGGAAAAACACCATCATACCTGCTTCTGGGGTCCTCTTGTGGCCAAAAGACTTCAGTTTTATCAACATTGAGGTGTAAGCCACGACAAGGTCCGTCTGCCATAATCAACTCTAAAACCTTACCCACAACCAAGGTATCACCAATAATAGTGCCATCATCCAAATACCAAGCTTGAAAGGAAAGGTCAAAAGAATCTCTAATCTTACATGCTAAGGGATGTAAGACTAAGGCAAAAAGAAGAGGCCCAAGCGGATCACCTTGTTGCACACCTTGATGAGACCAAAGAGTATGCTCACCATAATATAATCTAGCAGGACTAGAGTAGCAAAACTCCACCCACTGTGAAATAGCCGGAAAATTCAAACGAACCTCACGTAACATAACAGCCCGGTCCACCATGTTGAAAGCGTTTTTAAAATCAACCAACAACATGGACAGACCAACCTCACCCGCGCGGTCCTCAACCAAACGGTTCACAGCATGAAGAATAGCTTCCCCACCCCTAGATACCCTAACACCAAGTTGTAAATCATCGAAATAACTGCCTAAAGAGTGGCTAAGCATGGAAGCACAAACCTTGGAAACTAAACGCCTCCAAACAGTCCCAACAGCAATAGGACGGATACCCCCTCCTGGTTTGACTAAGGGTGTGAGAGGAGCACTAGCAATATACTCCCCCAACGCCCTCGGATAGTTACCAGCAAGAAAAAGGTTCACCACTAGGGTAATAGAAGCGATCAACTCGTCAGAAATAGCCACAGCTGCACCACTCAAACAATCCAAAAGGTGTTGGGCACGTAACCCATCTCGCCCACAAGAAGTACCACGAGGGAAACTCTTGATCATGTCAAGAACGATGTAAGAAGATGCGGTAAGGTGATGACGGTCAATAGGTATATCAGGCAAGAGAGGAGCAGACTGAAAAGGGTACTTAGCTTTTAAGTCTTCAAGAGTAGAAGCATCATAAGGTGCAACCCCAGAAGACGAAAGAACTCTGACCGCAGCAGTATAATGACCATCACAAATCTTCCTCTTACATTGCTTGACTTACGATCACCCAAATCCAAACTATCATCATCAACAGTAGACCATGATGGAAGGGGCTCATCTAAAACCTCACGTACAACCTGCAAACTACCACCAGGAGAGCCCCATGCGTGAATAGCATTAACAATATACTCTTCCTAACGTTGACGCTTAGTGACCGACCTACTCTCTTGACTACTCCTCGGGCAAAAGATTTTAAGCAGACAAAGCGGCAGGACAAATAAACTAACCCAACAAGAAATGTCACCAGGCGTGCAGATCACCTTATCAAGAGCTCTTTTCAAAGTACGAGAGAACTCCAAACGACATTTGGGAGGGATGGATTTGACAGTCCGCAACCCCTTAGAGAATAACATATCAAGAAGAGGTAAATCAAAGCCACTAAGCTCGTCTAAAACTGAATCCTCAACAAGGGCAACATGGGATGGAACCTGCGGTTTGGTGATATCATGTAACACGAACCGAACAACACCATCACCACAATCAGGAGGAGACACAAAATCCGACCCCGTACCATGACGACACTTAGTCCAGAAAGTATGCGTTGTGAAGCAACCACCACACAACCACAACCCCATACGCTTAAGAGTAACCTCAGCTCTTTCAAAAATAGCCAAATCCGACAAAAGAGACTGCCTAGTGATAGCGAGAGCCTCAACGCTAAAATGCCTGTCCCGAAAATGTGTGATCAAAGAAGTTTTAGTAAGCCCATTTCCACCACCGTTCCGACATCCACTAAGACCCACAAAGGGACAATGAAATCGAACAGCCGACATAGCAACAAAGCAACACAACCCCGTATAACCAGAACCTCAAGTAAGGAAATAACAGAAAGGAAGACCAAAAAAAAACCAAAAGTGACAACCATGCAAGTGAAAGCACGCAAAGCAATCCAACAGTAACAACCAAACCTTAGATAACTGTCCAAGAAACTCGTATCAAATCCTTGTGATAATCTGCCCAAGATCAAAGCCAAGTGTGGAAGAAGCTCGAAACAAATCCTTGTGAAAAATTGCCCAAGACAGGCAGCCAAACACCAGGCAATACGACTGCCCAAGACCTGAATTACCACACAACCAATACACCAGACAATACGAAACCCAAACAGATCACCAGGCAATACGAAACCCCAACAGTAACCTACAACTGAAACAATATCTCGAGTAGAAACCCTAAAAAAATTATACCAGTGAAGCTTGGAAGAACTGAAAGGAAACCAAACATCCAAATCAAAAGCAGGAGGCCACGAAACAAATCAAGGTTTCGAAAAGAAACCCTAGCAGGAAACAATATAAGAAAGAAACCCTAAGGAGAATATACAAACCCTATCACGAAAAATGATGAGATCATAAGGAAGAAACACAACAATTCAACAAAGGAAGTTGAAAGGCCACGATCTGAAGTCCCATGGAAGATCAAGAGGATCTGTAAAAGCTAATTATTATTATTATTATTATTATTATTATTATTATTATTATTATTATTATTATTATTATTATTATTATTATTATTATTATTATTATTATTATTATTATTATCATTATTATTATCATTATTATTATTATTATTATTATTATTATTATATTAAGCTTTAACGTATACTAAGCACTAATATATACTTAACGATACTAGATTTGGAGTTTTATAGCCTTCATACGGCCATTGATTATAACTGATGCTGCGCATCTGAAAGGGAAGTATCTTGGAACCAACATGCTTGCTGTTGGTATGGATGGAAATAATCAAATTATTCCAATCGCTATGGGGGTCGCACAGGGTGAGACCGCTGAAGCCTGGACATTGTTTTTGAGCTGGTTGAAAGAATGCATTGGTGAAGTGCCTAATCTGGCGATTGTTTCAGACAGGAATCAATCAATAACAAAAGCTTGTGACACAGTTTTTCCAAATTGCTTTCATGGTTATTGTTGTCGTCACTTGATGATGAATTGCAATTTGACCATGAAAAAGCATAAGGCTTTGTACTGGAAGGTGTGCAAAACCTATACAACTGAAGATTTTGATAAAGCAATTTCCGAGCTTCGTGCAAAAAAATCATAAGCCGTCAAAAAACTTGAATACGCCGGGTATGATAAGTGGTCAAGGGCATATTGCATAGGAAAAAGATACAATTATTTGACGTCAAACAGTGTAGAATCAATAAATTCATTAACAAGGCACGTTCAAAAGGTACCAATAAATATGCTCTTGGAGTACTACAGAAGGCTTCTACAAGAATGGTATTTCGAACGTCGAGAAAAATACTACGGTATAACTATATATTCGCCGTCTCTCATTTACTTGTTCAATAAATGTTACCTGATGTATGTTTATTTTGTAGACACACCGGAATTTGAACTTACATAATGGGCAACTAGGAAGGTTGAGCAGAGAATGTTAAAGAGTGCTAATTGGGAAGTAAGAGGCATTGCCATGTGTGCTGTGTACCAAGTTCTAGACCATCGTCATAGTCATATTGTTGATTTTGTAAAAAATGAATGCACTTGCAGATACCTGCTATAAACAGGTTGTTTATTACGGTAAATGTCGTTTATTCATGTATGGTTTTTGATTACGAACAACGTGCAGGAAATGGAAACTTTCGGGACTACCATGTGGTCATGTGTATGCCGTGTGTAGAGAAGAAAAATTGACTAACTGTAAAAAATGGGCAGAAACATGGTTTACGAAAATTGCACTCAAAGGCACATATCATGAAATGGTGTATCCTTTGGAATTACAGTCAAGATGGCATAATCCAGGTAACTTGCAAAAGGTTAAACCGCCGTTGATGGACAAGAGGCAAGCATGAAGACCAAAAAACAAAGATCGTATCCGATCAAAAAATGAGGAGCCAAAAGTTGTAAAATGTAGAAGGTGTGGTACCGTAGGGTACACCCGTGAAGCATGTATGGAACCATTGCCCAGAAAACAGGTAACCTACCTTGTTCATTCAAATGTATAACTGATGTTGTTTTTTAGTATATAGACAAGATAAGTTAAATATGTTCTTAGAAAAAAAGCAATAAAATCAATAGCATGTCAGACAAGGGTAAAGAAGTTATGCAAGAGATGGCATCTGAACAGGGAAGTCGTAAACGTAAGTCAAGTACTAAATTTCAAGTGAAATAGGAACCAAAAACGCAAGTGGACGACAAGTATTTACAAAATGGGAGAATTTACCAGGATTGGGATGACCTATGTTGGGATGGTGAACCAAGTAACAACCTTTGAGAGGGTGACGTAGAGAAGTCTGGCATTAACCTAAATTCACTCCCTGAATCATCAAATACTTATCACTTGGATGATTTCTATCACTTGGATAATTTCTAGGTCAATGTTCTGTTTATTTAACTAACCTAAAACTTGTTAAATGGTTAGGTGTTAAACTTGTAACGTTATATAACGCTAAGTATGTCTTTTTTTTCTTTTTTTTGTGTTTCCGTGTGAACAAAAGTAGCTTTATTTTAATTTGTATTTTGCTAGTCATTCAAAATGTGGTTCTGATTATAGTGTTTCAGTGGATGCAACAACATTGGCAGTGGTATGTTAATGTGGTTGTGATTATAGTGGCAGTGGTTATGATAGCAGTGTGTGTATCTGAAGTATCAGTGGATAGAATTACCTCAGAACTAGTTGCATCAGTGGTTTCTTCTGAACTAGCAGTGGTTTCTTCTGAACTAGCAGTGGATGCAACAACATCTAAGTATGGAACCACTGCTAAAGGAAAAGAAACCACGGCTAGAAGGATGAAACCATGACTAGAAGCATTCTTGAAACCACTGCTAGTTCAGAAGGATGAAACCACAGCTAGAAGGTATGGCACCACTGCTAGAGCAAAAGAAACCACGGCTAGAAGGATGAAACCACGGCTAGAAGCATTCTTGAAACCACTGCTAGTTCAGAAGGATGAAACCACGGCTAGAAGGATGAAACCACGGCTAGAAGGATGAAACCACAGCTAGATGCATTCTTGAAACCACGGCTAGTAGGATGAAACCACAGATAGAAGCATTGTTGAAACAACGGGTAATGTATCAAAGCACTGATGAACATTGATGATGTACCCTCCGAGTAGCTCGAAGGACACTCCTCCGAGACGTGTCGAAGCCCTTCCATACGAAGGCCCAAGTTAGGATTCTGAAATATCCATAGGCGTCAAACCATTCGTTGGCACGAAGGTTACCTTAGGGGAATTCGCCATTCGCAGCCCTAAGCCCTTCGGGGTACGGTTGACGAAGGAACAATGGATAAGGAACCTCCTGACTTAGTCAAACCCACGATCTCCCTCTCTCTCTTGGCTTCCCCGTCAAGTCTGAGAACGTGGGTCACTAACCCCTAGCGGTTACCCACAATCATGGGACGCCCCCATGATCTCCGACATTCATGCAAGAGTGCCTCTAACCGTATTTCTTCCACTATAAATAGGTTAGACGGACAATGGTTTATGGTATGCTCATTTCACACTCATCTCTTTACTTTCACACACTTATACAACCATAACTCATACTTACTCTCACGCCGGAGGTGGTTCGCAGGGTCCTACCCCTGCGTAATCACTTAACGTAGTGTCTTAGTATTTCTTATTCTCAGGTTACAGGCGAGTCTTGGCTGGAACACACACCCCTCATTACTTTGATCCTCATCGAAGCCTGGTAGTGCAATCTTTTGCACAATCAGTGGCGCCATCCGTGGGACCACAACTATTTGTCCCGTAATCACCCAGTCCTAATACTTTAACCAACTACGCTACTTTTCCGGCATGGAACCAGTAAGAGAAGATTCACCTCCACCAGGTTTCTCTACTCTGGTCCCACTCACCACAACTAACACCGATAACCTCGCCCCCATAACAACCTCAACCTTCACCACACGATCTCGTTTGGAAACTACTCCCGTGCATCACGCCTCAACATCCGCTAACCCTACTCCGGACATCAGTCCCGCCTTCGTAGAGGCAAACTTTGAGGCCTTAGATTCTTTGCTAAGGGCTCACAAGAGACAAGTTTGTAACACAGAAATGCGGAGGGAGTTGGAGTACTCCAGCGAAGAGTATGAAGAGGAGATTGAAGTAGAGGACATGCCTCAACCTATGGGCAGGGGGCGCTCGGCCCTACGAAATGGTTCCCCTTCCATTAGAAGGTCAAATGGAAGGACCGTGGGTTTTGAAGAAGGACTCGGAGGAAATCCGGGTAGAAGGGACAAAATGCATGGTGAAAGAAGGAGCGAGAACTCCAACGGAGGAAGCAACCCAGTAGGAAATGGAGGGGTAAACCTGCCTCCTCTTTTAGCAGCACATTTGGGAAGAGAAGGGGCGGGGGCTCCAGTACCACCCTCTTATGTTTCGAGTATCGGAGATCCATCTCCCTACTCCAACATGAACCAATTACCCCCTCCGGGAATGAATCCCTACTTACCTACTCAAACCTACAACACTTACCCTCCAAATGGTTCAATCCCAAACCAGAATTACCAGCAGATGTCCTACGGACAGATTCCTACACAATCGATGGGAATATACCCTTCGTACCAAACTTCCAATGCGTACCCTACCTATTCACAGCCATTTCCTAACTCGTATAACCCTACACCGGTTTATCCACCTCCGTACAACCCTTACGGTGCCGAAGCCTCTGGAGCTTGCACACCCTTCGTGAAATGGATCGAGGACTACCCTTTACCTGACGGCGTGAAGATGCCTACTCATATAGGCACCTACGACGGAAAAGGTGATCCCGATAACTTTCTCCATTTATTTGAAGGCGCTATCAAAATGCAAAAGTGGGTCATGCCGGTAGCATGCCATATGTTCACGTACACGCTCAGAGACTCCGCAAGAATATGGTGGAACGGACAGAAGCTGGGAAGCATTGTGAGTCTAGATGATCTTAAGGCTAAGTTCCGATTACACTTTAGCCAGCAGAAGAAGCACACCAAAACTCACTTAACCGTGCACACCATCAAACAAAGGGACAACGAAAGCACGAGAGCCTTCGTTACCAGATACACTGATGAAACTTTGCAGATTATGGGTCTACATGAAGATCAGAGGATCTCCGGTTTTGTACATGGTCTCCGAACTCGAAGCTTGGTGGAATTCCTGTCCACCGATCTTCCCAACACCTACAAGGCCTTGATTGAGAAGGCTTACACCTGGATTGAGTCTAAGGAAGTAGCAGCAAACGGGGCTCCGATAGAGCCAAAGGAAACATCTGACAAATTCTCTAGAGGGTCCTCCTGGGAAGGATCCAAAAACTAGAAGAAGAACAGAGATCGCTTCACCCCCTACAACAAAGGCTCGAACCATGGATTTCTGGCAAACTTGGTTAAATCTCCCCGAGAAATCCTGGCGACATAGAAGGCCGCAAAATCCTTCGATCCTCCGCCTCGGATGATAACACGAGGCAAGGCCAGAGACATGTCCAAGTACTGCCATTTCCATGAAGATCATGGACATGACACGAACAACTGCAGGGAATTAAAGAAGCAGATCGAAGAGGCAGTACTATCCGGACAGTTAGCACACCTGGTCAAAGGCATAAAGAAGGGAAAGGACAAATTCTCTGATACTCAACTTGGAGAATGGAAGGGTAACAAGAAGGAAACTACGCCCGCAGAAGCTTTGATACTGATGGTACACAAACGCGATACCACTTTGAAGAGGAAGGAAGCAGAAGAAGAGCTAGGAAGTGTAGGGGAAATAACCTTTCCCCACATATCAGGGCAGACACCTTCGACCGATCCCGTGATCATCAAGGTACACATATCCAACAGGGAGGTGAACCGAGCGTATATGGATTGCGAAAGCTCCTGCGAAATCATCTACGAGCATTGTTTCCTAAAGCTCAATTCATCTATACGCTCACAGAGGGTCGACTCAAAAGCACCACTAGTAGGGTTCTCTGGAGAACACTCATGGCCTCTGGGAGAAGTACCGTTGGAAGTCACCATAGGCAAAGATCCCTTATCCCGCACGGAGACACTCATTTTCGTTATAGTAAGGTCAGATTCTCCTTATAATTTATTAATTGGGAGGACAGCTATGCAAAAAATGGGAATTGTTGTTTCTACTATACATGCTGCCATTAAGTTCCAAACCCCCTTCGGAGTAGGAACTGCTCATTCTAGTTATGGAGCGGATAAGGGTGTATATGGTGTCAAAAAGATCAGAGAGGAATCGGAGGAGCCTCCGATGGCAATTCTTAGTTGTACAGATGCAGAGGAGCGAGTTGTCGTAAACCCTAGCTATCCTGAACAGACAGTGGTAGTAGGGAAGAAACTCCCGGCGAATTTCAAGGCGAAGCTCACAGAATTGTTACGTACTAACCTTGATGTCTCTGCTTGGAAATATTCTGACATGACAGCTGTTCCGAGAACATTACTGATAGATGGACAGTCCTTCGGAACGGAGCATAAACTCAATGAGTACAAGCACATTGAGCCCATAAAGCAAAAAAAGAGAAGCCTTGCCCCTGAAAGAAACGCCGCAGCTTGCAAAGAAGTTGATGAACTTACACAAGCAGGCATCCTGAGGGAGGTTAAATACCAAACTTGGGTGGCCAACCCGGTGCTGGTAAAAAAGAGCGACGGAGGATGGCGCATGTGTGTGGATTTCACTGACATCAACAAAGCATGCCCTAAGGATTGCTACCCCCTACCCGAAATCGATTGGAAGGTAGAATCCTTGGCAGGCTTCCGGTTAAAATGCTTCTTAGATGCCTACAAGGGGTACCATCAGATCCAGATGGCCAAGGAGGACGAGGAAAAGACAGCCTTCTACACAAGTAAAGGTGTCTACTGTTACAGAAAGATGCCCTTCGGTTTGAAGAACGCAGGGGCTACTTATCAACGTCTCGTAGATAAAGCCTTCAACAAACAGATAGGCAGAAATCTCGAAGCCTACGTTGATGACATGGTTATCAAGAGCAAGACTGAGGAGGACCTACTCCTTGATGTACAGGAAACATTCGATCAGCTTTGGGCAATCAACATGAAGCTGAACCCTAAGAAATGCTCATTCGGTGTTGAGGAAGGACAATTCTTAGGACATTTGATCACTAAGAAGGGGATACGAGCTAACCCCTCTAAGGTCAAAGCCATCTCCGATCTCCAAGCCCCTAAGTGTCTAAAAGACGTGCAGAGCCTGAATGGGAAGTTGGCAGCCTTAAGTCGATTTTTGTCGAAAGGAGCTGACAGGTCCCTACCCTTCTTCAAGGCACTCAAAGGATGCACGGACAAGAAAACTTTCCAATGGAGTGAGGACGCTGAAGTAGCCTTTCAGAAGATGAAGGAGTTCATTGAAATACTTCCAACACTTACAGCCCCAATCAAAGGCAAAGTGTTATTTATGTATTTGGCATCCTTAGTAGAAAGTATTAGCGCAGTCCTTATGGCAGAGAGAGAAAAGCGACAGATCCCAATCTACTTTGTCAGTAGGGTCCTACAAGGAGCGAAGGTCAACTACCCAACCTTGGAGAAGTTAGTGCTCGCCTTAATTTACGCAGCAATGAGACTCCGACGCTATTTCCAAGCCCACCCAAATACAGTCTTAACCGATAAGCCACTGCAGCAGATCCTGTCTAAACCTGAAAAATCTGGAAGGGTGGCTAAATGGGCTATTGAACTCGGAGAACATGAAATCGAGTTTAAAGGACGTAGTTCTATCAAAGGGCAAATCCTCGCAGACTTCTTGGCAGAAACACCTTGCGGACCCGATGAAGAAAAGGAAAAGCCCAAAGCTAATCTTTCTCAAACGCAGGTTGAATGGAAGCTTTACACAGATGGAGCATCCAGTTCCGATGGCTCCGGAGCAGGTCTAATGTTAGTCAGTCCTGAAGGGAAGGAGCATACATATGCTCTTCGGTTTGAGTTCGAAGCCACAAACAACGAAGCAGAATACGAAGCGCTATTAGCAGGACTTCGACTAGCCAAAGATATGGAGGTCAAAGCTCTCACGGTCTTCGTAGATTCCCAATTGGTGGCAAACCAAGTGACAGGTTCCTACGAAGCAAGGCAACCCGTCATCAAACAGTACATGGAAAAGACAAAAGAGATGCTTGAAAACTTCAACTCTTACACCATCCAATATGTTCGTCGGAACCAGAACAAAAAGGCAGACGCATTAAGCAAGCTAGCTTCCATGGCTTTCGCTCATCTCACTAAGGAGGTTCTCGTAGAAATCCTTCCTGAAAGATCCATCGTTCTCAAAGAGGTCGCCAATGTGATTCACGAAGAAGGAGAGACATGGATGACTCCCATAAGGGAATATTTGATAAGTGGTCTTCTCCCTGAAGATCCCAAGCTTGCAAGAAAGATTCGGGTTAAGTCCCCGCAGTACCGGCTAATAGGGAAAACCCTATATAGGAGGTCGTTTTTATCACCTTGGTTACGATGCGTAGGCCCCAAGCAAGCTTCGAGCATCATAGCCGAAGTCCACGAAGGATCTTGCGGTCTCCATGCAGGACCTCGCTCAGTTGTCTCGAAGATAATGAAGTTGGGCTACTATTGGCCCTCGATGCACAGGGATGCAACCGAAATCATCCTCAAGTGTGAAGCTTGTCAGATACACTCAAACGTTCCAAAAATGCCGAAGCAAGATATGACAAGTGTGACATCCGCATGGCCCTTCTCCCAGTGGGGCATCGATATTGTAGGGCCTATGCCTATAGCTCCCGGAGGAGTCAAGTTCTTGCTAGTAGCGATCAACTACTTCACCAAGTGGGTGGAAGCAAAACCCCTAGCCTCGGTGACAGGAAGACAGATCGAGAAGTTTGTATGGGAACACATTGTGTGCAAATTCGGAGTACCCCACATCATCATATCTTACAACGGGAAACAGTTTGTCGAAGGAGTCTTTTTATGACTTCTGTCAAGGGCTCAACATAAAACAATCCTGGACATCCGTCTATCACCCACAAGGTAATGGACAAGTGGAGGTTACAAACAGAGAAATCGTCAAAGGGATCGAGAAAAGGCTAGGTCGAACTCATCACGGATGCGTGGACGAGCTCCCTCAAGTCTTATGGGCTCACCGAACACACCCTAAGTCAAGCAACGGAGAAACCCCCTTCAGCCTAACATACGGAACAGAAGCGGTCATCCCTTCGGAACTAATTGTACACACGGAGCATGTGGCAACGTATGATGCCTCCCAAAATGACGATAGGATCAGGGAAAACCTTGATCTCCTAGAAGAAAGGAGAGAAATAGCCTCCATCCGAGAAGCAATACACAAACATAAGATCGAAGGCTACTATAACAAAAGGGTCAGACCTTCCACTTTCAAGCCCGAAGAATATGTACTGCGCCTCAACAGTGCAAGCAAAGCAGAGTATCAGGGAAAACTGGGACCAACTTGGGAAGGACCCTACATGGTAGCCGAGGCCTACGGCAATGGAGCATACAAATTGGCCACTCTTCTCGGAGAACCCATCGACAGGACATGGAATGGTACGAACCTTCGAAAGTTCTATGTTTAAAAAGTACTTTAACTTTTTTCTTGTAATCAAAAGCTTCTCAAGGGAAAGCACACATTATTGGTAGTTGTCTTAGTTTTCATTTCAAGTATGATGTAATCCTCCCTACCAATTCAATGATAAATAAGACATTTCCCACAAATCTCTTGCTTCGTTTCTTAAACACAAAGATTTGTTCAACCAAGTCGTTAATGAGTTTCAATGTCGAATGGCTTGAGGTGTAACATATGCCTTATTATTCAAAGCCAACTTAAACATTCACATTAACTCTCTTAGTAGATTTTGGCGCTTGTAAAAAAAAAAAAAAAAAAAAAAAAATTTAACAAAGCCATGCTATGTAAAGGATCTGAGATAGAGTGGGTCGCGACCCTCTGTCAATGGTCAAGTTGGCCATTATATTCTTAGTGTTGTAATTTACACACAATGAGGTTGTTGAACCTTAGGTTGTAAAATTTAAGCGTCGCAAAAATGGCGTAAGAGAAGTGATGCGCTCCAGAACAGTCAAGTTTTATCACTCAAGTCTGCCACTTGTGAATGGCAGACCGTAACAAACTTAAAACGGCTCAGGAACGAACTCAATGAGGATCTGAGGAGTATAGTGTTTCCCCGGGTCGTTATGTCCCAGCGAGCTATGCAATGGATTATCAAACGTAAAGTGATCGAGAGATTTGAACGGAAAAGGAGATTTGAATTATTATAACTACAGAAGAAGGACATAAACTACAAGGGCTAAAATGCAAATTAAAGAAAGTTAAAAAGATAAAAACTATTAAATAAACGCTATCACTATTTTTAAAATTGATGAACGTTTAAAACTTAAAACTTAAAACTTACGTTAAAATAAAATTACGTAAACGCATCAAATAAAAAGTGAGATCTAAGAAATAAAAGTCCTAAAAATATGAAAATGATATTTTTACAAACCTAAAGATAAAATAAAATTTATAGAAAAAGAAAATCATTTTTATACTATTTAATTAATTATTATTAATTAAAAACTAATTTTAACTATTTAATATTAGCCTAAAATACAAGAAATTAGGAAATAAAGCTAGAAAAATAAAATTATGAATTGGAAAAGTCTAAAATATCAAAAGAGAATTTTCAAAACTATTTTTGTATTTTTCTGATTATTTTTCTATTTTCTAGGAATTAAAAACTATTAAAAACTAATTAAATGGCTTAAAAATACAAATTTAACTAAGAAAAATCTAGAAAAATATTTTTTTGTCTTTTTATATTTATCTAAACTTAAGAAAAATGAAAAATTATTTTTTTAAACCTTTTCTTAATTTTTTGTATTTAAAGCTAATTAAAAAGGCTTAAAAACTAATTTAAATGCAGAAAAATAGCAAACCAACTTAGAAAAATCTGAAAATTTCAGGAAAACTCTAAAATTATATTAGGAAGCTAGGAAAAATAGAAAAACAGGGGCTTGTGTGTAAGATTATGGAACTGATGTCCAAAGTGCTTAACAATAAGCACTAGAAATAAGCAAATGGACACCCAAGGCCACCCAACTGAAACAGAAGCTACACTATGCTAAAAATGACCAAATGCAACTAGAATCAACAGTTAGCACACCTGGTCAAAGAAGCAGATCGAAGAGGCAGTACTATCCGGACAGTTAGCACACCTGGTCAAAGGCATAAAGAAGGGAAAGGACAAATTCTCTGATACTCAACTTGGAGAATGGAAGGGTAACAAGAAGGAAACTACGCCCGCAGAAGCTTTGATACTGATGGTACACAAACGCGATACCACTTTGAAGAGGAAGGAAGCAGAAGAAGAGCTCTAAAGCGTCCTCGAAAGCGTTAGGTATATGCGAGCCAAGTGGAGGGACAACCTATACACATGGAACTACTAGTGCCCTAGCCAGCTTCCACAGACGGGACTATACACCCCTTTCCAATAAAGGGGATGTGAAGGATCGAGAAGAAGACGAAGGAAGGAGAAGTTTCACCATAGCGCAAACACATGGTAGTCATAGTTTCGAAGACGCCCGCATCAAAGGAAGAACAATGGGAAGGTAAGAGGTTCAACTCATAGTCTCTTAAACAGGAAAGGGAAGAAATACGGAAACTGGTCCACACGATTGACAGGCCTATCATGACGGAGAAGCTAGACGAAGAAACTGGTCCACACGATTGACAACTAAGATCAACGTAAACCAGTAAAAATCGTATCACATCGAAGACAAAGTCAACCCACCGGAACCCAC